>CP136064.1:107760367-108360367 GCA_032622095.1 Siphonodentalium dalli
TGCTTAAACGCAATTACTAACATATTTACCCAATTGCGCTTAAGCACAATAGCGATAGCAAGTTTTCACCCCTCGAAGATCAAATGAGGTTCATAATAGATAGTCATCCTGCAGACTATTCTATGAGATTAAGGGTTTTTTTTTTATAATAATCAATAATTGCGCTTAAGCGCAATTCAATTGCACTTAAATTGCGCTTAAGTGCAATTGAATTTAGAGAGCTTTTAGTTGTGCTTAAGCGCAATTGCTGCCCACATAATGTTAAATGAATTGCGCTTAAGCACAATTGAATTGCTCTTAAGTACAATTGAATTTCATTTGTGTACAACTAATTGTGCTTAAGTGCAATTCAATTGCGCTTAAGTCCAATTATTTAATAAATATGAAAACGGCCTCTCATACTTGAGAAATCTAAGCTTCAGAGAACGGTTGCTGATGTGGGACTTGCCATCTTAGTCTGGTCATCAAACCCGAAACTAGGGGTCTCCCGGAAGAAATTTGTAATGAAAATTTTTGGTGTCATTTGAAGCAGGAATATCTCTTCTGTAACATTATGCAAAATCTTCTAAAATTCACTTTGATCAAAAAATTTGACAGCGCTTTGATACTACCTATTTGTTGGTCTCGCAACGTCAAATTTTCAGCCCGATAATAAAGTCATTATACAATATATTGCGCCACAGGAATTACACAGTTAAACCAGTTTGTGTGAAATTAGAGCATGGGGTGAAGAATGACACGGACAGAAAATAATACAATTGCGGCCATGAAATGGCTGTCAAAATGGCTGCAACTCAAAGCCATGCCAAGACAAAAGCAACATATTGGATAACCACCATGGAGAGAAAATACGTATTGGTAATATACAAGTCTGTTGTTAAATATATTTAATGGTAGTATTATGGTACACAGATAATTTTAACAGATCCATTGGAATAATTTATCGGTCAATGCAATGCAAGTCAAACCCAATGAGTTATGTCTTTGAAGTTCTGGTTTTCTTTCTGTCAGGCCAAAAATAATAATTTCAGTCGTGCACCACACAAATTAATGTTTCACCACACATTGCATGGTAATTTCAATCAGCATGATGATTAATTATTCAATGTAATGCAGAAACTGAAGTGCATACCCTTATGGTATAAACACTAGTTACATTACCGTAATTTTCAACCCTATCCATGATAAGCCATACACGTATGTCGCAATGCTTATTATACTGTAAAGAAACAGTCATCTCTTCAATAGATTAGCACCCCATCTCACGAGATTAAAGAGTTGGTACGTCATACATTTTATTTCAATCTAATTTTCATGCTGCTACCAAACCAGTTTCTTAGGAGACAATTTTGTTCAAATTACTTCAGTCGGCACAGAATCAATACATCCCCAAGCCCGTAACCAAGGGGGTTCGTACCCTTCGAACGAATGGCACTTTTTCTGCATGTGCCCGATGGTGGTGGTGGTTGCCGTTCGCCATTCGGGCGAACGTGTCATGTGCAGCAGTTGACCAAACGGCAATTGCTGAGCTGGACCTCCCTTCGAACGAACGACGTATATAAATATAGTCATATATACTACATGCAGGCTTAGTCTGGATAGAGACTGGTACACATAAATTCAATAAATATAGACCGCCAACCCATGTAGTTATAAAGCTGCGTTGCTGGTGCATGTTGCGGCTATCTGTTTAGCGTTTCAAACCAGGCATATTTCACTGGGGTTGCGGCTGACGCAGTTAAGCGCAACTTTTTGAAATCGGATGCGTTTAACTGCGTCAGCCGCAACCCCAGTGATATACATGTATGGTTTGAAACGTCCAATAGCCCCGTGCATTGGCCGCATGCATCAGCCGTTGTTCTGTGAAAGCAGCTTAAGGCTCCGGAATTCGACCTGCATGTGGTTCAACAATATAACCAACTAAAATTAGCCTGGCGGAATCACTGGATATAAAGACCCATGCCTACAGCGAAAGGGTTTCGTGTAAAGCACATCCCTTCGAACGTCCGGCGAATATCATATATCACCATATAGCCGGGGCAGAGTCCCGTACACACAAATACTACAGAGTAGTATTGATTAAGCTATGTCCCTCAAACTTGGTCAAAATTTTCAACTGTTCGAAATATCATGGCCGACTCAACAATAGTTGGAAATTTCACACAAAACAATAGGTTGAAATCGTTTTCGTAGATCGATTTTCCAACAATCTATATTAGTGGGGAATATTTTGTTTTAGACCATCATTTGCATATTTGCCTACTTTCGGTCCAAATTTTGGACCGAAATGACCATCAGTTGGAAATTGTTCAACATATAGGGTGTGTCAGGTTTGAAGTTTATAACACTTGGAAACATTGAGGCTACTCAATAGGTGCTAGGATTTAGCAATTTGTATGTTCAGATTTCAAAATTTTCTCACACTGGGCCGAACCGTGGTCGGCCCAGTGTAGAGCCCGAAGCCGCCATCGCACGCTGCCGCCACCAGCCATATTGGCCACAAGCCGCCGCCAGCCATATTATCTCTAACGCCAGCCACATCTAAAAATCTCTGCCGCCGGAATTGTAAAATGGCTGAGCCGTGTGCCTGGGCTTATATGTCCAGTACAACTGTACTGTGAATCGCAAAGAACTAAATCGCATTGCCTAATATTGGCATACTCGCATGGACACAGCATGGTTGTTATATTATCAGAACACCGGGCCCCTTAATGTGGAATAGACTACCCCAATGCATGCTTAATTCATATAACTGAATGGGCACATCCATTCGGTATTGAAATGGTTAAAATAATATGACCATACGTAAACGTAATAAAGCCCACGTAGTTTAAATGAACATGCATGGCGGTTTGTGATCCAAAGTGAAATTATATTAATAATCGCTTTTAAATAATCCTGCGGTATCAAAACAAGTCGTCGAAATTGCATGCTTTGGCATCGATACAGAAAATAATGACATTTCTTCCCGTGTTCGAAAAGAACTTTACAAGAGGTTGTACTTTTGTGAGACACTTTTCCCATAACATCTACACTACATGTATATATCTAACAATATATTCGCATTGGTAACCCTGAATATATGGCCTGCTTAGATATAAGAAAATTACTTTGCTCCATTGTGTGTTGAAATTCGGCAACGTTGGAAATATGCACACCGATAATGTGATAAATAACTAATGAGAACATGATGTGACACAACCGCATTATACAGTGTGATGTACATGTATATGGCTCAGATTATGTTGATACACTGAATCATATACAGTAATGCCCTAAATAATCGATTCCTTAACCACAGCAGAATTATGGGTAATTTTTCAGGATTTAGTCAAAAATATAGCTTGTTGCCCATAATTCTGTAGTGGTTAAGGAGTCGATAATTTAGGGCATTACTGTAGTCCCAACATATTCAATGCCTATCGAATTCTGAGTTGCCTGTGCTTCTGTGCATAAGTTGGAGGGAGTCGGATGAGTTCATGGCAACTTCACATAGTACAGTACAGTTCACAGTTTGACAGAACAACGCCCTGTTACATGTCGCAAGCATATGGGCACACTTCCCGGAATATCAACACATTCAACTCGGGAACGCATTGTGACATTAAAAACTAACCACGATTGAACATAGCTCCATTAACGGTTTGACAGACTCATACAATAGTGTATGTCGCAAGCATATGAACGCATGCATACACTAGATAAATATATCAACATCACTTGGTGAGGAATATATACACAAAACCGCACGGGTGTGGTACTGTTGTTACTGTTACTATCAGTATATCGGACGACTGCAAAGAGTAAGGACAGCACGATGTGTGTGTGTGTCGCTGACATTGAACCAATACTGCACGTTTGGGATGGAATAAATACACAAAACCCCAATCGCGAGTTGTTACTGTTTTCAGAATGTTATCCTTACGCAATTGCTTGTCCAACATATTTTAACTGTCCCCTCCGCCGTTGTCTCAAAATGGGTGTTGCCTAACTCTGTTTCTGCAATGAACCGCAAAATTTCAAGTTCAAGACTCATATATTTAACCACAAAACATGGGAATCTTAAGCATTTATAGCGACATTTATTGTAATTTTCTTGCAATAATTGACATATCTGTTTAAATTTAAAAGACTCCAAACACCATCGGCACCAAAACTCATGACAGTTATACCAGGCAGCATCGAAAACATTGCACCAAATTATAAATATAAAGTGAGTAGATGGGCGCGATGAGCCCAGGATGGTCAAAAAGATCGAGTGATCTTCTCCTTCACCCCTGCACCAAATTACTGGTTGTCACAACTTTAAAACTGGATTTTTTTTGGATTTTTTCAATACGTTCCTACATCTATCATTTTTAAACTGTGCTACTACATCAATAAATAACTTCAGTTTGTATTCTAGGATGCGTTGATCAATGTCGCAACCATGTGGACACTCCTTCCAGAATTTCGATAGATTACTACTTAGGAACGCATTGTGAAATTTGGATATAGCAATGATCAAACTATATTAACGGATTAACAGATTATTGCCATAGTGTATGTCGCAAGCATATGGACGCACTTGCCATTGTATCAATACCACATGCTCGGTATGAAATGTATATACAAAAACGCATGTCTGTGTTCATGTCGCAAGTTGATCAGACAATTTTAATGGCGTAATGACAGCTTGACACATCCCAAGTCTAGAATGAATTGTGAAATTAAGAAATAGCAATGCCTTACAACTTAGCAGACTCTTGCCACATTTTATGTCGCAACCATGTGGACACTCCTTCCGGAATTTCGATAGATTCCTACTTAGGAACGCATTGTGAAATTTGCATATAGCCATGATTAAACTATATTAACAGATTAACAGATTATTGCCATAGTGTATGTCGCAAGCATATGGACGCACTTGCCATTGTATCAATACCACATGCTCGGTATGAAATGTATATACAAAAATGCATGTCTGTTTTCATGTCGCAAGTTGATCGGTCAATTGTAATGGCGTAATGATAGCTTGACACATCCCAAATGTGAAATTAAGAAATAGCAATGCCTTACAACTTGGCAGACTCTTGCCACATTTTATGTCACAAGCATATGGACACTCTTGCCACTATAACAATATGATACGTTGGTATGAAATATGTACACAAAACGGCATGGGTGTGTTACTATCGCAAGTTTATAGGACGAGTGCAATTGCGTAAGGAAAGGACAATTAGTGAAATACCCTACGTGGTATCCTTACGTGATCGCACGTCATAAAGTTTCGGCCAGTAACACACGTGTGTGTTGTGATTACCACACGCTCTGCACACATCTCCAACTGACCCCCTGTCTCTACATTTCTGCAAGACAGGCGTTAGCTAACACAGTTCCTTCAGCTGAATTGCGAAATTTCATCTTGGCAACTCATCGATTTAACCAAAAACACTGGACATTTTAAGCCGTACAATGCTTAAAATATCACTGATATTGTTTGTATTTGTCCTGGGATAATTTCCATGTCTTCATCCATCACAAATTCATACTATCTAAAGAAGTTCAACACTGAACTAAATTACTGAGAAATCAACACATTTTAATACTTTATACACCTGTCACCAAGGCGGGGGGGGGGGGGGCTCGTGCACGTTTTTGCTATGCTAAAAACAATGGGTACTGGGCTTACTCACGAGGACCCACCCACCTGTGCAAACATTCAGTTAGCCTTCATGTGCCAACCTACATTCATATTTTATACCAATACCACGTTTTGTATTGAATAAAGGTATAATTAATGTGTTTTATTTATATTATTGAGAAGATAAAATCACATGATAATAACCAGAAACAGTGATAGACAGATAAATTTGGGTTCAATTTGATTAAGGTTGTAAATTTTGGGATTAATTTGTTAACACAATAGGGTTGTATGATGAGTTCACAAGTTAATTGTGTTACACTAATGCTTTATATTATTCAAGCTACTTGTAATTCTTATAAAAATAAAACAGTGAGATGCAGGTGAACAGTAAGTGACACATCCTTTGACTTTATTAATTTGATGCCTCTGATTGATCCAACAATTAAGAACAGAATAAGATGTGTATAATTCACAACAAAATGAACACAAGTGTGTACTATTATTCATCTTTATTTTTTAAGAAAAACAACTGGAAAAAATAATAAAAGCACAGATGTGCTTGACTATCTTTCCTATTATACAGGATAGAAAGATGTGATTGTATTCACCTTCAAAATGCTCAAAAATGAGGGTGGGCTTATCTACGAGGATTATCCCATGTTTTATTTAGGGTAAAACCCCAGATTGGGCTTATCTTCGAGGGTGGGCTTACTGACAGGTGTATATAGTATGTGTGCTAAACTAGAGTTTGGTGGGGGTAAACAGGTTTGGTTGGGAGGCCCAATTACAATCAGCTTGGCCTATTGGTATTTATGGCTCAACTCAGTCCCCTGGAACATGACAAGCATGGCAAGAATAAAAATAATACTACCGGTATTTCATTCTAATAACAATATACCCCATTGTGATATTCTGGTTTGTTGGTGATTTTGGAATTAGTTTAAAATATTGTGATCAAATTGTTGGAACCAATATTTTATTAATCAGAAGGCAATCACATCATCTAGGAGTTTTTGTGTCTTCTTTGATTACACTTTCTGTAAGACATACACCTTCAGGTGTAAATTACATGGCGTTTTCCTAACGTTATACAACAAGAGTTATGCTCTTTAGAATTGGAGGAGTGTATATTTTCTTTAGAACAAGTGAATAAATAGCCTGTATATTTATAAGATGTTTTGCACTGGAGAAAAGAAATATGCATCAGCGTCCTGTGTGATTTCATTTTGTGACGACAGGTTCAAGAATCACAATATGTGCAATGTACACGTGGAAGCCTTGAATTGCCTCCACCACAAAGGTATCCATTGCACATAGGACTACCTCAAATAATTTGGAAAGAAAGTGTTTCCTGTATCTTGCATTTCCCAACACTTCATTCTAGTATTATGAGGAAGCTGGAATGGCCAATTCTTTAACAATCTCGGTTCCTGTTTTGTCAGTTCATGTCGATATTATCTTTGCCAGTAGCACACATTCCTTCATGAGAGCTCATAGGGACACATAGAAAATATTGGCTTTGACCTGTGTGTCATCATAGTCAGACATGATACAACAGTTCCATTTAGTCACTGCTTGAGAATGTGAATTTTACACCTGTTCAATGAAGTTGTCTGACACCATTTTGCAAATTTAGTCAGAAACCAGTTACATGTCAGATCAGAGTTGAACTTCTGATAGTTTGTGCGATATTAAAGCAGCTTGTAGATCTGAAGTATCTGACACTGAAAATAGAAATAAAACACTTTAAGTATACAATGCACATACATGTACAACATCAATTTGGACATGCATTTACAAGTCTGGTTGAACAACTGATCAACTGTATGCTGCATTATAAGTCTAATAAGTGCTATGGCTTCTTTTCGAGGAGTCTGAACTGTTAAATAAAAGGAATGACTAAAAGTACTTCCTGCTTAGCTGACCGGTCTGAACTATTAGTACATGCAAACGATTCAGGTAAGTGAATTTTGTTTTAACATGAAAAATTAATAGTATTGCTGTATTCATTAAAAACAACATTAGAATCATTACTAGCTGGGTACCGGGAGTTGCTCAGTTTAAATTATTAAATTATTGGTTTGCATTCAAGACTTCTATCCAGGTCATTTAAATTGATTATTAGTGATTTTTTGAGTCAACTGAGATAACCGGACCTATTCCATGAGACACCAGGGGAAAGTTCCACTGATTCTCCCTCCATATTATCTAATCTGAAGATAAACACTCTTTGTTGCTAATTATTAGTACCACTTTAAGTCATCTGAGCACTTATCCCATGGCAATCCCTTGGTCAAATTACCCATTTGAATAAATTTTCTTATATATCTTCTAATCTGATACTAAATACTCTTTATTAATTATTTATCTTTGTTCATATAATTTATTAGTCCTCCTTTATATCATATGAGGTCAAAGGGACCTATGACATAACATTCCCCTGGTAAATTTAAACGTGTGTAAATATTTCAGCATGATGGGTCCAACCATTTTAATTATGTAATTATTTAAAATAAATCATGACAGCCCCTTTAAATCAGCTGATGGCAGGGGCAAATGTATCAATTTACCTATTTGTAAACATTTTCAGCCCCTAGGCCCACCCCCACCCCCCCCCCCCCCCCCATGGTTGAACCGCTTGGTCGCAGACAAAGGAACAATCAAAATTGAATTTTATTAGCATACTGATACTAGATATAGGAAAGTAGAAAGGTTAGTAGGGAGTCCCTGTACATTTCAGACCCCATGCCACATGTCAGCATGACAGTTTAAAGGCATCATATTGTTCAGTTTTTATTATTTCTGAGCCAGTTGACAAATTTGATGAAATTCAATCTGAATCTTCTTGATTTGTTCAATATCATTGAAATTATACAAAAGAAAGTGTGTTAAAACTGGTATATATACTAGTGTGTAATCATGGTCTCTGTTGGAAGGGTGTCCGATCTGAAATTTCCAACTACACCTACCCAGGGACCCCCCCCCCCCCCCCACCATAAAACAGATCAACCTCCCATATTCACTAAATTCCACATGCACATGTCTCTACATGGTACACCCTTTAAAATTGGTACATCAAGCTTCCCCATCTGTTTGAAATTTCCAACCTGACACAGTGACCCTGCACCCCCCCCCCCCCCCCACCCCCGACCCAGTGTTGGTTTAAGTTAAACAATTTCTCACTAATTACTAGTTTTTACTTGTGTGATTAGATTTTTTTTTTTCAAATGTCCAACTTGGATATCCTCCCTCCCACCCAGCACCTACATGACAAAAAAATCCTCTTATGGTTTTATCACTTATTTTGCTTTATATAGTCATGAAACGGCTAGAAAATTAACTTCTTCCGATAAAAAGTTGTTTGAGTCAGGGTTTTAGGTGGGGGGGGGGGGGGGGGGGGGGCAGATGTCCAGGTCAGGATATCTCCCCCACCCCGCCCAGCACCTACCGGTACATGACAAAAAAATCATCTTATGGTTTTATCACTTATTTTGCTTTATATAGTCATGAAACATCGAGAAATTAACTTCTTCTGAGAAAAATTTGTTTGAGTCAGGGCTTAGGGTGGGGGGAGATGTCCAGGTCAGGATATATATAAAGCAAAATAAGCGATAAAACCATAAGATGATTTTTTGTCTTGTAGGTGCTCGGTGGGGTGGGGGGGGGGAGATATCCTGACCTGGACATCTTCCCCCCACCCCAAACCCTGACTCAAAAAAAATTTTCTCAATTTAATTTCTCGCTGTTTCTTGAATATATAAAGCAAAATAAGCGATAAAGCCATAAGATGATTTTTTTGTCATGTAGGTGCTGGGTGGGGAAGATATCCTGACCTGGACATCTCCCCCCCCCCCCCCCCCCCCCCCCCCCCACCCCAAACCCTGACTCTAAAAACTTTTTCTCAGTAGAAGTTAATTTCTCGCTGTTTCATGACTATGCTACATCCGATACTGATCATGTACATGTACTCACCTTGTATATCATAATGTAAGCAGGTTTTTCTCGTCCACCTCGTGTGTGGTTATGGTAATGGTAATTCGTGGAAATAATAATCCGAGGTGGCAATTTTCATTTGTTTGAATAGCATCACTTGCCTAACAACCGTCCGCGAGTAACCTTAATTCTGATTGGTTAAGATGAACGCGATCATCCAATCGCTGCATATGTGGCTCGGAAATACGATACAAAGAGTTCAATAGGGCATGTCAAAAGTTCAAAGAGCGTGTCAAAGGTCAATTTATTTTTGGAAACATATTTTTTCGTTTAACAGTATTGTAGATCCTATGCTCTCCAGCGTCGAGTGTGTATATGCAGTACTCACTTAAGCCCACGGCGGATCTAAATTACCGGTACGCCATTTGCATCGAACCCATCCCTCAATGCGACACCCCCTCTCGTCGCTTCGCAGCTTGTGTCCAATGCCCTCATTATAAATGACGAACTGTCTTTGCTAGTGGCTGCCTACGGACTTGATCCCAAATAAATTACATATATATCTCACAATTCAAGATACACAGCACAGATAAAACTGCATTACCTTTCTGTTTCTGGGCACCTACAATGCCTGATTTAACAATTGTACATACTGTATGAGACCCTGCTTTAGCTTGCTCTCGAATGAGATACATAATAGAGAGTTTGTACATCTCTGATCAAAAGTTTCTCTGAAGCTCTGCAATCATTCTTCCTCACATAATTTGTTCACTCTTATATGACTAGATATTCAATTTTGCACAAAATTTCAATTTCATTCAATTTTGGACAGACATAAGAAATAATTGTGCTTAAGCTCAAATATTTGTGCTTAAGCATAAATAATTGTGCTTAATATGCAAATATTTCTGCTTAAGCACAAATAATTATTAAAAGTTAATTTGGCTTCCCATAGCTATCTGGGTCCCAGATAACCAGTGGATAAAGCACCCCAGTGTAAGAATAGCGAGAACAGAGACGTATTGACAGAGGGGTGTGGGAGTGTCTCTCTCACCCCCCCCCCCCCCCCCCCCCCCCCCCAATGAGGCCGATGGGGTCATTGTGACAAGGCTCCGGTCACATTTGTAGCCAGCTTATTATATCGATCACAAATGTAGCCAGCTTTTCTCCGACGATCACATTTGTAGGCAGCTTTTCATGCGGGCCTCAATGAACAAGATTAGGTTAATCTCATTTTTCCGAGTTGATGGATGTAAACCAACTTGAATTTTAATTTAATTTAAATTAATTCATCTAATAATCTGAGGTTTCCGACCAATGTCGTTATCTAGAATGCTCAAATTATATTCCAATATAAGTTGATAAACGAAGTCAGTTTTGAAGCATGACGTCAACGTCTTAGTCACGAATGCGAAGACGTCATATTTCGCGCCATATAGAGTATGGAATTAGAAAAGCTGGCTACGAATGTGACCGCCGGAGAAAAGCTGGCTACATTTGTGATCGATTTAAAAAGCTGGCTACAATGTGACCGGAGCCTTGTGACAATGACCCCATCGGCCCCAATGAGGACCATAATTTTCAATAGATGGCAATTTCATGACTCAAATTCCAATAGTTGTACTTATACTTATACATTTAGATCCTCTAATAGCAGTCAATTGATCAGTTTAAATTTGTCCTGCAAGGTAGCAACATAATGTCAATATTACAAGTTAATACACAGTCATTTCAGTAAATAAATGCCAGTAATGCTCATTACCTGACCACATATATGAAATTGAAAGCAAAGGATTTCCTTCAAGTTCAGATTGGTATGTTTTACCAACCATAGATGTATGGTCACTAGTCTAAGTAATGTCAAACCTCCATATCTTTCTGAGGAGAGCTTTAACAATACCGTATAACAATCATTCAGCATGCATACTTAATTGTTAGATAATATACCATTGTGTGAGTTATAACTCGTGACTCCTTGAAATTTTAATACATGTAACCCGTATTCGTTCCTCAACCATATTGTGATTAATATCATGTATAATGTACTGCATGCAGTGTACTCATGAATACATAAAACGGGTCCTACTAAACAACGAACACAAACGAACACAGGTCCAAAACGCGGAGTAGAAGGGTGAAATTTGGTTTGTGGGTGCGCGTGGGTCCATTCTATGTGTATGTGGTGTTATTTCCAACTTTGATGATTTATTTTTTGAGTTATTAGCATTATTTGAACGAACAACGAACACAAACGAACATAAGATTAGCGGCAGTGCAGAGGTTACCATGCAGGTGTTAATTAACTACGGCTTACTCTGTCTCCTTGTTTTTACTGCAAGATGATTGTCAATTTTATCACTGATGGCAATAAAAACACGGGGAAACATCAGAGGTCGGCGTTTTAATGCATAGCTAACAAAACATTTGAGTGAATGTGAGTGAGTCATTGTTGTCAGTCTCTGAGATAACTATATATATTTTCTCAGTCTCGGAGATCACTCTGGTAAATGCTATTTCTGCTTGCTTTCCTGATACACGCATACGCTATGTACCAGGCATCTTAAGGAAAATCTCAATCGTAATTTAAGTAAAACAGACAGTGATCAAACTGTCAATAAGATGGAAAAGTATTCACTAGCGAGAGCGGCTTGGTAACAATAGAAAACAAAATCATTTATGACGAAATACAGACAGACATAATTGACAAATATATGTGACAACAGACGATACCTTACATTTATGGAAAGACTAATGACGAAAGTTTTCAATGCTAGAAAACAAAATTCAACAATTCCGAAATGTTGGACAAATAAACAGTATGTTATTGTCATATGTTTGACCATTGTGTAAACAAAAGCATAAAAAGTTACTTTCCTGGTATTTGTTTATATTATGATGGTAAACATATAAAGAGCGTTCTTTGTTGCTGAATTCCTGATATGGAACTAATAAAGAGCGTTTATATCATTTGTGTGTGATTAGCCAGTAACACGTACGGTGCTGTCTTCTGTAACACAATCAGGCTCTTGCTTAGGTAATATATAGTAGGTCTTTATGATAGCATGCTGTTTACACGATGAACGAAACTGTATGCGTTTTAGTGTTTTTCTGTTTACGGTGATTGGAACAAATATGAATATTTTCGACAACTAAGGCCTCCCGTGCCTTTAATAATATAATTAACAAAAAAATTGACTGAGTTTACAGACAATTTAAATGAAACAGTGACTGACCAACTGCGTGACATTCGAGTGGAGGGGATTTTACATTATCAGGCATTGCATCATCTTTGGAAGTGAGACACGAAATTTGAACAAATATGACGGCCGAACAACGAGACAGACTAATGCGAAGACATCTTAATTTTGTGAGTGACAATTCCAAATTCCAAACTTCAACTGACGACAATTAACTATACCCAAAACTACCGCTCTCGCAAAAAAAACCTGGACAAAAAAAAGGAAAGAGTGAAGACATCAAAAACCAAGACGATCACCAATAAACGACAGAAAGTTAGCATATAGTATGGAAATATACATATAGGATCTCACATGAGTTTCTATTTTTTAAGTTATACGGAATTTATCAATCGAGTTCACTAAATTCGATTTGAGTCGAGGTTTACCAAGGCTCAAATAGAATTTAGTGGACGAGGTTGATAAATTACGTATAAAATAGAACGAGTTTGAGATACTTTTTATCACATGGTCATATAATCGCTTAATTTTTTATCGAAAACAACAATAATTAACAGACAGAGAACTTTGTCCCAAAGAGCAGCGTGACGTCATTGCACGCAACGATATTACACGTGTCTATTACGCTCGAATATAACATAGGAAAATAGTGCTAATCATGTGATAAAATAACATATAGACTTCTTGGATTCATATCAAATAAGTGCATTACTTGATTTTAATGATTTAAATAATGCAACATTTTGCTGGAGCCATTTTCATCCATGCACTGACTTCAAGGAGAACAAACTCTGCCCATCGTTCCGCCGGGGCTGAGTCAGTGTAAAATAATATATAAATATTCGATTGTATATAAAACAAACTTTGATTCTAGTACCTGAAGCTCTACTGAAAGAGTAGTGTGATGCCAGGGAAGTTAAACGAAGTAATAATAAGACAAACTAACTAAGTCAAAACAACTCAGTGACAAAGAGACAGAGTATAAGCCAAATATAGAGAAGGCGGTAGTTATAAATTAACACCTTTATTAACACCTTTGCAATACGGCTAATCTCATGTTCGTTTGTGTTCGTTGTTTAGTAGCTTTGCATTCAAATAATGCTTATAACTCGAAAAATAAGTCATCAAAGTTGGAAATAACACCACATACACATATAATGGACCCATGAAATTTGGTTTGTGGGTGCGTGTGACACGTACGCACCCACAAACCAAATTTCAGCCTTCTATTCCGCTTTTTAGACCTGCATGTGTTCGTTTATGTTCGTTTGTGTTCGTTGTTTAGTAGGACCGCATAAAACATGGATCAACGCTATGTCATTGTTGTTACTAGTGTGAGTAGTGTCTTTATTTACACACCCATAGGCATAGGCCTACCGGTACTCTTAAAAAGAACATATAGAAACCCAATTTATTAAGCCATCAAGCAATATTGGAATTTTGCATTATACTCAAAACCAAATCCTATAGACCATTTTACAGATAGCGAGAATGATGCTTTGTGGGCCAGAAAGTATCCAAACAAAGCCACGTGCTTTAATTACGGCCGCATGCATTTACTATGGCCAGTATGGGGGATTTAGGGTGGGTCTATAAAACTAATTATAACTTTGGTATCTGTCATAGTTTACGCGAGAAATTTTAAACACATATCAGGGACATGTACCCCTTCTAGAATGTTCAAAAACATTTCCAGTTGCTTGTCGTATTTTAATTGATTTTATGCGATGAAATAATGCGAAAATTCAGTTGGATTTTTTTTTAGACCAAATCCTATATAGTTGGAAATTTTATGGTCTCATCTCCACCACCCCCTCCCCCAACAGCTGGAACCCCTTAGCAACATCCCTGATTGTGAAGTGACTTTATTTCTACAACCTGTGCTTTCTTCAGGCGAAGAGCACAGGTAAATCACAGGTAAATCGCAGGTAAAAATGTATTTTTCCAAGTTTCGACGTACCGGTAATCATAATGATTTTTTTTACCTATTCCAGATGAATTTTTTAACACTCACATAAAATGAAGTCTTGAAGATGCTAATCAAAGTAAAATAACATAGTAGTATTCTGATTACATAATACACACAGCCTGTATCGATTTCTCTCCAAAGAATGACTATTTCGAATATTAGCATTGGATGCACAATATTGATGATTTACTTCGTTGATAGGAACATTTCAACGGTGTGTGGAAAATAATGCCCGGCCAAATCAATGATTGCGCGCATTGAATCAATTCAATTCAATGAGTTTATTCTGATCGTCAAATTAAGACATTACAGATATATATGGATATAATATACAATATATTTCAGTATAGGTATACATGTATATATTATATATGGCATAATAATAATAGAATATAGAAATGTTGGACGGTATTCGGTTGTTTCAATATGCCAGGCGGGTAGGCCTACGTGGTAATAAGCCTCAGGCGGACCTGAATATTTCGAGGATATGATAGATTTTTAACTGTCTTTTGATTTCGGGAGTTGAAAAGAGCGGCTAGTTTGTAAGTGTTCGGTCTCTGGTAGTACTAGTAGGGTTTCAGGTATTTTATTCTAAGTTCATTAAGTTCCCTACATTTCATTACCATGTGATATTCGTCGCCGATTTCAAGATTGCATAGTGTGCAAATTCGGTCTGAGTAGGCCTAATCCGTATTTGTCCAAGTACCATGTTCTATAGGGAGTTTGTGGTTTCTTGTCCGGTAGGCCATAATATAGTTAACTGATCTGTTATCATCTAGGGTTAGATAATTCTCTGTTTCAAAGTTTGGCTTTATAATCCGGTAAAATGCGTACTTGCTTGATTTAGATATTGTGGTGAAGGACGTTTCGGCACCTGGACGTTTCGGCACCTGGTTGTAAATATTTACTACTCGATTCGGGACGTACGCATCTATCGGTGATAAACTAACGAAAATGATTTCGCCATCGAGCGTCACTGCAACAATAAATTATATATGACTTGCATGACAAAAAGAAAAGGTTGTAAATATTATGCTTCAAGTTTTATGAATGTATAATCTATAGGCGTTTGAATTATGTTTTATTCGTCTACATGCATTAGTTGGCAAGCTAAACAGATATTATTTGACACACACATTGGATCTGTTCATATATGTAATTTGCCTCAGATACCACAAAGGAGCACGGCGGGTTAGTGTGATTGACAGCTCAAAAGAGCATTGCGCAAATGCCCTAAGGGAAAACACAAAGGCGCATGGGCGTGGTTTACTCCTTTCACGCGCCGAAGTCGTGCGGAATTGGATTACATGTTGTCACAAACAGGCATGGGCGTGGTCTTCTAAGACGCGTGTTGGTAATTATGATCACATCGTGCGTTAATCGGATTAGGACCAGACAAATGGGCAGTGCCTAACTAAACATTTGCGCATGTCATGAATTCCAGCGTGACGGAATCACCAAATTTTACGGAATTTCACTTTTCTGTGGCCTATAAAATCTAAAATTATGACCAGTAGGGTACAGCTTAAAATAAAAAACATTGTACATACTATACAAAGTTGTTTGATTATATACAACTATATGTGTATTTAAGTATCATCTCACTCTGGGTCAAATTGTGTCCGTGACGGAATCACCAAAAAAGTGCCATCAATAGGAGGGTAGGTCCGTACTATTGAAGAACCCTGCTCATTCAGCCAAGCTGACCTGGAAAAAGTTCCCAATTAGTAAAGTAGATACATTATACTTGCAGAAAAAAGCCGCATTGTCACACACTTATGTGTATATTACTAGTTAACTCGGTTTGTTCGCCGTGACGGAATCACACAACGGGCGTGACGGAATCACCGTGCGATTTTTTTAGGTATAGTTTTTTGTGTAACAAATGCGGACATTGTCATAAAAGCATAAAACTTGGCACATTTGTATATTAGGTCCCACGTATTATTTTCAGATATGGGGGCAATCACGAAAATACATTCCATGGCAACGGTTGCTATGCGACTGTTTTTACCTTAGAAACGGGTTGTTGGTAGGGGTTAAACCGTCATTTTACTAAAATATATGTGCAAAAAGGGGATACTATGGTAATTGAGGCAGATTGTGATATGGGAAATGTGACAAAAATAACATTTCCACACATGCCCCACTATTAACCTAGAATGGCCATTGAGCTGCTTGAAAATGATATTTTGGTTCATTTGACCTTATTTGGCAAAACATGAAAATATGCGTAGACTGCGCATGCGCGCATCATTGATCCACAGTCACACAATATCTGGTGTTTAAGAGATTGTATAGTAAGGGCAATGACCATTCCAAAATATATTCATTGGATAGTAATAATGAAATAGAGAAGAAGCAACAACATTCCCCGATGACATGACAATGATGCAAATACCCATTATCGGTATCCATGGCCGCCTTTTCGTGGAATTCATGATGTGCCTAATAACACATTAACGCATGCCATGAAAACATTATTCAATGCGCTAATGTTGGTGCTGTAATAAGATTATGCTACATTCGCGCATGCCATATATTGAGTAATTAACGAACTACAACATTTTTGTCCCATCACCATTTATTCGGGCTTTGGACCGACAAGTTAAACTTGGCTGGTTTAGACATATGTTTGTCATTAATTATTATTTGTTTTAAACTTGATACTATTTTTTTTCAAGTTGTCATCATATTTTTTTGTTTTTTTGTTTTGTTTTTTTAGTATATACGAACATCAATGAAAACAATTACATACATAAAATGCACAATCTTATTATAATAGCGCCGACAATTCAATTTTATACAAAGTATTATCAAAGAAAATGATTTCTGTATTTAATTTAATTGTTCTAGTTTTACGTATATGTATGACTAAATGATATCACATTGAAACATTATTCAATGCGCAAATGTCGGTGCTATATAATAAGATTGTTATACGAGAACAAAACATGTAGAATATATTATCATAATCTGTTCAGTTATTTTGTTGCAGTCTCTGCTTTGCCGCGATTTCTAATAGCCAGAAAAACCGAAGCGTGAATGATCAAATTGTCTGGCGCCATGTAAGTTAGCTGGGTCTGTATACGTCGCAATCCACTATTGGCCTGTTCAACAACTTGGCTATTTATGCCACGGACACTTGTATCAGATTTATAAGTATCCATGCTGTATCCTAATGTACACCCTATGTGGCCACGGAAATGCATTCTATCCACATAAAATATACAGTGTTTGAATCGTGCCGGTACGTTCTCTAAGTAGTGTGTACAAATGTAACTTGCAGCTATTATCGTATATAATCTTTGATGGAATTATCCTAAATCGTCGCATTAAAATGTCAAATTACGTCTGCGGAGACTCACAGGACAGCATAACCTGAAACCCCAGACATATGATTGCGCTTAAGCGCAATTGATTGCGCTTAAGCACAATTAATTATTAAATGTGAATTTGGCCTCCCATACATTTGTCGGTTCTGGATAGCTGGTTTCATCTGGAATGTTATATCCATAAGTGTTGTCAATAGAAGACAACATTTCGCCCAACAGTGCTCTCACATTTGGAGCTATTGTCTTACAGTTCAGGAGATCTTTCATCAATGGACACGTTTTAATGACTAAACAACACCATATGAACCATCTGAATATACTGCAGCAAATATCGTTGTGTTGGATCATTCCAACAGAATAATTGCTGATGCAAGTTCCGGAGAAATAAGTGATGTCAAGAACACGTCAGCATTTGTGACGTTTGACGACGCAGAACATTTTGAGAGTCTGCCGGCACATACTTTGAGGCAGCCGATACGTCAGCGATAAAGCTACTAAATACGGAATATCGCGTCAATTTTATTACGTCCACAGACGGCATATCGTAGAGAAAATGTATGATCATGTTCTGATATTGCGTTTGCTGGTTGTAACAAAAACATATTCAAATTGAAGTACCAGTATGCATATAGGCAAATATATAGGTGGGAGCTAACTCTTAATTTAGAATTTTTATCAGGGGAGATTACTCGATTTTTGAAGATGTTATTGTGATATATTTTGAAGGGCGATTACTTGAATTTCGTAAACTCTTCAAGGGATCTTTAATGTTATTCGAAACATTTACAGGGGAAATTCATTAGTAGTGGTACCATTTCGGGTGGGGTGATAGAGTATTTAGATTGGCTTAGGGTCCACCATATATATATACAACACCCAAAAAATCGTTCAAGGGCCAGAGAAATGGCACGAGTGTCCCATTTGAACCACTCTGGGCGGCGGCCATTTTGGACCGGGGTGGTGAGCGAATATCTAGCTAGATTCACTGCGGTGACATCGGTTACTTATTCCTTATTCGGAACCATTATATATTGACCAAATAAAGGGTGCGGTAGGGTGCCCGCCCGAAAATAAAATATAATAACCGAAAACCACAACCATCTAAACCGTGCGGTTGCACAGGAGGTGTTCAAAGTGGCAACCATATACTATTTGGGCATTTATGAACCGATTTGGACCAAATTTACGGGCTATAGTGTTGCGGTTTTCAGTTATTATATTTTATTTTCGGGTGGTCCAACCTACCGCACCATTTATTTGGTCCAAATCGGTTCATAAATACCCAAACGGAGATGCTTGCCATTTTTGGCCACCTCCTGCGGTTCATAAATGCCCAAAACGGCTATGGTTGCCACTTTGGTCACATCCTGTGGCAACCGCACGGGCTAGAGGGTTGTTGCGTTTTCGGTTATTAAATTTTATTTTCGGGTGGGGCACCCTACCACACCCTTTATTTGGTCCAAATCGGTTCATAAATGCCCAAAACGGCTATTGTTACCACTTTGGCCATCTCCTGTGGCAACCACACGGGCTAGAGGGTTGCGTTTTTCTGTTATTATATTTTATTTTCGAGTGGGCCACCATACCACACCGATTATTTGGTCCAAATCGGTTTATAAATACCCACACGGCTATGGTTGCCAATTTGGCCACCTCCTGTGGCAATCGCACGGGCTAGAGGGTTGCGTTTTTCAATTATTATATTTTATGTTCGGGTGGGCCACCCTACCCCACCGTTTATTTGGTCAAAATTGGTTCATAAATACCCAAACGGCCACGGTTGCCACTTTGGTCACCTCATGTGGCAACCGCATGGGCTAGAGGGTTGCGGTTTTCAGCTATTATATTTTATTTTCTGGTGGACCACTCTACCCCACCGTTTATTTGGTCCAAATCGGTTCATAAATACCCAAACGGCTATGGTTGCCGCTTTGGCCACCTTCTGTGGCAACCGCACGGGCTTGAGGGTTGTGGTTTTCGGTTAATATATTTTATTTTCGGGTGGGCCACCCTACCGCACCATTTATTTGGTCCAAATCGGTTCATAAATGCCCAAACGGCTATGGTTGCCACCTCCTGTGGCAACCGCACGGACTAGGGGGTTGTGGTTTTCTGTTATTATATTTAATTTTCGTGTGCACCCCCACCGCACCCTTCGTTTGGTCCAAATCAGTTCATAAATGCACAAAACGACTATGGTTGTCACTTTCACAACCTCCTGTGGCAACCACACGGGCTAGAGGGTTGTTGTGGTTTTCAATTATGATATTTTATTTTAGGGTGGGCCACCCTACTGCACTGTTTATTTGGTCCAAATCGGTTCATAAATACCCAAACGGCTATGGTTGCCACTTTCGCTACCTCTTGTGGCAACCGCACGGATTAGAGTGTTGCGGTTTTCAGTTATTATATTTTATTTTCGGATGGGCCACCCTACCGCACCGTTTATTTGGTCCAAATAGGTTCATAAATACCCAAACGGCCATGGTTGCCACTTTGGCAACCTCATGTGGCAACCGCACGGGGTAGACGGTTGCTGTTTTCATTTATTATATGTTATTTTCGGGTGAACAACCCCACCACACCGTTTATTTGGTCCAAATTGGTTCATAAATACCCAGACGACTATGGTTGCCACTTTGGCCACCTCCTGTGGCAACCGCACGGGCTATATGGTTGTGGTTTTCGGTTAATATATTTTATTTTCGGGTGAACGACCCCACCGCACTCTTCAATTGGACCAAATCGGTTCATAAATAACCAAACGGCTATGGTTGCCACTTTGGCCATCTTCTGTGGCAACTGCAGTATGCACGAACGAGAGGGTTGCGTTTTTAGGTTATTATATTTTATTTTCTGGTAGGCCACCCTACCGCACCCTTTATTTGGTATAAATCGATTCATAAATACCCAAAACAGCAATGGTTGCCACTTTGGCAATCTCCTGTGGCAACCCCAAGGGCTAGAGGATTGCGGTTTTCTGTTATTATATTTTATTTTCGGGCGGGCCACCCTATCGCACCCTTTATTTGGTCCAAATCGGTTCATAAATACCCAAACGGCTATGGTTGCCACTTTGGCCACCTCCTGTGGCAACCGCACGGACTAGAGGGTTGTGGTTTGTTTTATGTTATTATATTTAACTAGCAGGGTGATCCGACTTCGTCCGGGCTGTTTCCCCTCTGCTTTTCGGCGAATTGCGCGATTTGACCTTGAATTGACCATTTTGAAGGTCAAGGTCAGGTGTGGGTCATGATTTGACCCGTCCAAAACACTCACTGGAGAAAAGTACCCGACAAAAGAACCCGTCGAAATACATCCGGTTTTACCCGATTTGACCTTGAATTGACCATTTTGAAGGTCAATGTCACGTCGGGGTCACGATTTGATCCGTCCAAAACACTTCGTGGACAAAAATAACCCTAGGTATCAAATTTCGTGGAAATATGTCCGTTTTACCTGATTTGACCTTGAATTGACATTTTTGAAGGTCAAGGTCAGGTCGGGGTAACGATTTGACCCGTCCAAAGACTGCCCGTCAAAAAGTAACTCTAGGTATCAAATTTCGTCGAATCCGTCCCGTTTTACCCGATTTGACCTTGAATTTACCTTTTTGAAGGTCAAGGTCAGGTCGGGGTCACGATTTGACCCGCCCATGCCAGTCCTCGACGGAAAGCACCCCCACATACCAAGTTTCATCGAAATCGGCTCGGCCGTTTTCGAGTCCATCGCGAACAGACAGACACAAACACACACAGATCTTCCAAAATATATAATAGACTAGCCGATGAGCCCGACTCCACCCGTTTCCGAGATCTCGTCTGCGCATCATCCGGGCAATGTAGGAACATGGGATACAGACCACTAGTCGGTCGGTGATTGTTGAGTATATTTCACAATCAAAAATTAAAAACTATTACTCTCTATGTGAAGTAACTCTGCGAATCATCCCGCGCGAGCGGGTTTGATCCAATCTCCTTGACTATGTAACTGTGTTCTGTGTGACCCTACTTGTTTGGATGGTCAACATATTATACAAGTTAAAACTGTTTAATATATATAACATATATTATACAAAAAGAAATAGCAAAATGTATTCAACATACACGCAAAATAAATATACTCTACATGTATATGTAACATTTCAAGGACCCGCTTACCACCGGGTTTGCGCCAGCCTTGGTGTTTGGAAATTCGAAACGAATAAACTTACAGCAATTAGAAGATTGAAATCTTCTCGTGATTACACACGATAAATAGTAATAAAACTAATTGTACATGTTAATGTACTGTGACATTATTGTCTCGAAGTATAAACTCTTCATCCACAAACCTGAAAATTCCAAACTGAAATGGCCTGAAAAATTGGTCGACTCTAGCTCTGGAAAGACAATCATTTCCAACTAGCAATGCGTGTGCTCTGTATATAACATATATTATACAAAAAGAAATAGCAAAATGTATTCAACATACACGCAAAATAAATATACTCTACATGTATATGTAACATTTCAAGGACCCGCTTACCACCGGGTTTGCGCCAGCCTTGGTGTTTGGAATTCTAAACGAATAAACTTAGAGCAATTAGAAGATTGAAATCTTCACGTGATTACACACGATAAATAGTTATAAAACTAATTGTACATGTTAATGCACCAGATACGTATAGGATATCATGTATATATAAGGAATATCACGGTTTGTCGGGGCCGTTTGCAAACGACATATCGCAAATAATAGGTATGACCATGTTACGATATTCCGTATAAAGTGAGTAGGATATGTTATCCTGTGGAGTTGGAAGTCGCGGCCAATGAAAGCCATGTTGGTGGATGACGTCATTTGACGATACTGTTCTCACTTCGAGACAAATAATGTTTTATAAATGACTATATATGTACACTATGAGATTGGTTGTGCTACCGTTAGGTGAACAAATTTATAAATGAGCAATTAGTTTCATTCAATCGCCTTTTTTATGACTAATGAATAAGATTTAGAGAATTTTGTATTTCGTACTAAAATAAGTTGACTTATTTTCCGTTTCCGGATTTTTTTTAACATTACGGTCACAGCAAGCTTCCCCAGCGTCGTGTCGTCATTCTCTAACTGGCACTGGATTACAATGATCCGCTAATTCAGACATGTAGCCTACCATAGCACGCACTCTTTATCGCTTAGTGTGTCTGTTTCCAATTTCCAACTTGTTTAATTATCAATCATCTTCGGCAAAATCTAATGCTCAGTACCCATATGAGCTAATAAATTAATTCACTCCAAATAAATTATAGCTCAAAATTCAGTTATGGGATGATATACGCAATTTTAAGCTATATTGTGTCGTATATTTGACATATATATACATGAATATAATATGCCTGTCACTCTATTGGCTTATCGCCTACAAAATATGACTACTACGTGGTACCGGAATTTAAAAAAAATTAAAAAAAACCTCTTTTTTCAGGGCGGGTTTTTAATTGAAAGAAAAGAACAACTGCCGGTAGGCTTGCTGGAGGGTATGGGATGCCTAGCAGAGGTCTCCCATAGGTGGGGGTCCGGGGGAAAAATTTGGTTTTTTGTCCTTTGAAAAACACCCATGAGCATGCGTTTCAGACGATCGATCTACTCACAAAGCAATAATATTAAACTCATGTTAAAGTTTTTTCGTTATATATTTTAAGTTTATGTATTCAATTTCTAATTTTTCAATTCAATTATTATTCAACATATTATAAAATTGAGTAAAATAACAAAGGAACAGCAATGGAATATGAGATAAAATATGTAAACAGGAATACAATTTTCACGTTTATTTCGATCTGTTTAGATCTGTCTGTAAATATTGCAGTGCACTGGTCCAGGTGCTAGTAACTTTATAACCATGTGGTGAGTCTAGTAGCGTTCTTTAAAGTGCACACTTCTAGGCGTGTATATGGGTCAGCTATTAATGGCCGCGCCAGATAAAATTAATTTAAATCAATAAAATTTGAAATTAATTTAAAACCAATACTCAATCGTTAACTCTATTTTATCATAAGATTTCCAGGACAAATTACCCCCCCCCCCCCATTTATTTCTAAGCAATTAATCATGATCCAAAGATTAATTTCAATATCCGCAATTTGATATAACAAATCTGTTATATTTGATATAACAAATTTCCAAAATAACTTACTTAACATTTCCAACAACAATGGTCAACATCAACATCAACAATAACAACAACATATTATTAAAACACTAATATACTTGTGTTATTGAATTTCAGATGTTATACATGTTTTATAAATCTGCAATATGATGTGCAGTCATATATGTACTAATAGACAACCTACATTTATTAATTAATTAATGGCACGGGCGGCGATCGTTGCATATATTTTCATATTTGTTCAAATCGCCATCAACAGAAGGAATATTATATTATATATAGTTTTGTTAATATGCCAAACATAATCAGCGCATAAATAGTATAATTATTGTCGTCAAGACGTACGATGGTGTACGTAAATAAGAGCCTGCTCGTGTTACAGAAGTTGTGCTTCTGTTTACATAACACAGCGAAATTATATTGGTTGATCACACACAAATGATATAAACGCTCTTCATTACTTCCATATCAGGGAAACAGTAACAAATAACGCTCTTTATGTTTACCATATCCGGATCAAAACAATTTTAAGCCAGGTATACATAACGTAACTTTTTTCGCTTTTGTTTACATAACAACGGACCATAATTGACAATAACATACTGTTTATGCCATATTTCTGATTGGTATAAGAACAAGGTCTCTCTATATTTTACTATTCTTTCTGTTTATGGTAGTTTCTAACGGAGGTGAATATTTTAAATTTCTTAATTTTGAATATATTCTCTTCGTGTTTTTAACGCTGCATGATGTTATACGATAGTGAACAGCTATGTTATCAATTTGGCGTGTGCAATAACCTGTCTCATACCTGTAAATTCGAAATAACTTAACAAATTTACAGGTACCATGTTTGCTTTAAAAACCTAATAGCAGAATACTACCATAGGCCTATATACCGTAGTCTTCTTTTAAAAAATGTTGAAGACATTTATACATGTAAAATACAATGTACTACTTGTATATATTATATATCACATGACTTTCTCACATTCTGATTGGCTGCACACTGCTATACTATTTTACGATAGTACCCCAGTAGGATTCCTACATGCCTACTATTCTTTTTCTATTTATAGTAACAAACTCATTTCGCGAAATCGGGTTGCCCCCTCGAAAATACGGCCAATCTTAAAGTATAACTTGTACGATAATTGTTGCAATGTTAGTATATCATTATATTTATTGGCGTATTATAATGATCTTACAAATGCCCGATCATTGCTATCCATTGTATTTAATAGTTTGTCCGTTTAGTTGGCAAGCGGCCAGTCCTAATTTTGTAATGCCAGTCGACGTTATTTGCTATATGCGTAAAACCGACATCATTCGCTGGCCAAATTTTATCCTATATTTAGATTATGTAATGACGTCAGGAAATTCCCGGCTCAAGGTGATCTTTTCAAGTTTTTGACGCGCCGTGAGTAATTTGTTTTCAGATGAATGGGGAATTATCCCGTTCAATCTATTTAATATTCAAAGTATAAAGTAAATTTTATAGCAAAGGATACCTCTATTTAACTCTCCACTGAATAGTATAAAAAATATATGTTTCATTCATGAAAACAATGTATTTTGGGGAATTTTGACAGAAAAAATTATCACGTTTATTTTTAAATTTAAATTAGATTCAGATTCAATAGTTTATTCAACACATAAATGAAAATATACAGTCAGAAAATCAACATATAAAATACATATCAATCTAATTTTGTTTTTAAGTTTTGAATTGTATAGTACAATGATATTTAGGATTTATAAATTATATTATAATGTTAGTTAAAATGTGATTTCATTGAATTATCCACTGGTGTTGTGTTGAAGAGAGATACCCGAAGTACAAGTACTTAGATAACTAATTTAAAATATCGATAATAATTGAGGGCAATTCAAATTTGTAAAAGTAATTCCCATTCATTTGAAAATCTACCATCTGATATGGTTGAAAGTAAGTTTCTAAATATAAATATAACAATACTATACATTAATATCGCAATTTATAAATCCCCATCATCTCACATATTCAAATATGCAAAATGGTTGCAATCTGGTCGGTAAAAATTGAAACATGGGGATAAATTGGTCCCGTACTAGAATGTCATGGGATAAATGCCGTTGACCTCAGACCACTTAAAGGGGAAAATATGAGCAATAGAGAGCATTTCTTATCAGCCTGAGATTAGACGATATGTATGAACATTAGTACAGATGTGTTATACCTGACCAGGGGATTGTCATGTGATAGGCACCTTTGACTTCAGATGACTTACAGTAAAGGGGGACTAATAAATTATACGATCAATAAAGATTGTTTATTATCAATAAAGATTGTTTATTATTAGCCCAGATGTTATGTGGGAACATTGGTGTACAAAAGCAAAATGTCTTGGGGGGGGGGGGGATCACGGGATAGCCTCACTAGGTGCTGTTGATCTCATTCTTCACTGAAATGAAATCGATAAATGTATTAATATATATATAATGGTAATATTTTTGGGTCGACACAAAACAATGATCAGAATAAGATGTTAAATTTCTTTACTTTCATGTTTTAGGAACAAAATGGCTGATTCCGTTGCCAAGAATTTGAAGAAAGATGGTGGTAGCCAGAATGTCTCTTTCAATCCAGAGAATATTCATACATTGTCCTTGAACGAGTACTCATGTATATATGTGCCAAAAACCAGAGCATCTGTGAAGGTGCTATATCATCACTTGTCAAGTTTTGACACTTCTGATCTGGCAGTTCATTCCCAGAATATGCCTCCTATCAATCAGTTGCAATATATCATCTCAAGTATGGCAACTATGAAGGACACATGCGTTGTCTTGGATTATGGGAAATTTGATATAGATCAAATAAACATATTTCTTAAACTACATGAATTCAAGAAACTTAAATCAAAATGCACTGGATATTTGCAGTGGTTAGCAAAAACAGACTACATTACACCAAAATCTAAGAAAGAATTGAATTTAAAAAATGTCAATGAATTTGGATCATTATTATTCAAAAAGAGGATGGACGAATTAATTGAATTCCCAAATTGCCATCTTTATGTCTCTTCTGCTATAACCTTATTAAATGACTGGCTTGACTCTTCAGTGATTGAGTCCTTCGCCGGTATGATCAATAAGCAGGCAACCAAAGGTCATGTGCGACACATGCTAGCCAATTTTGATTCAGAGCAATATGTTGAGGATTTAAGGAAGCAATTTGGCTGTGAACCATTTTCAGATTCACAAACACTGATATTCCTTCTTCATGTAGGTAAAAACTCAGAGCAATGTCACTCTACCTTCTTGAATGTCCTCCAGACAACAAATGACGGCATTGTGCATGAGAAATATGGTAACCATTATTCACTGGCTGTATACAGTACTGAGAATAATGTATTGATGTATGCAGACACAAAAGGATGGTCATGTCCTCCTGAAGTTATAAGAAATGTCAAGACTGTATTGGAAAAATTCAATATGCCTCCTCCAGTTTTAGCATACTGTCATGACCCAACACAGACAACAACAATTGGTAGTCATACATGTGGATCCCAATGCTCACCTTGTTATCCAAAACAAGAATGTTCCTACATCTGTGGACCAGCTGCTCTGATATGTGCATGTGTAGCAGCCTTGGACACACCACAGTTCATTTCACTTTGTAGCAAAGAGGAAAGATGCAGTTTGTCATATATGAAACTGGTGAGCCAATATGCACAATTTTTCAGGCTTCTCCTCATCAATTGGCTGATGCAGGGATCTATTGATTTAGAACAGATGTATGTGAAGGTTGAGAATGGGCCACAGAGAAACCCCCTATTCGAAGAGGAGAAATGCACAAAAGAAGAAAATAGTGAGACACAACATACAGCAGAATTGACAGTGACCGACCCATTGAGGATGCAAAAACCAATAACTTCTGATAAGAGTAAGGGCACAAAAAAGGATAATGGAATAATATTGCCAAATAGAATTAACACATATTTGGCATCAAAACCAGTGTTGAGGTTTAGAAATAAGAAACTCACACTGTCATTTCAAATACAATTTTGTGAATCTACAGTTTCAAAGAATTTCCCATGTACAGATAGTGGGATAAAGGATATCGAAGCAATCTCTGCAATAAATACTTACTTAGAATCTGCCACATGTGAAGAAGAGATTATTGCGGCTCAAAGTACTGTTCATGAAAGTAACTTTAACGCTGCTATGTCAGCTGAAAGCTGTACTCTTCAAGATTTAATTTTCAGGAAACCAGTTATTTCTTACAGAAAAAAGATGAAATATCTTCAAATGGAAGTCACACTTAAGAATGGGAAGAGGATGAGTAAGTTTTTTAAATGTTCTGAAGAAGGACAGA
This sequence comes from Siphonodentalium dalli, assembly GCA_032622095.1. Taxonomy (NCBI): domain Eukaryota; kingdom Metazoa; phylum Mollusca; class Scaphopoda; order Gadilida; family Siphonodentaliidae; genus Siphonodentalium; species Siphonodentalium dalli. Next base: position 107,788,942 of record CP136064.1, read on the forward strand.
AAGATCAAATGGCAATGGATGAAGTAAACACATTCATAAATATGAATGCAGTTTCTTGGATAAGAGAAGAATTTGGTGAATGGTTACCTTCTCAATCATTAAATGTTGGACTGGATACAAAATTTTTCTTCAACAAATTGTGCTTTGATTTTAACAGAAAATACAGACTGGCTGAACACATCAAAACAAATTATCATGAAGAATGTGAGGCAACCAAAATAGCTGTGACAGAAAGAGATGGTTGGGGCAAAACACATAGACTGGATGAGACATACAGTATAGACGAAACGCATACAACAGAAGATGTATGTCCAAGTGTACCTGTTGTAACTCTAGAAATTGATTGTGCATCAAAATCATCTGTGTGCCGAACTAAATGTTATGCTCTTTTAGAGGAATTAAAATTGGATGAAAACACAAGGGAATGTCCATCTTGCCACGAAGAAGTTTCCGAGGAACACAAAGTGTGTGACCATTGTCAGGTTAATTTTTCCCATAAATGGGTAAAACAAAATTCTGGACTAACTCTATGTTTTGCATGTTATACCTACAAGATACGAACATATACTGATAGACCTGTTGAATTATTTGGCAGTGGTAGAAATACAGAAATTGCACACAGCAAACACATGCGATGTGGTTGGAAACTGAAATTGGTTTTGTATGATGATAATCTCACAAAATGGAAGGTTTTTGCAGGAAGCGATAATAACAGATATCACAGTGATATACCATTGCAGGAAAAGAAGAGACCAAATCTGTCAACTCGAGACAGTTGGGACAAAGGTCGCCTTTCGTTGAAAGCAACTGCGAAGAAACTTATCTCGTCCACCAATTACATGAACGACATTCTACTGAAGGAGTCTGATTCTAAAGGAGAACAACATGTTATTTCACAAGCAAGCAATAGAGTTAGGTATGTTGACAAGAGGATTATGCAAGTCAGTTTGAAATCTCAAGATGATATTCCACTGGTTATGTCAGATTGGAGAGATACAGAGAAACTTTTAGAGTCAGATGTTGATTCAGTATTGCTATTCCAACGAGGAATGAAGTCTAAGAACATGGATTATCATTATGTGGTAGCCAAAGAGCAGTCACTTTGCCATGTCAGGGAATGCGGGAAATCAGTTCTAGGTTTAGATGTAAAGCATGATTTCAATGCTGTTCGATTCAAAACGGCCTTCATTACATTTTGTGACAACAGGAATGCGGGCCATGTTGCTGCGGCTTCTGTTTCCAACTCAGACGAACAGGCAATTCATGCATGCACCATTCAACTGGTTTTGGCAAATATCCCATGCAGCGATACAACATGCACACACCCAACTGAACTTTTCATATTCAATGATGGGAATGGATTCTTTAGAGTAAAGCCATGCGCATTCAATGATCCAATTTCTCCTTTCATACAAACTGACAAGGATGGTGCACTACAAAATGGAGCATTCCATAATAACCTCAAATCCATTTTATGTCATTTTCATGCTGTCCAAGCCTTCCGACGACACCTTAATGAAGATGCAAACTTACGGATACTCACAAGACCACTTGAAACTGGGCTCAAAAGTGTCATGCGATGCTGGAATGTGGAATCCAGGACATTTGTTGCCAACCGTCTAATCAGTTTCATTGAGAAAGAAATACCTGCATATTTGCTACCACAAGCTGCAAAAGCAAATCTTACTGAATATTTGGACAAATACTGGTTCTCCTCTTCGTGGTCAGAAGCAATGACTGCCAACTGCATATACCAAGTGGATGAATCAGAGCAAACCAACCCATTGCTTCTCACTGACAATATAACCGAGCGGAAATTTAAAGACGTTGATGAGACGTACTTTGGTAGTCATTTGAACCGCCTAATTTCTAGCTTTACGCTCACACTGCTCACAAGAATAATTAATGATGACATAATTTTGAATAAGCAGAATAACAAAAACACAAAGGAAAGGGTGAGAAACATCAGGAAGAAGACTAGAGAAATTGCAGCCTGTCAGAGAGCTCTTGGTATCATCAATAAGAAGTTAATGGTGGCATATGATGAAGGAAGTGGGTGGTGTGTCATAAAAAGCGAAGAACGATTCAAACAACTGGAGAGCAGGGAAGACCTACCAGATTCATATTTTGATGGTACTGATGGCGCGGATGCCGTAGAAGATGAGATGCTAGAGAATAGAATTGCCGATTCTATGTATCCAGATACACCCATACTGGCTGATGGGAATGATCACAACTACAATGTCATATCCAAATCTAAAAGAAACATTTTCAACCTCGATATTGCCGCATCAAGAGGCTATTTTGAGTATGTTGTCAGCATTCTTCCAGATAAAATGACTAAACATGTGAGTAATTCAGTCCATATAATAAACCTGCGACTTGGAATCTGTACATGCAGTCTGTTTATAGTAAGAGGACAACCATATTTCTGCAAGCATTTGTATGCATGTTTGGCAGAAGACAAGAAGATAACAGATGCAGGCAAATTACTTGAGGCTTACAAGTCATTCAGAATCATAAAACAGAATGAAAAGCATACTGAGCCAAGTGGAGCAAAATCACTATGTGATGACATCATTAACAACTTGAAGAGAATATCCCATCTAGCAACATCTGACGAAATTGAAGCATCAACAAAAGGTAACATTCTGAAAGTTTTGCATGACCACACTCATTTGAAGATGAAGCACAAACCTACAGGGAGGCTTGCAAAGCGACAGCCACACAACTTGGGGGCTCGTCGACAACTTGGTCCAATTGTCGATGCAAAATATGCTTTAGTCAACAGAGATGAGGATGATGACTCTCCCATTGACCCCTATCGACCAGACATAGAATTTCCTGATAAATCTAAAGAAAGACATGGTGGCAGAAAAAGGATAAGAGTAACAAATAGGGGCATTAGCTTCGCAACATTAATTAAAAATGCTGAAATATTAGAGGATAAAATTAATAAGATAAATGATAATAGTGCAAGTGCTCAAGATGAACCAGATTTAGATGATGTTATTGAGCCTCCCAAGAAAAAAAGAAGAGTTGTAAAATCTCAACCTGAAACAGGAGTGGAAACCCCTTTCGAAAGTAAACCATTTATGTGTGCTCTCTGTGCAACAAATGGGGAAAATCCTCCATATGCATGCAGTTCCAAGATACTACTCTTCAAGCATATCTCAGTTAAACACAATATGATATTATTTTTATGCTCAATTTGTTGGTCAAATGGAGTGACAGGGGCATATTTTATAAACGATGCACTGTTTGAACGGCATATCAGGAAATATCACTCCAAAAAAATAAAGGGAGAACAAATTAACCATGGACCATCAAAAGTCTCTGAAGCCAAGTCGCCACAGTGTGAGAATGGATTTCATGTTTCACAACATGTGTCTGTTAATCACACTTATCCCACTGGTGACAGTCCTGATGAGAAGTTGAAATTACCGGTACCTATACCTCACTATACTGTAAGTGACACTGTATCAACAGCATTGGTATCCCATAAAACGAGACAAGACTTGGCTGATGTTGAAGGGGCCGAGACGGAACATGGTTTAGCAGATCTTTACTCAATTAAAGGCCACCCGGGATTGCAGAACTTGGCAAAACGCAAATACAACAAGCTCACACTGAAGAAAAAGAAGATTGAGCCGGCACTGTTGCTGAAAAGCACCTGCCCAGTGTGTAAACAAACGTGCAGTGGAAAACCAATAAAAGACGCTTTACAATCAGTAGGTTGTGATGCATGTCAGAGATGGTACCATTGGAAATGTGTGTCAATAACAGAAGTGCCACCTTCAGATCGATGGCTGTGCATGGAATGTTTTATTGAGTAATCGAGGACCCGACTACATCTATTCAGTTGCATGTCACTATTGTAACCAACGGAGGGTGACTAGGATAGGTGATAGGTCAGCTGTTAGCTCGTGTAACCAGAGAAAGATAATATTATATTAGGTCTAGGGTAATTTTAGGAAAACAATCACTCGTGTAACCAGAGAAGGGTGGTATTAAAATAGGTCTAGGGTAGATTATGTAACCACCAACTCGTGTAACCAGAGAAGGATGGTATTAAAGTAGGTCTAGGGTAGATTAGGGTACCACCAACTCGTGTAACCAGAGACAGGTGGTATTAAAATAGGTCTAGGTTAGATTAGGGTACCACCAACTCGTGTAACCAGAGAAGGATGGTATTAAAGTAGGTCTAGGGTAGATTATGTAACCACCAACTCGTGTAACCAGAGACAGGTGGTATTAAAATAGGTCTAGGGTAGATTATGTAACCACCAACTCGTGTAACCAGAGAATGATGGTATTAAAATAGGTCTAGGGTAGAATCTGTAACCACCAACTCGTGTAACCAGAGAAGGATGGTATTAAAATAGGTCTAGGGTAGATTATGTAACCACCAACTCGTGTAACCAGAGAAGGATGGCATTAAAGTAGGTCTAGGGTAGATTATGTAACCACCAACTCGTGTAACCAGAGAAGGATGGTATTAAAATAGGTCTAGGGTAGATTGGGTACCACCTACTCGTGTAACCAGAGAAGGATGGTATTAAAGTTGGTCTAGGGTAGATTAGGGTACCACTAACTCGTGTAACCAGAGACAGGTGGTATTAAAATAGGTCTAGGGTAGATTATGTAACCACCAACTCGTGTAACCAGAGAAGGATGGCATTAAAGTAGGTCTAGGGTAGATTATGTAACCACCAACTCGTGTAACCAGAGAAGGATGGTATTAAAATAGGTCTAGGGTAGAATCTGTAACCACCAACTCGTGTAACCAGAGAAGGATGGTATTAAAATAGGTCTAGGGTAGAATCTGTAACCACCAACTCGTGTAACCAGAGAAGGATGGTATTAAAATAGGTCTAGGGTAGATTATGTAACCACCAACTCGTGTAACCAGAGAAGGATGGTATTAAAGTAGGTCTAGGGTACCACTAACTCGTGTAACCAGAGACAGGTGGTATTAAAATAGGTCTAGGGTAGATTATGTAACCACCAACTCGTGTAACCAGAGAAGGATGGTATTAAAGTAGGTCTAGGGTAGATTAGGGTACCACCAACTCGTGTAACCAGACAGGTGGTATTAAAATAGGTCTAGGGTAGATTATGTAACCACCAACTCGTGTAACCAGAGAAGGATGGTATTAAAGTAGGTCTAGGGTAGATTAGGGTACCACTAACTCGTGTAACCAGAGACAGGTGGTATTCAAATAGGTCTAGGGTAGATTATGTAACCACCAACTCGTGTAACCAGAGAAGGGTGGTATTAAAGTAGGTCTAGGGTAGATTAGGGTACCACCAACTCGTGTAACCAGAGACAGGTGGTATTAAAATAGGTCTAGGGTAGATTATGTAACCACCAACTCGTGTAACCAGAGAAGGGTGGTATTAAAATAGGTCTAGGGTAGATTAGGGTACCACCAACTCGTGTAACCAGAGACAGGTGGTATTAAAATAGGTCTAGGTTAGATTAGGGTACCACCAACTCGTGTAACCAGAGAAGGATGGTATTAAAGTAGGTCTAGGGTAGATTAGGGTACCACCAACTCGTGTAACCAGAGACAGGTGGTATTAAAATAGGTCTAGGTTAGATTAGGGTACCACCAACTCGTGTAACCAGAGAAGGATGGTATTAAAGTAGGTCTAGGGTAGATTATGTAACCACCAACTCGTGTAACCAGAGACAGGTGGTATTAAAATAGGTCTAGGGTAGATTATGTAACCACCAACTCGTGTAACCAGAGAATGATGGTATTAAAATAGGTCTAGGGTAGATTATGTAACCACCAACTCGTGTAACCAGAGAAGGATGGCATTAAAGTAGGTCTAGGGTAGATTATGTAACCACCAACTCGTGTAACCAGAGAAAGATGGTATTAAAGTAGGTGTAGGGTATATTATGTAACCATCAACTCGTGTAACCAGAGAAGGGTGGTATTAAAATAGGTCTAGGTTAGATTAGGGTACCACCAACTCGTGTAACCAGAGAAGGATGGTATTAAAGTAGGTCTAGGGTAGATTGGGTACCACCTACTCGTGTAACCAGAGAAGGATGGTATTAAAGTTGGTCTAGGGTAGATTAGGGTACCACCAACTCGTGTAACCAGAGAAGGGTGGTATTAAAGTAGGTCTAGGGTAGATTATGTAACCACCAACTCGTGTAACCAGAGAAGGATGGTATTAAAGTAGGTCTAGGGTAGATTAGGGTACCACTAACTCGTGTAACCAGAGACAGGTGGTATTAAAATAGGTCTAGGGTAGATTATGTAACCACCAACTCGTGTAACCAGAGAAGGATGGTATTAAAGTAGGTCTAGGGTAGATTAGGGTACCACCAACTCGTGTAACCAGAGAAGGATGGTATTAAAGTAGGTCTAGGGTAGATTATGTAACCACCAACTCGTGTAACCAGAGAAGGATGGTATTAAAGTAGGTCTAGGGTAGATTATGTAACCACCAACTCGTGTAACCAGAGAAGGATGGTATTAAAGTAGGTCTAGGGTAGATTAGGGTACCACTAACTCGTGTAACCAGAGACAGGTGGTATTAAAATAGGTCTAGGGTAGATTATGTAACCACCAACTCGTGTAACCAGAGAAGGATGGTATTAAAGTAGGTCTAGGGTAGATTAGGGTACCACCAACTCGTGTAACCAGAGAAGGATGGTATTAAAGTAGGTCTAGGGTAGATTATGTAACCACCAACTCGTGTAACCAGAGACAGGTGGTATTAAAATAGGTCTAGGGTAGATTATGTAACCACCAACTCGTGTAACCAGAGAAGGATGGTATTAAAGTAGGTTTAGGGTACCACCAACTCGTGTAACCAGAGACAGGTGGTATTAAAATAGGTCTAGGGTAGATTATGTAACCACCAACTCGTGTAACCAGAGAAGGATGGTATTAAAGTAGGTCTAGGGTAGATTAGGGTACCACCAACTCGTGTAACCAGAGACAGGTGGTATTAAAATAGGTCTAGGGTAGATTATGTAACCACCAACTCGTGTAACCAGAGAAGGATGGTATTAAAGTAGGTCTAGGGTAGATTATGTAACCACCAACTCGTGTAACCAGAGAAGGATGGTATTAAAGTAGGTCTAGGGTAGATTAGGGTACCACCAACTCGTGTAACAAGAGACAGGTGGTATTAAAATAGGTCTAGGGTAGATTATGTAACCACCAAATATTATCGGCCCTAAACCTACACAATAAGTCTGTTAAAGAATATAATAAAATATATTAAAATTGTAAAAAAAAAATAAAAAAAAATGTTAAGCCAATGCATTCTCTTATATATGCGAGGCGACCTATGGTCGACTCGCATATATAAGAGAATGCATTGGCACAGGGTATATGGGTTGATACAAAAATCGGACCTGGCACTCAAAGGGTTAAGTGATGAGTTACCACGAACTTGTTCAGAATCGATTGAATAAATAGAGGATACCAAATGAGTCAACCGGCTTACAGCGAAATTTGCGAAAGGAGTTAAGCAAATTAGGTCTGAACCGTCCATATAGGCAAGGTGCAGGCCTAATTTATTGGAATTTCGCTATAAACTGAGTCGACTTGAAGATTATATAAACCACAGCAGAATTATGGGTAATTCTTCTGGATTTAGTCGAAAATATGGATTGTTGCCATTCATCGGAAAGCTAAGGAGTTAAGGAGTCTATTACTTAGGGCATTACTGTATGACCCAAGCAAACTAGTATACTGTTCAGTGAAGGATCCAGGGATTTTTTTGGGTAATGATATACCAAAGGCATATCCCAAAGAAAGGGAGGTTCGGGAGGGGGTACCCCGTCCCCCCCACCCCCCCCCCCCCCCCCCCCCCCCCCTGCTGATGGTGGGGGGTCTGGGGGTTTTCCCCCTGGCAATTTTGTTGAAAATCCAACGCATTGAGACCTAATCTCGGGCTCTCGGAGTCAGTATTTTGAATTTTACTGAGAGGTCACTTTGATAAAGTTTCTCAAGTGTAACTTTGGAATTTTTTTATATATGCATTGATTGGAAATGCTTATAAGTTATTGTCAGATATCTTTTGGTTCAATCGATTATGCTTATCCTGCTTGAAATCAGACCGTTATCACTCTAATTCATAAAATAGGCTATTTTCTAAAATTCAAGTGAGAGACACATACATAATATACCTACATCTAGGGTACACAGTTTAATTTATTACCCCAATTGAACAGTACCATACTTTTGCGGTTTGCTTGGTCTTCAAGTCGACTCAGTTTATTGCGAAATTCCAGTACATAACATCTGCACCTTGCCTATATGGACGATTCAGACCTAATTTGCTGAACTCCTTTTGTAAATTTCGCTGTAAGTCAGTTGACTTGTTTGGTGTCCTCTATTTATTCAATCAATTCTGAACACATTCGTGGTAACTCATCACTTAATTGTGGTGCGTGTACACTCATCACTAATTAAAAAGCTACGATTCACAAGGAAAAATAATTTTTTTAAAGCAGGGTTCAATATATTGTCGACTACATATGCTTTCTTTCAATAACCATAACATTAGTAACAATATTTTTGGTCCAAGCAGAGTAAAAGCATGAAAATAGAAAATGTTCGTGGAATACACTAGTAAACACATCGTGGAAAATCCTCCGACTGACGACTTTTGGTCAGAATGTTAGAGCAAACAAATGTGAGTTTGGGCACAAATGAGGTATCAGCATGTTTGAATAATAATGTAGCAAATGCTCGTAGCTGCTAAAATACTACAAAATATGTCATATCCTAGTTTATTAACTTTTTCTTCGTTTCTCATTATGTTTTCTGTCGCCTCCGCCATTTTGAATGCGTGGTATACTCATCAACTCAAAACCACGTGATTCCCCACCATGATAATTAAGGACTTTGCCTACCCATTTCCCCCAAAATAAAAGATTCTGTTCACTTATATTAGTAATCACAGCAACCAAGCCATTTTAAAATTAGAATCCATGATAGATTATCGTAGTAATACAATGTGAACTTTTATATAGAGGTTTTTAAAAATAGATTTTCGACCCCAAATCCAACAAACAGACAGTTCATATCTATGAAAAACATATGGGAATATTTACTGAACACTGTGAAGAATTATCTACAATGCATATCTTTTTCATATTTATCAAGCATTATCGAGAGGAATACTTATTTATTGAAGTATAATACAATTTATAGACGTAGGCAAATATGCATGTATCGGTATATGCCGTGATGGAATCCAATTGGATATATCCCATATACCACCACAATCGTGGCGATCATATACATATACATAGGCCTATAATGTATATGCATGTACATGTACGGGCGATAACGTTCATAAATAAACTGACGGTCACGTCATTTGATGACTGTCCGACAATACATATATATAAGTTAACCACCCGCGATGATATATTCGATACACATCGATCACGTATGCACGTGGAATATAGTCTTCGTGGTTCAATAAATAAAAGACTATTAAATGCCAATGTTCATGCTTCCGTAAAAAGCTGCACCACCTATTCACAAATCGATTCGCTGCACTAAAATGTCACAAATGTATCACTCTTCATGTGATATATAGAAATAAAACAGGGCTACATTGATATGATAGGTGTGGTAGTACAGCGGGTACCTGTGGTAAACCCATTGCTACGGGTGCAATGGTGCATACAGCCTCTACTTATCCGATGAGCAGGGGTGTATCAACAGCGGCTGCTTGTGGTTTCTACCCCCTCCCCACATTGGTCACAAAGACTCACAATTTTCAACATTTGGAAAGTTCATGCCTGACACATCATCAGCTGGAAATGTTACAGCCCAGTTACATGATTTTCTACTTTTGGTAAACAAATTTGGTTTGAAATGGCTGTCAGTAGGAAATGTTCAAACCTTGGGGGGGGGGGGGGGGGGGGGGGGGGGGGTCAGTTTGGGAAATTTTCAATAGTTGAAAAGTTTGATGTACCAGTTTAAATTTCCAAGCCAAGAAGGGGGGGGGGGGTAGTTGTTAATTTTGAGATGTATATATCCATGTATGTATTCGGCATTTATGTCTTTATGTCTTTTCCAATTGCTGGAGAACACTTTCCCCATATGAACACATGTGAGGGGTGCAGCTAAGTTACCTTGATTTGGGGGGGGGCATCAACACAAATTGTCATCCCTTATAAAACACAATTCAAAATTTGAAGATCTTCATTTCTCATCTCCTTCTTGAATCATCAAATAATATTCCAATATTCTTAGACCCTCTAATTTACAAGGGGTGAAACCTCCCAACATATTGTTATATTACTCCAATTGTGCTTTAGGAATTTGTCAACCATATGCACAGACTGCTGTGCACAATCTGAGGTTGCATGCCATTTCAATGAATGAATCTGTGATGAATCTGTAGGCTTTTTGTCATTGGGTAGAAAACTCCAGTCAGCCAAACAATTCAATCACATAGTTTTGTATGACTTTTTTTTGCCGAGAATTTGAGCAAACTAAAGAAAATAAAATATAGTCTGTTGTCTGAACTTCTCACCTCGGCAACAAATTTTTTAGAATATTTCATCCTAAATCTTACTAAATTTAATTGATATGTTATATCCAGTATATATGTAGTGTTTTATATTATTATTTTGAACGTGCCAACATACAAATCGAGACATGGTGTTCCCCTGGGAGGTGTCAATTACAAATTTCTAACTGTAACCCTACCCTTCTTGAACAGAAGTAAGTTTTAAATTATGTTGATTTGTTGCAACTCCCCTATCTTGTTTTGGGATTTTCCAATTGTTACCTCAATATTTTCAAGTGTTACAAATTACTGACCTACTAGTAACAGTGAATACCCTCTTTGTGTGAGAAACTGAAGGCCATTTTGGCATATTAGGTTAACATTTTATTGAAGATAAGAAGATATTCAATTCTTTGTCTAATGCAACATATTTTTACACTAAGAGATGGGTTGGAAATCTGATTACTATTTATAAAGTCTCTGAACTAGAATCCAACAAATTAGTTATAAAACAAAATTTCTCCCTTGGAGATGAATTGATCGGCACTTAGGAAGTGTGTACCATGAAAAATGAAATATAGCACACACAACCAACTTCCAATTCCCAAGTGGCATACAATGAATTTTACTCATTAACAAACAACTTTTGTTAATACAACATGTATTTTATTCATCAATTCTATTTAATCAGGATGTAATACAAAGAATAGTACAGAAATATGATATAATGATAGGAGAAAATTCAAGAGACGAACATGAATGTGATAATTAAGAGACATAAATAATATTTTGACAGCATGGTTATTTTTCACTTTTCCATATGTGACAGAACAATTTGATATACAGACTAAGAGTAGTATGGACAAACATAGCTACACACAAATGCAATATTGAAGATGGTCTATCTTAGGCTACAATTACAACAACATAATTTTTATATATCCAGCCGGATTTTCAAGATTACAAGTTGCTACTTTGAGAAAAAAATACAGATAAAACTGAAGAATGGGTACTAGTACATGTAGCTAAAATAAAATTTGCCATGATTGAGTGTGCCAACAAGATATAGAGATGTCCTTCTCGTTACGTTTGTTATGCTCTATATGTTTTCTCATGGATGTCTGTTCTAAAAATAGCCCCTAAAACTGTTCAGCTGATGTGATAAGAAATTCTAAATAAAATTTATATTAATTGATAGAAACATTTCCAGACAGTTGACGTTGATTCATAAGGTATATGTTATTTTATACCCCGTAATCTATATAAAAAACTTTATGGAAAGAGATAGACCATCTATAAATATGCTTGGCACATTGCAACATATTCAGTAATTTGATAATTTGTATTACAAATGGCTGAATTGAGATATAAGACACTTCAAGGCTTCAGTCAATGTTAAAGTAATGTTAAACACTCCTGTAGGATGAACAAATAGAAATGAAGAATAATCTTGCTCAACTTGCTTAATTAAGCATAGTTATTTTTACAAATTGTATATCCAAATTGACAACAGCACAGTTCAGACAATGTTTTGGATGGAGTGGTACGTCCAATTTTTTTTAGATTTTCGGCAATGTTAGTAAATTCTACATTCCTCCAGTTGGTATAGCGCCTGCATTAGTATACTAACTTATTAGTTTCACATACCCAAACAAGTCCATAACATAGGTATGTAAATAGAAGTAGAAGCAAATTCAGTATGGTCATCAGTTTGACTGGGATGAAATTGGCAAACTACCTGGTGTGCAAAAACCAAAGCAGTTAGTTGTTTTTTTTTCTGTTGATAATCTGGTGACCATTCTTAAACTGATATTGATTTCTTGAATGGTCGGTTCCAATTCAAATGTTGTTTTGGGAATTTGACCACAAGAAAAATTAAGCAACCTTCAGGGTTCATACAGACTTTACTGAATTTTTTGGTGGTCAACAACCATGACCATGTTGAATCCGTTATTTTTGTTTATATCTACATACATAAATAAACAAGAGGTGTGCACTCGAGTGCTAGCATACCCCCCCCCCCCCCCCGTGGCAAATTCAACCCGCATTATCCGTAAACCCAACAAAAAAGATTTTTAATTTTAAAGAAAAATTTGGACTAATTAATATCGAAATGATGTCACAAGAAGCTTGTACAGAAAAAATTATTCAAATTGGTTCCTATTTGTTAAAGTTATTAAGTCAGACAGAATTTTCTAAGTCAAAATAAGTCGAAAATGAAGTGTAATATTACGAAAAACAGTGTGAGCCAATCCCTAGCCGCATCATGTAGAGAGGGTATTGTGAGAAGCATGTATACCAAAATTATTGAAATCGGTTCATATTTGTTAAAGTTATTAAGTCGGACAGAATTATCTAAGTCAAACTAAGTCGAAAATGAGGCGTAACTCAGCGTAACTTGATAAAAAAAGTCGGACCGAACCGCAATTAGCATCATGCGGAGAGACTATCCTAAGGAGATTGCATAATTTTTTTTTTATTGAAATCAGTTCATAGTTGTTCGAGTTATGAGTTAGTCGGACGGACGGACGCATGGAGGGAGAAAGCGTGACGGACGGACAGACGGACGGACGCAGTCAATCCAGTATACCCCCCATTTTCTTCAAAAGTGGGGGTATAATTACAAATTAAAATTTAATATATCATAACAATCATGATAGGGATGCAGGGCACTAGAAATGGGTATGTTTGAAGAATCATAAAAGTATTAAAATATTCATTATCAAGATTGTAAATGAAACTGTAGCTCAACTTGGAGGATAGTTTCATATATTACAGTATGGAGCGATAATGAATGCAGAAATTTTAAATATTTTAGTCATACTAGAGGTCAACATGGAAAGCTGTATGATATTTGGGCATAAAATGTGTGAAACAATGCTGGTTGTAGGGTATGCCAAAGTAATACTTGATATCAACATGAAGAGATATATATAAAGTAAAATCCAAGATGGCCACTGGCCATTTAGTTTTACTGGCCTAACTGCCAAATTCATCATTCACACTTGCCTTTGGGAGTTTGTTATCATAAGCTATGGGTCATTTATATACAAATTCTTTAACAGGCAGAGAATTTTAGGCTATTAATCAAAGGAGCTGCCATTCCAGTCAGATTGTGTTAACACTGCCATTTCATTTATTACTTTATAATCAATATGACTTATATATGGTGTTAAGTAAACATTCTGTGATTGCAGACATTTTCCTCATATCTCATAGAGCTCTGAGTATCTGCTAGCTGTTTGCATGTTCTTAATTTTAGACTTATTTAAACCAAATTTGGTTGAGTCACCCTAGTGGATGTTATAATGGTGTTATTTATTTTTTTAAATGGAGCAGGAAATTAATCTCAATTAAAATTTAAAAAAAATCAATTTTGTTTTAGTTTTTTTTGTTTTGTTAAATTGAACAAAGAGTTGAATCTAAAAAAATTTTTTAAAAGAGTTGTGTCGCTGGCTCTGCTCCTATATGACCCTATGAACAAATCTGAACCCCAGTCACACAAGGACACTCCATACCATATATAAGCTAAATCGGCCCAATGGTTCTTGAGAAGAAGTCATTCTAAGAATTACTATGGCGAGATAGAGTTATGGCCCTGCTTTCGCAACTATTTGACCCAGTGACCTCTTTTGAACAAATCTGAAAGTGAGTCACCTAGGGAACATCCACACCAAATATGAACCCATTCGGTCTTCTGGTTCTGAAGAAGAGGTTTAAAGAATTGTTGACGGATGTATGGACGAGGAGTGATGACTCTAGCTCCACCGGAGACTTAGTCTCAGGTCAGCTAAAAATCAGTAAAATGTGATAGATCCTAAACATGGCCATAAATTTTCAATACAATTCTTGGATAAATGTGGGTAGCAGTGGGCTGAATGATGTACCAATGTATTCAAATTTGAAATTGAAGATGACTGCTGGTGGCCATGTTTTAAAAAACAATTTGGAAAAAAATGATTGCTCCCCATCTAGATGTCATTCTGAAACTCCATGTGAAGTTTGGACCATAAGAATCATGATCAAAGAATTTCATCATAGATTGGAATTAGGCCCCTACGATTAGTGGGATTTTGATCGAATTGAAAACTGAAATGATAATATAAAACTATGTTTTGCATTCTCGTCTGTATGTCAAAATTATCTATAAAAATAAAACACATTGTCATCTTTTTTGTGGATGGCAAAACAATATTTAAAGTGATGTGAAACACTCAGGTACTTATTCTCGTCTGTATGTCAAAATTATCTATAAAATAAAACACATTGTCATCTTTTTTTTGGATGGCGAAACAATATTTAAAGTGATGTGAAACACTCTGTGATCAAAAGAAATCGAGAATAATCTTGCTCAATGTAGTTATTTTTTATGAATATTAATCCAAATTGACAACACACAGCATCATTCTTATATATTAATTAAATGAAATGACTCTCGATGGCAAAATCACTTGAGTTAGTTTATTGCTGAAAGTTGCATCCCGAATCGCCAATTCGTCAATTTTTATGTGCAGTAATTAAAAAATACCAGATTTGAATTATGTCACTAATGGGGAATTCTACACTTCTACTCTCAAATGTCGAATCAAATAACAAAACAAATATCGAATAATCGCATAGGCCTAATTGGATTCATCTGCGACACTGCCCCATCGAAATTCACATAAAACCTTTTAGTTTAGTCTCAAAGTCACTTGCGATCAACTTATCATAAAGTCAGTACACTATTCATGATCACCCGACAAGAAGCACTCAGTCAAATGAGCTCCTAACTCAATTGTATTTAAATATCCCAAAAGTTTATTCACATACAAATGCTGCATTGATATTGCTAACAAAGATTAAATTTTAGGGCCAACATTTGGCTAAAGTCTGGCATATGTCACTGAGTTATGCAAAAAGATGCAGAATCACAGAGATCACACTGCCCAAAAAGTAAACGATAGGGCACAAATATTTACATGTGTTGCGTGAAAATGGCAACAAAATGTTCCTAGTGTACTATTTATAGATACAGTGCAATACTACTAAATTACTATTTCTTTGGTTTCGGGATTGTAAAATATTTGATTTAAGTTGAGAAACCTGCCCTTCAAAGCTCAGAGCTATTAGATTTCAATGTTTGCATCTATTTATTTTCTACACCTCAAATTTCACACATGGTGATGCCTGGTTTGAACTGGAATTCCGCAGCATGTGTCATCACAAATGTAAACAAAACATCTTGTATCACATGTGATCAGCACGGTATTATAACTTGTCTATCATTTTGATGCATAAAACATGATTATTTAATTGGAAATAATTAAATCTATGTATCTACATGCCAGCTAGCACTTTCAATAGTTTATCGTCGTCTTTTATTCTGGGTATAATTTCAAATCACCTTATCAACTGCTGACCAAGAACTTGAATGTTAGCTCTGAGTTTTGATGGGTTGTTTCCTCATCTAAAATAAAATATTTTTCACCCTTGGTGTGCTAAATCGGACATGGTATTTTTATTAAGTTAACTTAAGAAACATAAAATTGATTGATGTTCTACTCCACAAAATATCATGATGAAAAGATTTTCTGTATTCTCTATTTCTTGGTGTATTCTGTTTTTCAGCATTGCATGATAACTCATACTGCTCATCTGGTGCTTTCCCCTGTAAGAATATACAAAGTAATTTAAATTAAATGCTCTAATCAAATGGTATATTTATTCCTTGAGTTGGCTGATTAAAGCTTATTATACTGGAAAATCGAATGGATAAATGAAATCGGATTAGTAAAGGGTACATAACAATGTTACCCTTTACTAATTGATAGATAGGTGGTCATCTCCCTTCTGTTAAATGAGATAAATGATTTAAGGTCTTTTTGTTTATACATATTAGACAGTCGCATGTGTCTCTCGATGTGGGAGCCTGTAGTATCCAAGCTTTCCAACCATACAATAAGGTTGGACAACTTCCAACTTATGGCCATTTCCGACTAAAATTTAGAACAAAATGAGAAACATGTGCTATTCTTGGTATAAAAACAACAAATTCCCAATGTAACTTACTGGTTGGAAAATCAAACAATGAGAACAGTGTCAACCTATATACACATGTGGTGGAAAATTGCCAACTGTTGAACATTTAGAACCACCCCATGCTAACATGTAACCTGATACAAATATCTAATAATAGTAAATCATCAAAAATATTTAAAGACTATATTATGAAAGTCTACTGTATATATTAATATTGGTAAGAATTTCTAAATGAAAACACCCAAGTTATATATGTGGGTAAAATAAGAATTATTCACACCATCTCCAAAAATGGCAATACTAGTAATATCTGGTCTAATGTGCATTTTTACACGGTCCATCTTCATGAAAAACAAGAACATTGCTAAGTTGTGGCAAAATACGCACATGGTAATTCCAACAAAGGGCCATAACTCTGGTTAAAATTGGTGAGCGGAACCCAAATTCGAACTTTCGGATAGTAAATTCACATACCAAATTTTATTCTATTACGTTCAGACTGTCTATAGTTATCATCTGTGAATGAAAATTGAGTGCTAATTCCATAGCTGTGGTAAAAATTGGCGGCTGGAACCCAAAATTGATCATGACGTGTATTTTGTGCTAGTAAAACCCACGTTCCAAATTTTAATCCATTCAATTGAGAATATCTAAAGTTATCATCCAGAAAAAAACTAACGGATGGACACCCCAACGTCCGGACGGATACCCCAATGGACGGACCCACAACAAAATATGTCTAAAAAAAAAGAGCATCACTAGAGCGTGGCAAAATACGCCCTTTAGCCATTTCGAATTGTACTACCGCAAAATAAAATAATACTTTGAGCTCACATTTGAAGAAAATCTAATATACCCCTACTTTCAATGCCAAAATGAGGTCAAATTCTAAGTCGAAAAATGGCCGTAACTCATTTAAAAATAATTAGACAGAACCTATATTCGAACTTGACCTGTAGTCTTAGCTGGGAAATACACATACCAACTTTGGTTCAGATCAAATAATCCAAACTGGAGTTATCGATCAGAAACCAAAAATGTTAACGGATGGACGGCTAGACTGATAACATAATACGACCTTTTTTCAAAAGGGCGTATAAAAAAACAGGCATATAAAAATGCTATACCATGAAATATTCATAATCAAACTTCAAGATCTAACATCGGGTGTACATAATCTGTTAACATTGGGATAAGATTTAATTAGACAAGGAAAGAGACACAAAAGTAACTATATTAAAGGGACAACAGGCCTCTGTAGTGTCATGAACATCTTTATAACAACTATAATCAAAGAGTACACTGAACTGAGTACATGTTGGGTCGGCGGACAAAAAGGGGCGTAACTCATGTAAAAATAACTGGACGGAACCCATATTCGATCTTGGCCTGTATCTTTAGCTGGGAAATACACATACCAACTTTGGTTCAGATCAAATAATCCAAACTGGAGTTATCGATCGGAAACCAAAAATGTTAACGGATGGACGGCTAGACTGATAACATAATCCGACCTTTTTTCAAAAGGGCGTATAAAAAAAGAGGCATATAAAAATGCTATACCATGAAATATTCATAATCAAACTTCAAGAGCTAACATCGGGTGTACATAATCTGTTAACATTGGGATAAGATTTAATTAGACAAGGAAAGAGACACAAAAGTAACTTTATTAAAGGGACAACAGGCCTCTGTAGTGTCATGAACATCTTTATAACAACTATAATCAAAGAGTACACTGAGTACATGTTGGGTCGGCGGACAAAAAGGGGCGTAACTCATGTAAAAATAACTGGACGGAACCCATATTCGATCTTGGCCTGTATCTTTAGCTGGGAAATACACATACCAACTTTGGTTCAGATCAAATAATCCAAACTGGAGTTATCGATCGGAAACCAAAAATGTTAACGGATGGACGGCTAGACTGATAACATAATCCGACCTTTTTTCAAAAGGGCGTATAAAAAAAGAGGCATATAAAAATGCTATACCATGAAATATTCATAATCAAACTTCAAGAGCTAACATCCGGTGTACATAATCTGTTAACATTGGGATAAGATTTAATTAGACAAGGAAAGAGACACAAAAGTAACTTTATTAAAAGGACAACAGGCCTCTGTAGTGTCATGAACATCTTTATAACAACTATAATCAAAGAGTACACTGAGTACATGTTGGGTCGGCGGACAAAAAGGGGCGTAACTCATGTAAAAATAACTGGACGGAACCCATATTCGATCTTGGCCTGTATCTTTAGCTGGGAAATACACATACCAACTTTGGTTCAGATCAAATAATCCGAACTGGAGTTATCGATCGGAAACCAAAAATGTTAACGGATGGACGGCTAGACTGATAACATAATACGACCTTTTTTCAAAAGGGCGTATAAAAAAAGAGGCATATAAAAATGCTATACCATGAAATATTCATAATCAAACTTCAAGAGCTAACATCGGGTGTACATAATCTGTTAACATTGGGATAAGATTTAATTAGACAAGGAAAGAGACAAAAAAGTAACTTTATTAAAGGGACAATGAACATCTTTATAACAACTATAATCAAAGAGTACACTGAGTACATGTAAATATAGATCAACTTCTTATTTTGATCATTAGTAATTCTCCAATAACGGGATTTAGCAAATTAGCATGTTGAAACCATTGTTATGTACTTACTGCCACAATAGCAACCAAAGTCCATTGAAAATGCAAAGATAAACATCTACTATATAATTTGAGACTTCCGTATATGTGTGTGTTTGTCCTTTATTGAATCGAAAACGGCTGGTCAGATCGAGCTCAAACTTCCTATCTAAGGGTAAAAACCCACGTGAATGGTCGTTGCGGCGTTTTGGAGAAGCTCTGAGCACTCATTCTCCACTCCCAATCATCAAAATCACCGCAAATGGCACTGCGGGGTTAATCGGATTGATAGGTAAAGAGCGTTCCTATCCGCAGTGTAGTTGATAAAGAGCGTATGTGCAATCAATTCAAGGTCAAATCGGGTAAAACTGGCGGATTTCGACGAATTAAATTTTTTTTTATTAAAATAATTAATTAATAATTAAAAAAACTTTTTCGAACAAAGCCATGAGACGAACCACGTCAGTGGCGGGCTAACCTGCTATTATAATATAAATGAAAAATATTCTAAAAATAATAATGCTGAACTATTCAAAATACTTGGAGTGATCAATGCTGTTTGTTGACAAACCACTGTGATATTTACTTAAGGAGTGAATGATTGGAAGATCTATTGGGATCATTGGGTTTTGACCGGCAGAGTATTAAACAAAGTGTGTACACAAACTTTGTTTAATTATACGGCCGGTCAAACCCAATGACCCCAATGGAACTTCCAGTCATTCCTTATAATCATACACCAGTATATTCTCTGGGATCACTAAAAACAAGAGCTATTCTGGGCATGGCAAAATATGCCGGGTGTGCTTTTGTAAACTGTACACAAACAAACAATGGCAGTGGCAATAAATTATAATATTGGAAATGTTATTATATGCGGACACTGAATTCTAAGTCAAATGGACACATAAAAACAAGGTATGTTAATAGGGTTTGTTGTACCTTTATGAAGTTCATAATTCAAAAAGAGCCATAAGTCAATAAAAAATATTCAGACCAAACCCATAATCGAAATTGAGCTGTATTTTGGTCTGGAAAACTCAAATACCAAATTTGGTTCCGATAAAATAAACCAAGCTAAAGTTATCATCCGGAAACCTAAAATATTGAAAATTTTAAGTCGAAAAGAGCCATAAGTCAGTGAAAAATATTCAGACCGAACCAATAATTGAACTTGGCCTGTATTTTGGTCTGGAAAGCTCACATACCAACTCTGGTTCCAACAAAATATGGAAACTTCTAAGTTGAAAAGAACCATAAGTCAGTACAAGTAGAAAATAATCAGAATGAACCCAAATTCAACTTGCCCTGTAATTTGTTCTGGAAAACTCACATACCAAATTTAGTGCTGATAAATAACACAAACAAATGTTATCATCCGGAAACCAAAACTGCTAATGGACGGACGGCTAGACGCACAGACGGATGTACCAATAACAAAATACGACAGTTTTTTTCAAATGGGCGTATAATAAAAATGGACATTTCACGAAATGACTGATTTTAACACACATTAAATGAGTGCAAATGAGACCAAAATATAATTAGGATCTCAAAAGCCTCATTTTAAAAATCTTTTTAAAAGGCGTTAAAACAGATGATTGAAAACCTGACAACTGTAGTTGAAAGTGTGCCAAATTTAACACTAATTCTTACATGTGCTAATTGTGAAAATGTAGAGGGTGGGTGATTATATAACAATGGTTTCAACATGCTAAATGTTTTTATCAGAGAATTATTTATTGTTTTCCCATTTTCTTCTTTTTGATCGATTTACAGAATTTAACAATTTGTCACATATGTCCACTACAAAGGACTTATGTCCCTTTAACTTACTTCCACTCACATTACTTACTATTATTTTCCCTTGCGATAACTGGAGATAGGAAACTACCAGTATCTATTATCTTGTTATCTTTCCATTTTCTAACTTTCTTCTTATTTATTCATGCATATATCTGAAAAGGACAAATAATTTTATAGTTCAGTAGTTAAATGCTTAATAACTTTGCTGAGAATGGAAATAATTCAAGAATGAAAAAGCCAGAAATATTTCAAACACTTTTTAGATACATCATGTGACAGCGTATGCAGATTAACTTGAGATTCTCTCGAACTGAAAAAGTTCAGTACATTATCCAGCATATATCAAGAGTTAATGTGGCAATAATTTTAAGGTTTACATTTATTTATGATACACATGTAAAAGGCCCTAAGCCCCATCAAAAGATGCTAGTGTGGACTGATAATTATAGTATTATAATGTCATCAACATGATGTTGTGTCACTTCGTTGCTTTACTGTTTTCCGACAGACTGTCAACATTGTGAGACTTAAAAGCCAGCAAAGCACTACAGTCACTACACACACACACACATTACCTATATCAAAGGAAGTATATGCTAGACAGGAAATTCCTAGATTTGGGGGTCGCCTAAAGGGCCATGTGGTATTACAGTATTACAGTAATGCTCTAAGTAATCAACTTCTTAACCACAGCAGAATTATGGGTAACTTTTCAGGTTTTAGTCGGAAGTATGGCTTGTTGCCATTCATTGGAAAGCTCTCCCCGAGAGTTACCCATAATTCTGCTGTGGTTAAGAAGTTGATTACTTAGAGCATTACTGTATGTCAGACTTTTGGTCACAAGCCACACTCGCCGTCATGGGCTGGGGCTCGAATCCCACCAAATCCAAAAATTTGAATTGTCTCAAAAACCCATGAAGCTTCTAAAAATAGACACCCTGTGTGTTATACATGTATAGTCGCAGTCATCTACAAAGGGCAAAACTCAGCATGTCTCAGAGATACATACAAATAACATGCAGCTGATCCAAATATTTAACACATGCATTGGTTATAGTTTAAACACAGTAAAGGTACTCAATTCGATCAGAGGGTTCCATTATCATCAAGATTTCTTCAAAGGACGCTTTTGTTTTCATAATTGATAAATTACAACAAAATAATGCTAACTGCTGTCAACTATGGTATAAAATTTCCCAAAATGTGTTAATTATTAATATTTGCCTAGACAACAAAAAGTAACTCATCCCAATACCATTATTAAATAAAAGCTCGGACAAAATTATGCATTGCGATAAAATTTCTAAGTCGAAAAAGGGGGATAACTCCACCAAAAAAATGTCGGACAGACGTCATAAACGCGGGTGCACAGGTTCTTATGGTACTAAATATCTGTGCCAAGTTTTTAAAAAATTGACCCAAAAATGTAGGAATAAAAACTCGGACTTAATTATGCACGTTGCAAAAAAATTCCTAAGTCGAGTAAGGGGATAACTCCACCAAAAAATGTTGGACAGACGTCATAATCGCAGGTGCACAGATTGCCATGATACTAAATATCTGTGCAAGTTTTAAAAAAATTGACTTAAAATGTAGGAATAAAAGCTCGGACCAAATTATACATGTTGCGAAAATTTTCTAAGTAAAAAAAGGGGGGATAGCTCCACCACAAAAAGTCTGACAGACATCATAATCGCAGGTGCACAGGTTTCCATGGTGGTTGATGTCTGTGCCAAGTTTCACGGAAAATGATAATAAAACAACTGAGAAAAACTCAAGACAAAATTGTGTCCATGGCTATACCAATAAAAGGTGTTTAAGTGGATCTTGGTTTAGGAGCTCAGGTTCGTCCATATTAAAGGTCTTAAAAAGTTTAAGGGCTTAGAAATATGTCCATCCTACTGAATTGTCCATCCTTATGTGGCACACACATGCAACAATAAAGTGCCTATAAAATTGAAGTTAATCGTGAAATTTAAAATATCTGGGACACTCCGCGAAAGAGCCACAATTAGCAACTAATTCCCGTAGCCAGTTGAAAATTTAAGTCGTTAACTTGAGAGAATCATGAAGTAGTTTGTGTCCATGTTAAAGGGTCATCACTGTGGACAAAGATTTAAGAGATGAGCAACCCAAGTCCAAAAGGATGGACATCATTTGGACAAAATGGACACTAGGGGGGGGGGGTACAAGTTTAAGAGGTTTTTTTCATGTTGTGTTTAAATGAATTAGTGCACTTTGAAGACTGCATTCTTTTGAATGAACAAAACGGCTTAGGGGGCTTAAGCTCATAAACTGAAATAGTCCCTAACCCAGTTTTGGACCAATGTCCATAGCTCATAAACCGGTTTCCTTGGCGCGGACGGACAGACGCTCTGACAAGATGATGTATTTTGAGAAAATTTACTAAGTCGAAAAACGTGGATAACTGCACAAAAAAGTCTGACAGACCTCATAATTGTAGGTACTCAGGTTCACTGATGGTAAATATCTGTGCCATGTTCAACAAAAAATGACTCAAAAATGTAGGAAAAAAAGCTCAGACAAATTTATGTTCACAGACAAACTAGACGGATGGACAAGCTGATTCCAGTATACCTTCCCCCTCACAACTCGTTGCATGGGGAGGGGGTATAATTATCCATTAACAAAAGACTACTTGCACTCACTTTACATGTAGTTATCATTCCTGGCAAGTACTGGAGACAGAAAGAGGCTACCATATTTTTCACTTGCAACAACTGTATCTAATGTCTGGTTATCATTCCATTTCTTCTTATTTATATATACATGTATATATCTGAAAAGAAGAAAATTAGTTTTATGTATAAAAATAATAGGTTTCTGTAGTAGTAGTAGTAGTGGTACTAGTAGGAGTAGTTAAATGCTTTATAACTCGCTGATGCTGAGAAGGAAATAATTGTAAAAAAGGAATGAAGAGCCAAAAATAGGTCAATAAGGTCATACTTTTTTTTTTTTAGATTCTCTAAATCTACATTGAATTTCATTGAGATTCAATCAATGCTCAGTGGCCAAACAACAATATATGGTGGTGACAAACTGAACCAGGCTAAAAATAAGGAGATGTTCAATTCCAAAACATAATTAATACTGACATACTTAAAAAAATTAATTTATGAAAGATGGAACAAAATTGCAAATTTATATGAAATTAACCCTGTGGTTAACTGGATACATACAGTAATTACTTGATACCCAATTATTCATTTGCAGCAAAGATCAGCAAATGTATTCAGCAAATCATATTTATTGAATAATGTATCTGAGCATCATGACAAAAGAAACTATAGGCTAACAAGTTGTTCACGAGGCCATGGAATTTCCTATTGGAATCAGGAATCACTGTATATACCATAAGATGCCATTCATGGTGTTGTTGTGAACATTTATTGGTTATAAACTAAATGTTATTTTCCAGTATTCTCCATAAATAGTTGTGACACATCCTGAATTCAACTATTATAGTTATGTTCAATACTATTATAGTTTAATTTGGCAATGCCAAATCGACGATCTACTTGCTTTTTCTAAAACTATGGAATCGCACATCCAGGTGCACAACTGCATGGCACTGTTAACAGCAAATGAATAGACTCCAGATAAAATTAAATTAATCATAACATTTTGCTCCAGCTTAGTTTATTTAATGACACAGTTTGGTGTGCATTAGTGAACAGGTCTGGCACATCCTAAATTCAAATACTTGATATCCAGTCTCTTTGAAAAACCGACAGAAATCCTAACAGATTTTCGTCTCTAGATTGTGATTCAGTTTTGTTTTCTGTATTGATGGGATTCCCTCCATTCCATTGTTATGGCTCAGATCGAGTATGTGCCTGTTCATTGGATAGTGGTGAAGCGGATCATTTCGAGGCAGAATCCAATCTCTACACAAAACCGATAACAATGACAAACACTGCTATTTTGAAATAACTTCACAATATTTCGAGATAACTTCACAATATTATGATATTACTTCTCAATATCTTGAGATAACTTCTCAATATTTCGATATGTTATCTCAATATTTTGAAATAGTATCTCAATATTTCGAGATAATTTCTCAATATTTCTAATTTCAAAATTAGAATGATTTTCGAAGAAAAACATGGCCACCAGCAGCCATCTTGTATATTACTCTTTGGATGATTAAATTCTTTGGCACACCCTACAGACCACATTCCTTGACCGATATTCACCAGACATATTTGGATGGGAGCCATCGATTTTTCATGAAATTCGTTAAATATCAGCAGCCATCTTGGATTTCAAATTTCAATGAATAGCATGGCCACAGCAGCCAGTTTAGTTTTTACTCTTTTAAGCGCAAGCATCCAAGGACCTAGAGCTCCATGTCTAGGTTAAATAAATTAAAAAAATATTCAAATTCCAATTAAAAAAAGAGCCATAACTCCTTAAAACAGAATCTGATCAAACCCATATTCAAACTCGATCTGTTTTGGGCTGAGAAACTCATATACAAAATTTGGTTCCGATCAAATAGAAAATATTTGAGTTATCACACAGGATGCATGCCCCATCGTTCGATATGCAGGAGTAGTATGCCAAAAGAACCATCGGGATGTGTGGACTACTGTAGTAAAACAGTACTACTGTGGACATGTAGTAAAACAGTACTACTGTTTTAACAAAGTCAATGAGAAGACATGCATTATGTATTAATATTATAGTGAACATTCCTGCTATACCTGCAAATTTGAGGCGAATTACCATTCAGTTCACCTGGAGTATAGTGCTGGGCGGTTTCCTGATTAATCGACAATACCCGGTTAAAATTTCAATATCGTCAGTAATATCGTCTAATCTAAAATAATTGAAATATCGTCGGTAATCAGTGGGTGCCATCCAATCATAAGCGTATATACAAATAAATAGTTTAACTCAAGCCTAAATTGAGTTATTTAAGTTTTAAATTCCAACTAAATCGGTAAATCCCGTGTCCTGATTTTTTCAATATTCAATCACCATAGTAAACAACGTTTAGAATGATTAACGAAATTTGGGGAATATGAAAACCCAGAATACGTCCCCTTTCGCTCACAATATTACACAAACCCTCCGACTTCCCTGCGAAATATTTATTACAAGAGAATTCACCAAATGAATCGACGACTGATCAGGTTAGGGCCCGACGAAGCTTCGAGATTCGATTTGATTTCGAATCTTACGTTCCGATTCGATTCGAAAGCGGTCGGGTGATTTGGGATATTTCGAATCGTTATATACAAGTTCTTTATCACTGGGAATAGACTGCATTATCTATAAAAATTATTCCTATTATCCACAATACTTAACACAAGTCTCCTTCCGCGACCATGTGTGACCACCATGGTCCAATGTGTATAGGGTAAGTTGCCCAAAAGCCCACTGCTTGTATATATTGCCCCACCAGTCCCAGTGCTGGTTACTCGTGGAATGTCGGTGCAACTCGTGCAGCATGCAGGTCTGTGATGGTTTGCGTGTTCATCGCGGTTGTACCATAATCGTAACGCACACGGTTTCCTCCACCACATAAAACCAGAAATGTCGCGATACTGAAGTTAGTGAATATCTTGTGGGACATATTGTATGTCGGTATCTGACATTCTTTCCAGAAAAGCCTATATTGCGTTACTCAGATCAATAAAATAATATCATATTTTTTTTAACTCAAAATTAAAACGATATAAATATATTAAATAAACATTTTGGGCTCCATCATGCCATCTCCAAATCCGACCAACATCTTTATCCGGGAAATGGAATATAATTTGTTAACCATTCAGCTTTCCGACAGACAGGCCCATTGAAGTTGGGATACTATATATAGTTCTCTGTAATCCCGTTTGCGTATGCGCTATTCCCAATTCAGTCACGATGCGCAATTTTGATATCGCGCATGCCTGCTGTGCTCGACAGGGTGAAGCGTACATGCGCAGAAGAGATCCCGTTTGCAATGACTCGAATCAGACTCCATTAACTCCAAAGTTCCAAACTGCTTTCTTTCGCGAACTTCACGCATACTGGCCGTGGCACAAAATATGAAATGGTGTCGTGCCATTCTCATATATTAAACTGTTTTAAACTGTGATTAAATATTGTATTTATATATATCATGTCATAGAAATTAAGTTCAATGAACCTTCTTCGTAATCTGAGTTATCTCACTGACGTTATAAAATCATCTGACATTTGCACCCATTTTTGACCGTACCTTCCACCGATCGGTACCGCGAATCTACTAAAGTGTTTGAAAAAGATTCGATTTCGAATCATTATCCTGATTCGATTCGATGTTGAAATTGCCGATTCGTCGGGCCCTAGATCAGGTGATAGATCGATATGAATGCCAGTTATGCCACGCCTCTTCCTTCAGTACAATGATGCACATACACCGTCAATCAAAATAATAAATGGGCGAAGATACCACTGCGATTGGTTAAAACCAATTGTATAGAATTAGGGCTTCAAACCCGCCCAACAATACATGGTGTCCTTGCTTGGCCGAATTCCAAAAGTTATGTACTACATGTGTTTGGACTTCGCTAAAAGACTGAACCTGATTGTCAAATTTGTCTCGACGGTAAACCACATTTCCAGTTGTCAAGCGACGCAAGTGTCATCGGGAATAGCATATATATTTACTCAACATAGTTGAACATATCGAGCTAGAAAAGGATACTATAGTATAGAACACTTTTAGTTTTGGCATAGACGAGATAATGGTTTTATTAATTACCAGTATATACCAGAATTTGTCAAGTCACCAGAACGAAATTGTCCGAATAGCGGAATTTAACCAGTGAATTTACTTTTCATTCCGAATATTGATCGAGCATGAGGTTGTCACTGGTTGTGTACCGGGTATGTTATTCGCGACGTCAACTTGTCAAAATTAATGACAATGATGTGATTCTAGCGAACAGTGAGAAATTGTTTTCAGTTTCTCGTATCTGTTTAAAAAAAAACGCGATTATATCGTTGACCGCGGTTTTAATTTCCAAAAATAGCGGTTTTTATTTTCGTTAATATCGTCCAGCCCTCAACGACTCACCACGGCTTAGGCGCAATTAACGATGTTTTAATTAAGACCTGTTAGCGTTTGGTAGTGACTTTCCCGAAAATATCAGATTTTGCCATAAATGAAAGTGTCAATGACACTGTAGCTCAACTTGGAAAGGGAATAATTTAATATATTACAGTCAATGGAGCGATTAGGAATGTGGAAAGTTGAATGTCTAATACTAGTTTATAGACATGAAGAGAAAAGTAAAATCCAAGATGGCTGCTGGCGGCCATGTTTTCGGCCGAATGACCCCAAAATGAGTCGTTCCCATCTACATGTCATCGTTAACATCAATGACAAATTTTATGACGATCAGACTAAAGAATTTAGTCATACAAAGAGTAAAATCCAAGATGGCTGCTGGCGGCCACGTTTTTTCCGCCAAATGACCCCAAAATTACTCGTTTCCATCTACATATCAACATTAACATCCAGGACAAATTTCATGATGATCAGACGAATCGTACGACCTGTGGCCCGTGCTAATGGATTAAATTTTGAAATCCAAGATGGCCATGTTTTTTGTCTGAATGACCCCAAAATGACTTGTTCCCATTTACATTCCAATTTCAACAGCCATGAAAAATTTTATGATGATCAGACTAAAGGTACGACCTGTAGCCCGTGCTAAAGGATTTAGTCATACAAAGAGTAAAATCCAAGATGGCTGCTGGCGGCCATCTTTTTTGGCCGAATGACCCCAAAATGACTCGTTCCCATCTACATGTCATTATTAACATTCACGAAAATTTTTATGATGATCAGACTAAAGATACAACCTGTAGTCCGTGCTAAAGGATTTAGTCATACAAAGAGTAAAATCCAAGATGGCTGCTGGCGACCATGTTTTTTGGCCGATTGACCCCAAGATTACTCGTTCCCATCTACATGTCATTGTTAACATCCATGACAAATTTTATAATGATCAGACTAAAGGTACGACCTGTAGCCCGTGCTAAAGGATTTAGTCATACAAAGAGTAAAATCCAAGATGGCTGCTGACGGCCATGTTTTTTGGCCGAATGACCCCAAAATGACTCGTTCCCATCTACATGTCATTTTTAACATTCTATACAAATTTTATGATGATCAGACTAAAAGTAGGACCTGTAGCCCGTGCTAAAGGATTTAGTCATGCAAAGAGTAAAATCCAAGACGGCTGCTGGCGGCCATGTTTTTTGGCCGATTGACCCCAAAATGACACGTTCCAATCTACATGTCATTGTTAACATCCATGACAAATTTGATGATGATCAGACTAAAGGTACCACCTGTAGCCCGTGCTAAAGAATGTAGTCATACAAAGAGTAAAATCCAAGATGGCTGCTGGCGGCCATGTTTTTGGGCCGAATGACCCCAAAATTACTCGTTCCCATCTACATGTCAATATTAACATCCATGACAAATTTCATGACGATCAGACGAACAGTGCGACCTGTGGCCCGTGCTAATGGATTGAATTTTGAAAACAAAGATGGCCACTGGCGGCCTTATTTTTTGTCCGAATGACCCCAAAATGACTCGTTCCCATCTACATTCCAATTTCAACAACCATGATAAATTTCATGATTATCAGACTAAAGGTACGACCTGTAGCCGGTGCTAAAGGATTTAGTCATACAAAGAGTAAAATCCAAGATGGCTGCTGGCGGCCATGTTTTTTGCCCGAATAACCCAAAAATGACTCGTTCCCATCTACATGTCATTGTTAACATCCATGACAAATTTTATGACGATCTGACTAAAGGTACGACCTGTAGCCCGTGCTAAAGTATTTAGTCATATAAAGAGTAAAATCCAAGATGGCTGCTGGCGGCCATCTTTTTTGGCCGAATGACCCCAAAATGACTCGTTCCCATCTACATGTCATTATTAACATTCTTGACAAATTTTATGATGATCAGACTAAAAGTAGGACCTGTAGCCCGTGCTAAAGGATTTAGTCATGCAAAGAGTAAAATCCAAGACGGCTGCTGGCGGCCATGTTTTTTGGCCGAATGACCCCAAAATGACTCGTTCCCATCTACATGTCATTATTAACATTCTTGACAAATTTTATGATGATCAGACTAAAAGTAGGACCTGTAGCCCGTGCTAAAGGATTTAGTCATGCAAAGAGTAAAATCCAAGACGGCTGCTGGCGGCCATGTTTTTTGGCCGATTGACCCCAAAATGACTCGTTCCAATCTACATGTCATTGTTAACATCCATGACAAATTTGATGATGATCAGACTAAAGGTACGACCTGTAGCCCGTGCTAAAGAATTTAGTCATACAAAGAGTAAAATCCAAGATGGCTACTGGCGGCCATGTTTTTGGGCCGAATGACCCCAAAATTACTCGTTCCCATCTACATGTCAATATTAACATCCATGACAAATTTCATGACGATCAGACGAACAGTGCGACCTGTGGCCCGTGCTAATGGATTGAATTTTGAAAACAAAGATGGCCACTGGCGGCCATGTTTTTTGTCCGAATGACCCCAAAATGACTCGTTCCCATCTACATTCCAATTTCAACAACCATGATAAATTTCATGATTATCAGACTAAAGGTACGACCTGTAGCCCGTGCTAAAGGATTTAGTCATACAAAGAGTAAAATCCAAGATGACTGCTGGCGGCCATGTTTTTTGCCCGAATAACCCAAAAATGACTCGTTCCCATCTACATGTCATTGTTAACATCCATGACAAATTTTATGACGATCTGACTAAAGGTACGACCTGTAGCCCGTGCTAAAGGATTTAGTCATACAAAGAGTAAAATCCAAGATGGCTGCTGGCGGCCATCTTTTTTGGCCGAATGGCCCCAAAATGACTCGTTCCCATCTACATGTCATTATTAACATTCATGAAAATTTTTATGATGATCAGACTAAAGATACAACCTGTAGCCCGTGCTAAAGGATTTAGTCATACAAAGAGTAAAATCCAAGATGGCTGCTGGCGACCATGTTTTTTGGCCGATTGACCCCAAAATTACTCGTTCCCATCTACATGTCATTGTTAACATCCATGACAAATTTTATGATGATCAGACTAAAGGTACGACCTGCAGCCCGTGATAAAGAATTTAGTCATACAAAGAGTAAAATCTAAGATGGCTGCTGGTGGCCATGTTTTTTGGCCGAATGACCCCAAAATTACTCGTTCCCATCTACATGTAAATATTATCATCCATGACAAATTTGATGATGATCAGACAATCAGTACGACCTGTGGCCCGTGCTAATGGATTAAATTTTGAAATCCAAGATGGCCGCTGGCGGCCATGTTTTTTGTCCGAATGACCCCAAAATGACTCGTTCCCATCTACATTCCAATATCAACAGCCATGACAAATTTTATAATGATCAGACTAAAGGTAGGACCTGTAGCCCGTGCTAAAGGATTTAGTCATACAAAGAGTAAAATCCAAGATGGCTGCTGACGGCCATGTTTTTTGGCCGAATGACCCCAAAATGACTCGTTCCCATCTACATGTCATTATTAACATTCTTGACAAATTTTATGATGATCAGACTAAAAGTAGGACCTGTAGCCCGTGCTAAAGGATTTAGTCATGCAAAGAGTAAAATCCAAGACGGCTGCTGGCGGCCATGTTTTTTGGCCGATTGACCCCAAAATGACTCGTTCCAATCTACATGTCATTGTTAACATCCATGACAAATTTGATGATGATCAGACTAAAGGTACGACCTGTAGCCCGTGCTAAAGAATTTAGTCATACAAAGAGTAAAATCCAAGATGGCTGCTGGCGGCCATGTTTTTGGGCCGAATGACCCCAAAATTACTCGTTCCCATCTACATGTCAATATTAATATCCATGACAAATTTCATGACGATCAGACGAACAGTGCGACCTGTGGCCCGTGCTAATGGATTGAATTTTGAAAACAAAGATGGCCACTGGCGGCCATGTTTTTTGTCCGAATGACCCCAAAATGACTCGTTCCCATCTACATTCCAATTTCAACAGCCATGATAAATTTCATGATTATCAGACTAAAGGTACGACCTGTAGCCCGTGCTAAAGGATTTAGTCATACAAAGAGTAAAATCCAAGATGGCTGCTGACGGCCATGTTTTTTGGCCGAATGACCCCAAAATGACTCGTTCCCATCTACATGTCATTATTAACATTCTTGACAAATTTTATGATGATCAGACTAAAAGTAGGACCTGTAGCCCGTGCTAAAGGATTTAGTCATGCAAAGAGTAAAATCCAAGACGGCTGCTGGCGGCCATGTTTTTTGGCCGATTGACCCCAAAATGACTCGTTCCAATCTACATGTCATTGTTAACATCCATGACAAATTTGATGATGATCAGACTAAAGGTACCACCTGTAGCCCGTGCTAAAGAATTTAGTCATACAAAGAGTAAAATCCAAGATGGCTGCTGGCGGCCATGTTTTTGGGCCGAATGACCCCAAAATTACTCGTTCCCATCTACATGTCAATATTAACATCCATGACAAATTTCATGACGATCAAACGAACAGTGCGACCTGTGGCCCGTGCTAATGGATTGAATTTTGAAAACAAAGATGGCCACTGGCGGCCATGTTTTTTGTCCGAATGACCCCAAAATGACTCGTTCCCATCTACATTCCAATTTCAACAGCCATGATAAATTTCATGATTATCAGACTAAAGGTACGACCTGTAGCCCGTGCTAAAGGATTTAGTCATACAAAGAGTAAAATCCAAGATGGCTGCTGGCGGCCATGTTTTTTGCCCGAATAACCCAAAAATGACTCGTTCCCATCTACATGTCATTGTTAACATCCATGACAAATTTTATGACGATCTGACTAAAGGTACGACCTGTAGCCCGTGCTAAAGGATTTAGTCATGCAAAGAGTAAAATCGAAGATGACTGCTGGCGGCCATGTTTTTTGGCCGAATGACCCCAAAATTACTCGTTCCCATCTACATGTCAATATTAACATCCATGACAAATTTCATGACGATCAGTACGGCCTGTAGCCCGTGCTAATGGATTGAACTTTGAAATCTAAGATGGCCGCTGGCGGCCATGTTTTTTTTCCGTATGACCCCAAAATGAATCATTCCGGTACAAATGTTGATGTCAACAGCTATGACAAATTTCATAATGATCCGATCAAAGGTACGACCTGTAGCCTCTATTGTTGACGCGTTACGTACACACGCACACACGCACACACGGACGACGGACGACAAAGCCATGGCAATAGCTCAAACTTTACAAAGTAAAGTTGAGCTAAAAAGTAGGGAACAATCCATTTGTTTTTGCAGGATATTTATTTTTGAAGGTCAAGAACGTCCGGTTTATGTGGCTTACCTGATTGGATAAAGCGAACAGCTTCACTCGGAGACGACTATTTGTTAAATGTTTGGTGACCGCCATTCAGAGAAGCCAACTACGGAAACACGATTCACAACTCTTCTTTGAAATTTGGAAGCACCTCGTGTAACATTACAGTTATACAAATATGGTTGTCCATTTGTCGTTCTGTACATTCCAACAGATAGATGTTACACTGAAATCCCATTAAGAACGTACCATTAATCCCCGGCTAAATGCAACCAATCAGATTATCGCCTGCACACGGATATTTGTGAACACAATTGCGACCGGAAATACCTCAGATTTGATGAAGATTTACATTTCGATCAAGAGATTTTGATGATCATTTCTTACCGTTTTTCATGGTAAATTGACCATAACAAATTGATTTTTAATTGCTCAAAAGGTATTAAAGCCGTGGTGAGTCGTTGAGTTTTTTGCTTCTGTAGACGTGATAGTGCTTAGTGGTACACAACTAATGAACGAAAATTTGAAATGCGCTTTTTTCGTGGTATGGCGATAATCGCAGGAGGCGTGTAAATCACATTAAAAACGTAGCTCAATCGGGCTACACTACAGACTAGTCACTGTACAGTAGGTACTGTAGACAAAACGATCTACGTAGACCGTTTTGGATGTGTGCCCGACCTGGCCCAGGCGAGTGGACTATTCCTCCTCGAGGACCACTATTTTGGCATAGTCAACGACAAGACATTCATTATTTATTATATTATATCCAACATTTGTCGGCATTGGTGCCAATTCTTACACAATTTCTCTGTCTGATTTGTCACAATTTTATTTACCGTGAATTTTGGAAATCGGTCTCAGATTTTACAATTTACTGCAATCTCTTGACGATGGCAGGGGAGCATAAATATGTTATTACAGTAACAGT
Organism: Siphonodentalium dalli; assembly: GCA_032622095.1. NCBI lineage: Eukaryota > Metazoa > Mollusca > Scaphopoda > Gadilida > Siphonodentaliidae > Siphonodentalium > Siphonodentalium dalli. Next base: position 107,823,256 of record CP136064.1, read on the forward strand.
GATTCATGCATTTATTTCTGTAAATATGTCATTAGCAAAGACATTTTGGCGAAATTTTAGAAGTTAACTTGCTTAACTTCGACTAAAACGGAAATAACGTCGACTGGCATTACAAAATTAGGACTGGCCGCTTGCCAACTAAACGGACAAACTATTAAATACAATGGATAGCAATGATCGGGCATTTGTAAGATCATTATAATACGCCAATAAATATAATGATATACTAACATTGCAACAATTATCGTACAAGTTATACTTTAAGATTGGCCGTATTTTCGAGGGGGCAACCCGATTTCGCGAAATGAGTTTGTTACTATAAATAGAAAAAGAATAGTAGGCATGTAGGAATCCTACTGGGGTACTATCGTAAAATAGTATAGCAGTGTGCAGCCAATCAGAATGTGAGAAAGTCATGTGATATATAATATATACAAGTAGTACATTGTATTTTACATGTATAAATGTCTTCAACATTTTTTAAAAGAAGACTACGGTAGGCCTATGGTAGTATTCTGCTATTAGGTTTTTAAAGCAAACATGGTACCTGTAAATTTGTTAAGTTATTTCGAATTTACAGGTATGAGACAGGTTATTGCACACGCCAAATTGATAACATAGCTGTTCACTATCGTATAACATCATGCAGCGTTAAAAACACGAAGAGAATATATTCAAAATTAAGAAATTTAAAATATTCACCTCCGTTAGAAACTACCATAAACAGAAAGAATAGTAAAATATAGAGAGACCTTGTTCTTATACCAATCAGAAATATGGCATAAACAGTATGTTATTGTCAATTATGGTCCGTTGTTATGTAAACAAAAGCGAAAAAAGTTACGTTATGTATACCTGGCTTAAAATTGTTTTGATCCGGATATGGTAAACATAAAGAGCGTTATTTGTTACTGTTTCCCTGATATGGAAGTAATGAAGAGCGTTTATATCATTTGTGTGTGATCAACCAATATAATTTCGCTGTAACACGAGCAGGCTCTTGTTTACGTACACCATCGTACGTCTTGACGACAATAATTATACTATTTATGCGCTGATTATGTTTGGCATATTAACAAAACTATATATAATATAATATTCCTTCTGTTGATGGCGATTTGAACAAATATGAAAATATATGCAACGATCGCCGCCCGTGCCATTAATTAATTAATAAATGTAGGTTGTCTATTAGTACATATATGACTGCACATCATATTGCAGATTTATAAAACATGTATAACATCTGAAATTCAATAACACAAGTATATTAGTGTTTTAATAATATGTTGTTGTTATTGTTGATGTTGATGTTGACCATTGTTGTTGGAAATGTTAAGTAAGTTATTTTGGAAATTTGTTATATCAAATATAACAGATTTGTTATATCAAATTGCGGATATTGAAATTAATCTTTGGATCATGATTAATTGCTTAGAAATAAATGGGGGGGGGGGGGGGTAATTTGTCCTGGAAATCTTATGATAAAATAGAGTTAACGATTGAGTATTGGTTTTAAATTAATTTCAAATTTTATTGATTTAAATTAATTTTATCTGGCGCGGCCATTAATAGCTGACCCATATACACGCCTAGAAGTGTGCACTTTAAAGAACGCTACTAGACTCACCACATGGTTATAAAGTTACTAGCACCTGGACCAGTGCACTGCAATATTTACAGACAGATCTAAACAGATCGAAATAAACGTGAAAATTGTATTCCTGTTTACATATTTTATCTCATATTCCATTGCTGTTCCTTTGTTATTTTACTCAATTTTATAATATGTTGAATAATAATTGAATTGAAAAATTAGAAATTGAATACATAAACTTAAAATATATAACGAAAAAACTTTAACATGAGTTTAATATTATTGCTTTGTGAGTAGATCGATCGTCTGAAACGCATGCTCATGGGTGTTTTTCAAAGGACAAAAAACCAAATTTTTCCGGGGGAGGCCTCTGCTAGGCCTCCCATACCCTCCAGCAAGCCTACCGGCAGTTGTTCTTTTCTTTCAATTAAAAACCCGCCCTGAAAAAAGAGGTTTTTTTTAATTTTTTTAAATTCCGGTACCACGTAGTAGTCATATTTTGTAGGCGATAAGCCAATAGAGTGACAGGCATATTATGTTCATGTATATATATGTCAAATATACGACACAATATAGCTTAAAATTGCGTATATCATCCCATAACTGAATTTTGAGCTATAATTTATTTGGAGTGAATTAATTTATTAGCTCATATGGGTACTGAGCATTAGATTTTGCCGAAGATGATTGATAATTAAACAAGTTGGAAATTGGAAACAGACACACTAAGCGATAAAGAGTGCGTGCTATGGTAGGCTACATGTCTGAATTAGCGGATCATTGTAATCCAGTGCCAGTTAGAGAATGACGACACGACGCTGGGGAAGCTTGCTGTGACCGTAATGTTAAAAAAAATCCGGAAACGGAAAATAAGTCAACTTATTTTAGTACGAAATACAAAATTCTCTAAATCTTATTCATTAGTCATAAAAAAGGCGATTGAATGAAACTAATTGCTCATTTATAAATTTGTTCACCTAACGGTAGCACAACCAATCTCATAGTGTACATATATAGTCATTTATAAAACATTATTTGTCTCGAAGTGAGAACAGTATCGTCAAATGACGTCATCCACCAACATGGCTTTCATTGGCCGCGACTTCCAACTCCACAGGATAACATATCCTACTCACTTTATACGGAATATCGTAACATGGTCATACCTATTATTTGCGATATGTCGTTTGCAAACGGCCCCGACAAACCGTGATATTCCGTATATACATGATATCCTATACGTATCTGGTGTTTGAGGAGAGTGGTGACTGGTCTGGTACGGTTCGAGAGCGGGGGTTACGGTCAACCAAACTGGGGTGGCGACGATTCCAAGCCGGCCTGGTGGAGTGACGACATTCCGTGGACGAAGGTCGGTGTCAAACAAGGTGTAAAAGTCGGAGACTTACGAACACTAGCGGCTTCAGCATACGAAGCCCATGGACAGAAACTGTTCCTGACCGGGGAGCCGGAATTTGAAGGCGGGAATGATGAAGATGATGACACAACCCATACTGCCGTGAACATGACTGCATCCCCGGAATCGGAGGCAGCTAACTTCACCGTTGCGATATCGGAATGTGAATCACAATTGGAAAGATTAACAACGGACGACCACGAGGAACCTCACAGAGAAACGCCACAGAGACGAATTCCCAGACAAAGGAAACCGCGCGTAGTTTTCACGCCAAGTAACCAATGACTTTCAAGTGTAATAATGTAAATCAAAGTTCTGATTATTCTGTTAAAGTTTCTGATATAGCTCGATTTCGTCATTTTAATAAATAAAATTATATATTCATTTGCAAAAACGTTTGTCTTGTCCTTTTTATATACGACATTATAACACAAAATAGCCATGTGCAATTTGTTGGTTTATGAGACATGTTGATTGTCATGCGCAATTTCCACTCTGCGCATGTGTTGGTTTATTACGCCACCGTAGTGTGGTGTTTCTAGCTTTTGTTTTTTTTGCATCGCATGGTCGATCGATAATTTACTGGGTGATTGTACAGGGCGAATGCATTGTGGGGCTTTTATTTATTTATAGAGTTGGAAATTCCGTTTATTTAAAAGTCGGAACTACGCGACCAGTAGGCCAAGTCCAGTAAAACGGTTCGTTATAGGTGCTGGTTGTTATTGTTATTTTAACGGAATTCTGAGTTGGTCATTCGCGAAACCAATATATTTTATATTCTATAATTAAAACCGTGGGTATATAATATATGATCCTCTTTATGGATATTGTAGGAAGGTAAATTTAGCTAAAGCGGTGGGATATCTTGCAAGACAACACATTTCGGTTTGCGCTATAACTGCTCAATGTTTTAAGGTGTTACACAGCGTCTGATAAAAAGAGTTCTATCTGGAATATTCACACAATTTTTTCAGAGAACATGCATAGAGTAAACATAGTCCTATCGGACTATCGTAAAGTAGTTCCGTTTAATTCGGGATTAATTAACCCTCAGACTGCCGAAACTGCCGACAATAAATTCGCTTGTTTGTGTCCCCCGAAAATCAAACTTGCCTGTTTAGAGGTCCCATTTTCGTGGCTAATGGTGATAGAATCACAATTTTTCAGTCAAGTTCATGGATAAATTACATTACACTTAATCGGCTTATGTCCGCGGCCATAAACCTGCGTTTTGATAACAATTTATTTGAGACAAACTGTTGCGCGGGTATCAGTCGGCGCTTATCGGTTGAAGTTATTATGATCGTGCAGCCTGCACGTGCAACAAGTGTTCAAATACAACAGAAAAAAAATACTATGTCAAATAAATAACGTGATCAATGGACAGACACGTTTCATTTCCGTGGGACACGAAAAAGCGAATTTAATGTCGTCAGTTTCGGCAGTCTGAGGGTTTTAATTAATCTCCTTTACGATATCCCGATAGGACTATGTTTACTCTTTGTTCTCTGAAAAAAAAATGGTGTGAATATTCCCGATAGAACTATTTTTATCAGACGTTTTGTAACACATTAAAACATTGAGCAGTTAGCGCAATTTTCTGAAATTTCGGACTATTTCGTCTATAAAAATACGATGAGCAACTGAAATTTTTTTTCAACATTCTGGAAGGGGTATATGTCCATGGTATATATGTTTAAAATTTCACGCATAAACTATGACAGATAACAAAGTTATAATTAGTTTTATAGGCCCACCATAAATCCCCTATAATAAACGCATGCCTCCGTAAGCACATGGCTTTGCTGTGGATACTTTCGTTCCCAGCATGCATCATTCTCGCTATCTGTAAAATGTCTATGAACAATGGCTGCATGTGCCATGCACTCTTAGCTTTGATCCGCATTTAGAAGCATTCTGGTGTGGCGAATGAGAAACCTGCAGTAATTTATAAGCCGTAGTTCATTGTAATAATTTGAAGAATTACTTGTCTTAAAGGGGTACTGTACCCAAGATGTTGTTGTTGGTTTCTATAATCCCCGAGTCGGAGAATAAGGTAACAACTTTTCCATTTTTTGAAAGTCTGTTGAGTACGAAGTATTGTTACGGATGGCAAATTTACCGGAATGCAAAAATACAAATTGTCGTTGTCGAGTAATTTTTGTACAGATTTCAACCAAATGAATCAAATAAACATTATATTATATGCTTAGTAGTCCCATATACTCATTTAAGTTAGTGTATGGTCACTAGTCAATGAGTGGCTTGGGTTTTCTCCCCGTATAAGCATAATGTTTCAAACGATCGTGTGTGCAATTGTTTTATTAATCCAGTATCCCTCAATTATAATTTGATTACGTTTTGTACACGGAAATTCCAATTTTAAGAGACGCCATTTTATGGCTGGAGCCATAAAATCAATTTATATTAAATTATTAACTTTTAAATTATTAAATTTTAAGATAGCCTATTAACCTGAGCGTTTACAGAATACATCTTCGACTCAAATTACTTATATTTCTATATAGTATCGATACTAGATCGTTGTTATCACCGGGAATTTATTGAAAATGGCGTACAGTACCCCTTTAACGGAATTCTGAGGCGGTCCATTCATGTAACCAATATATTTTATATTATGATTTATATTTATGACTAATAATACGATCTTGGTGGCGTTACCATTTCTGACTATGGTTTTCTTGTGAGGCATGTGCGTGTGTGGATATCCGCAGCCTCAATATAACTGTCAGCCCCTGCGGATTTGTCAATACAGGGATCACGTTACCGCAGAGCCACACAATGCTCACTTGTCGGCTTAACTACGGCAAACCCGCCGTGCGCCTTTGTGTTAATCCCGCCAAATTACATACCTCATCTGTTTGCAATCAAAGTTTTTAATGCCCCTCGAACCACTTATTGGACGGATTATCTGTCTAATTATATGATGTGAATGTGTGGTTTGTTCGTTGTTTAAGCAGGAGGAGATTTTCTGTCTGAAATTAAATGTTCATATTGATTTTTGTTAGCATTCGGCAGAACTGACTAGGCATATCGCAAATCAAACCTGGAAAAATAAATCTTATCGTAACCTTAGTTCAAAAGAAAATAAATAAAAAAACATATTCGATCATTCCCAAACATTAAAACATGATATAGATAAATAATTATTGTTAACCCTACCCCGGCCATTTTCCTGAAATCAAAACTTTATGGTCGTATTTTTACCGGCGATATAAATCAATACAATGTCTCATTGGTCTGCTGCTATGACTTTAAATAACGCTTATACATTCTTTCAATCCACAAAAGAAAAGAAACTGCAGACCGTCTTGCATTTATTAAGTTCTGTATATGCTGATGTTGTAATGTCAAATGTGTCTCATTGTGCCCCGTGTATGGGGCATAATGCGACGGATTGGGTACGTCGACGGGGAGTAATGTTGTTCAGAAATTGGTGCTTCCCAGGCAAGTGTGAGTATTAATATGTATAGTGGAAATATTTATCTAACTTTTAGTGTAATAATGTGTGCCCTTCCATCGTGTTTAGTGGTATGATGGGGTATAATGTGCTTATGTGTCGCATTATGCCCCACATCACCCTATATTCTAAATAATATTATGCAAAAAAAAAAAATTCAAGCCAAACGTCATAATAATATAAGACCTGTTATAACTTTGATGTTGTTATGAGGTTCCATATGATGACCTCATAAAACATCCCTATATGGACTGAATGAAATCGTCCACAAATAGTTTACATTGAGCCAGATTGAGCAATCAAGAAACAATAGGCTTAGCTGTCACGTGTTTGATTCCCCGTGTGAGAAGAACTCACTTGTCCATGCAGCGACATTCAAATTTATGTAAACTTGAGAAGACCCAAATATTGCCAAGAGCTGAAGGGTTTTTTTGTTTGCTGATGTCTGCCTAACAGAGACTCCCATATATAAGAGAATGCATTGGCACAGGTTCGCTTCACTAGCGTGGCGCCCATCATGAAAGGGTTATCTGTTTAATTATTTCTGTCAGTCATCTTTTCTTGCAGATTAGAGATCTTGTTTTCCAGTTTACAGATTCTTGGAGCGACAGAAGATTGCAGCTTTCAGAGTTCTTCACAGTAAGTTAACAGATCTTTATTTTAATCACTTTAACCCTTTCATGACTGGCGCATCCTGAAATTTTTATGAAAATCCTGTACCAATACAATTTTTTATGTAAGCGAGTCTCCCATAGTGGGCCTCGCATATATAAGAGAATGTGTTGGCTTAATATATACCTTGACCTTGTGAGCCTGTTCATTCTCTTATATATGCGACACTCCCTAACTGAGACTCATATATAAGAGAATCCATTGTCACAGGATCGCTGCACCAGCATGGCTCACATCATGAAAGGGTTAGCTATTTAATTATTTCCGGCAGTCATCTTTTAACGAGTTCTTATTTTAATCACTGTTAACCCTTTCATGACTGGCGATTCCTGAAATTTTTATGAAAACCATGTACCAATACATTCTCTTATATGTGCGAGTAGCCCATAGTGGACATCGCATATATAAGAGAATGCTTTGTCCTGACAATATTGACTTTTGTAAGCCAGTTCATTCTCTTGTATATTTGACACTCCCTAACGGGGACTCGCATATATAAGAGAATGCATTGGAACAGGATCGCTGCAACAGCGTGGCTCCCATCATGAAAGTTTTATCTATTTTATTATGCCCCCGACTTGAAGTCGGCGGGTATATAGTCGACGTCTCCGTACGTACGTCCGTACAAACATTTTGCATTATTGTTCAGCAACCGCTGGGCAGATTTAGCTGATATTTGGTATGGTGATAGAGCAGCATGTGGGAACAGCTACATGCATAGCGTGGGTTTCGTCCACCCATTTTCACCAGAGTTATGGCCCTTTTTTTACTTAGAAAATTCAATTTTGTCCATCCATACAAACATTTTGCATTATTGTTCAGCAACCGCTGGGTAGATTTAGCTTATATTTGGTATGGTGATAGAGCAGCATGGGGGAACAGCTACATGCATAGCGCGGGTTTCGTCCACCCATTTTCACCAGAGTTATGGCCCTTTTTTTACTTAGAAAATTCAATTTTGTCCGTCCGTACAAACATTTTGCATTATTGACATTATTGTTCAGCAACCGCTGGGCAGATTTAGCTGATATTTGGTATGGTGATAGAGCAGCATGGGGGAACAGCTACATGCATAGCGCGGGTTTCGTCCACCCATTTCACCAGAGTTATGGCCCTTTTATTACTTAGAAAATTCAATTTTTCTCTTGTTTTTTTGGGTTTCCAGTTTGGGTATGATCTGATGATTTTTGCCAGAGTTATGGCCCTTTTTTCAACTTAGAAAATTTTAATTTTTGTTTTTTTTGGGGTTTCCAGATCGCTTGTTTTTGGGTTTCCGGAATTTCTAGAAGTGATGATTGTACGAACTTCTTTTGGAATGGTCATATAGACCTCGGATATCTGCAGTTTCGTCCATGCTTAATCCGAATTGCTACGGTCGGGGGCAAATGCCACGCGACAGCGTACATCTTGTTATTTCTGTCATACATCTTTTCTTGCAGATTACAGATCTTGTTTTCCAGTTTACAGATTCTTGGAGCGACAAAAGATTGCAGCTTTCAGAGTTCTTCAGAGTAAGTTAACAGGTCCTTATTTTTATTGCTGTTAACCCTTTCATGACTGGTTCATTCTGAAATTTTTATGAAAACCCTGTACCAATACATTTTCTTATGTATGTGAGTCTCTGATAGGGAGCATCGCAAATATAAGAGAATGCATTGGCCTAACAGTATTCACCTTGACCTTGTAAGCCAGTTCATTCTCTTATATTTGTGACACTCCCTAACAGAGACTCCCATATATAAGAGAATGCATTGGCACAGGTTCGCTTCACTAGCGTGGCGCCCATCATGAAAGGGTTATCTATCTAATTATTTCTGTCAGTCATCTTTTCTTGCAGATTACAGATCTTGTTTTCCAGTTTACAGATTCTTGGGGCGGCAGAAGATTGCAGCTTTCAGAGTTCTTCACAGTAAGTTAACAGGTCTTTATTTTAATCACTTTAACCCTTTCATGACTTGCGCTTCCTGAAATTTTTATGAAAATCCTGTCCCAATACAATTTTTTATGTATGCGAGTCTCCCATAGGGGGCCTCGCATATATAAGAGAATGTATTGGCTTAATAATATATACCTTGACCTTGTAAGCCTGTTCATTCTCTTATATATGCGACACTCCCAAACGGAGACTCATATATAAGAGATTCCATTGTCACAGGATCGCTGCACCAGCATGGCTCACATCATGAAAGGGTTAGCTATTTAATTATTTCCGGTGTGACAAATCAACTCCCCCCCTGCGCATCTTCCCCCCCGGGGGGGGAGATAAACTGGTTTTACCTAGTTTATCTCCCCCCCCCCCGGGGGGGGGGGAAGATGACCTAGGTTATCTCCCCCCCGCCCTGATCATCTTCCCCCCGCCTGAATTTTCCATACCTTAACATCTATTGGCGTGATAGTCTCATTTTATCATTCACTATGACTATGTGACTTAGAAAAACTATCATTGGTGGCAAGGAAGCATGTCTTTTCTTCGGCAGAGACATTATCGTTCAGATTTTTTTTTATTGAAAATCACCCAGTTTATCTCCCCCCCCCGCCTGAATTTTCCACACCTTAACATCTATTGGCGAGTTAGTCTCATTTTATCGTTCACTATCACTATGTGACTAAGAAAAACTATCACAGGTGACAAGGAAGCATGATTTTTCTGTAAAAGAGACAATAATTATAGTTCGGAGAATTTTCATTGGAATTTACCTAGTTTATCTTCCCCCCCCGCCTGGATTTTCCATACCTTAACATCTATTGGCGAGTTAGTCTCATTTTATCGTTCACTATCACTATGTGACTAAGAAAAACTATCATTGGTGACAAGGAAGCATGATTTTTCTGTAATAGAGACAATAATTATAGTTCGGAGAATTTTCATTGGAATTTACCTAGTTTATCTCCCCCCCCCCCCCCCCCCGCCTGGATTTTCCATACCTTAACATCTATTGGCGAGATAGTCTCATTTTATCATTCACTATGACTATGTGACTTAGAAAAACTATCATTGGTGGCAAGGAAGCATGTCTTTTCTTCGGCAGAGACATTATTGTTCAGATTTTTTTTTATTGAAAATCACCCAGTTTATCTCCCCCCCCCCCCCCCCCCCCCGCCTGAATTTTCCATACCTTAACATCTATTGGCGAGTTAGTCTCATTTTATCGTTCACTATCACTATGTGACTAAGAAAAACTATCACAGGTGACAAGGAAGCATGATTTTTCTGTAAAAGAGACAATAATTATAGTTCGGAGAATTTTCATTGGAATTTGCTTCCTTGCCACCAATGATAGTTTTTCTAAGTCACATAGTCATAGTGAATGATAAAATGAGACTATCTCGCCAATAGATGTTAAGGTATGGAAAATCCAGGCGGGGGGGAAGATAAACTAGGTAAATTCCAATGAAAATTCTCCGAACTATAATTATTGTCTCTTTTACAGAAAAATCATGCTTCCTTGTCACCTGTGATAGTTTTTCTTAGTCACATAGTGATAGTGAACGATAAAATGAGACTAACTCGCCAATAGATGTTAAGGTATGGAAAATTCAGGCGGGGGGGAAGATAAACTGGGTGATTTTCAATAAAAAAAAATCTGAACAATAATGTCTCTGCCGAAGAAAAGACATGCTTCCTTGCCACCAATGATAGTTTTTCTAAGTCACATAGTCATAGTGAATGATAAAATGAGACTATCACGCCAATAGATGTTAAGGTATGGAAAATTCAGGCAGGGGGGAAGATGATCAGGGCGGGGGGGGAGATAACCTAGGTCAACTTCCCCCCCGGGGGGGAAGTTGATCAGGGGGGGGGGGAGATAAACTGTTACACCGGCATTAATGTAACTGGATATGAGTGTGTACCTAATTGCCATTGATCCATTTGTATCCATTTGTATCATGGCAATGTATGTGATACATTTGGAAAATGCCCCTCCAATCATCATTCAATTATGAGAGTAAATTCATTTTTTTTAAATTCCAGTAATTTTTACTCAGTAAATCTAAACTCCAGTAACTATAACTGCTAATTTCACAAAACATTCCGTTCAATAATGGGGAGATTTTCAGACAACATTTGTAACTACATGCATGACATTCACAATCATTCGGACTATGCTTTCACCTTTTACCTCATGCAAACACCTTGTGTGGTTCTTTGTCCGAAAATAAAAGAGAAGACTCAGCTAGCATTCCTGGGGATGGGGGCATATGCTAAGTATTACATGTGGTGTCTTATACAGTTTTGTTTGATATTTTCAGATATTGTCCCTAGTTGGCTTGTCATCAATGGAGGATGAAATCGACCATTATGTCAAGGACGTCATCCTCGCACAACATGCCGATGTCCTCAATGAGGAATAGACACTAGAAATGCAGTCCACCTCAGAACAGAACAGTTCAGTATGTTGCTGATACCAAGAACCATGTCGGAGATGAGGTAGACTCATTTATGCTCATTATCCCCATTCTCTAATTTTACTCTCGTATGTGTAAATATTGAAGAAACAGATCTGCAGTCTCTTTTCTGAAATACTGCCTCAGTTATATCCTATTCGCTCCCAAATTATAACAGATTTCTTTAGCCAGTGTAAATGTGACCTATATCATTTGAGGGTGAGAGTGAACATACTATTATAGTATGCTCTGCATGAATGTCTAGACAACTTTTAGTGGTAAAAGGAAACTAATCTCTTACATGTTAGGCAACTATCTATATAATATTTTGCTTACTGTAGGTATGTTTGACAAGGATTTCTTCCAGTTTATTTAATTATATGTTACTATCATTATGACTTTTCAACTTATTTTTTATTCAGTTTGCTTTATTTGATTCTGTAATTTTCTTCTCATATGAAGACAACTGCTTTACCCTGTGTCTATGAGTACCTGTTATGTAATCACCCTGACTTGCCCTCAATGCAAATTGAGACCAGATGGAATTTTCTCAAATTCACAAACTGTGGATATATAGCTCACAATGGGAAGTCAAGGTTTATATTGGTTTTCTTTATGTCACATTCAGGATTATTTACTGATAGTTTAAATTCAGGTGAGTATATACTTTGCATTTATTTTATCAAATTATAACATATAGGATGATGTTTATATTTATACTTTATTCGTAATTTAAGTATTATAAATCACTGGCAATTTAATTTATAGTTAATAACATTTTAAATTGACAGGTCTCCAAAAAATATGAAATTTTGCTGAGGTTGCCTGAAAAATTCAGCATTAAATAGATGCATGTTATCATAATTTTTCTGTGACTTAAAAATAACTGCTCAATTTTGTGCATTGATTTTTAAACTGACAATCTCCATCTGTTGACAATTAACTGCATGAATTGATATTTGGGTAAATACTAAAAAGGTTGTGTGGACTTCTGGTGTTTTATGAATTTTCAGTGTACATAATCTATTTATTATTCATAATTAATTAATTATTAGTATATGCATGGTAACATCAATTTCAGAGGAAGATAATGTTGGCATATTGAACAAGTACATTATACACGTCTTGTTTGAACCTATGGTAATTTAAATGCAGGAGCCAATGGGTTCCAAAACTAGTAATATAGAGCGTTCTTATAATCACGTGATTGGATACGGGACGCGCCACCATGTTGGATGTATATCCTATAGGCAGCCCTCATAATTGGCTACGGCAATCGGCAATGCCGAAGCCATTTGCTGAAGCAAACTGGGCCATGATAAAGGGTTGCCGTAGCAGATTGCCGAAGCCAAACAATCTGAATTAAAAGGGCTGTATAGGAGCAATATTGATATAGGAACCTATATGAAACCATATCGCTGGTCCAATGATTTCCTATTTAACAAGAAAATGACAGCAAAGGGCATTAATGTAAGTTAAATTAGCATTATAAAACTAGCATTATATTATAAATTGGATATCTTATTTTCTTATTATTTGAACCATTTCCTTCCAGTTAATGCACACATTTAGAATATCTAATCAGCTATCTAATCTCAATTTTGGATATGCCTGCATAATGATATCATAAACTGATTATCACTCAAAGGTTGGTTTATCGGATGTTAAATCCACAAAAAACATCACCAATATCATTTTTTGGGCATTTTAATAGTTCAATGCTAGCTAAAAATATTAATATTCAGTCCAATACAATTTTGATAAATTTACAAACAACTGTATCATTCACATAACTCATTTTCTGAAACATAATAATATCATTTCAGTTATTTTTGATGTAAACATAATTTAAAATTTGTTTACTATTTCTCATTTCAGAATTTGAAAACGACTCCCAGAAAAGAAGACTGAGACTGCATGCATCGCCAGTGTAATTGACATATATCCTAAACAATTTATTAGCTAGGGGCGACCTACACGGAGCCTGAGAGTACAGAAATCAAATTGCATTAAACATGGACATGATAGTGACAGCTAACATAAATTCTTGATATACATATATACTCAAAATTGTTCATTTCACAAATATAAAATTGTTATCACTTCATAATTGTTTTGTTATTTCTAGCATCTCCAGAATGGATATCCAATTTTGATGACACCACCCATATTCCCATGCATCCTGCATAGAGTTATCCCTCATTTCCATGCAGTATAGGTAACTCTATGAAAACAGGCCATCATTTCACCATAATCTTTAGCATTCGGGGACCAATTTAAAGATTCGAGACATGGTTCGTAAGGCTTCATTTAAGCCTTCCATCATTTGCATATAAGGCATCGAAGCCTTAAATATAAGCCCTCGAAGCCTTATATGCAAATTATGAAGTCTTATTTAGCCTTCGAGTGCTTACGGGAACCAACAAGCCTTCTATAGGGTCGACTTATTTAAATGAGCTAAACCCTCGAAGGCTTAATAAGCCTTCGAGTGCTTATGGGAGTACTTAGCTCATTTAAATAAGTCGGCCCTATTGAGGGCTAAATTCTGTTTCGAGTGCTTATTTTGCCTGTAACTGGCCCATTGCATTGATTGAGATAAGGATTCATTTAAGTCTTCATTTGTAAGCATTCGAATCCTTCCTGAATGCTTACCGAGGGCTTGTGATTTCGGTAAGGGATAGCCTTTATTTAGTTTTGAAATATTCAAAACATGTTTCGTAATCAAATTTCAAAAATTTGCTTTCAGATTGACTAATCAACATCTCTCACAAAACATTTGAACTTTGTATGAAATAAATTAATTGTTTTACTCTTGCATATGACATTTTTTATAACAAAGCAAAATGTTTGTTTTGTAGATCCACAATCATATTCGATTGAAGAACGGTTCTTTGATGTTGAAGCATTCCTCATTACCGGGCAATGAGGAGATGAAGAAAGCCATGAAGTCAATAAATCAGGGAGCCATAAAGTTCAGGACGACAGCACGATTCAATGAGTCAAAACCCGTCAGATGCAGCAAATCAGTAACAACCTTCCTGCCTGAAGATGCCAGGGCTAGATTAGTATGGCAAGCCGTTTTCACATTTTCGATTGATTTTGACTTAAGTCCAATTATTTGGACTTAAGTCCAAATAATTGGACTTAAGTCCAAATAATTGGACTTAAGTCCAAATAGCGAATTGGACTTAAGTCCAAATACCACATAATTGTGAATTCGGCGAGGAATTGGACTTAAGTCCAATTGATTTGGACTTAAGTCCAAATACCGATATTTTCATCTATTTGGACTTAAGTCCAATTCCTCGCCGAATTCACAATTATGTGGTATTTGGACTTAAGTACAATTCATTTGGACTTAAGTCCAATTCATCTGTATAAGAAACACCCCCATCAGATATTAAGCAGGTCTGGTTTTGCTCATAGGGCGGAGTTGTGGGAAAATGGCCGTTTACATTTGGGTCTAATTCTTGTTGATCTTGTTAATTGTTACCTTTCTCAACATATATAATGAATCAGCTCGATGTGGACCAGATCCTATCAACAATAGCCCGTGTTGTAAGAAGTTCGGAACGATTTTTAACATATGATGATGGAAATGAGTCGCAAACTGGAGACAGAACAAGAACTCAAGACACTTAGTAAATGCAATAAACGAAACTGCGTGTAGCCTACACTACATGCTGTCAAATAACAATTGAATCAAGTCGTGAATTAATTTTACTTCATTCATGCATGCAGTTAGCATTTATTAAGATGCCAATTCGGATTCGAAACATTTTCAATCTCGGCATGCCGAAAACAAGCCACGTGGCAAATGGGGACGTACGGAGTTAGTCTTGGAGTCAGGAATGCCCTGGTTAGTACGGAGTTTGACTGTCAATCAAAACTTGCAGGAATATACCATTACAAAGTAGGGGACTATCGTTTCAAACCAGATGAATTGGACTTAAGTCCAAATGAATTGGACTTAAGTCCAAATCAATTCGCTAATTGGACTTAAGTCCAATTCATTTGGACTTAAGTCCAATTCATTTGGACTTAAGTCCAATTATTTGGACTTAAGTCCAATTATTTGGACTTAAGTCCAAATAATTGGACTTAAGTCTAAATCAATCAAAAATGTGAAAACGGCTTGCCATAGATTAGAAGGTAACTTGAATTAATTTGTTTTGAAAATTGATTTACGAATTTGGGCGCATAGTTTGCTGGAGATAAGCAAAATTAAATGTTTTTGTAATTTACTTCTTGCTATGTTGATTGTTGAAGAATGGTCTTTGTTTATTTGTTTTGTGAAATGTCAGTCGCAAACAAAATATAGTTTCTAGTTTGCCTCATAAAAAAACTCTTTTCTTCTATGTAAAAGGTTGGGTGGACGAAAAACAGATGTTTGCGTGGTTGGACAGTGTGTGGAGTTGTAGGCCTGGTGGATTGATGAAAGAGAGATCATTGTTAGTGTTTGATAGCTTTAGCGCCCATATAAAAGAAAGTGTGAAAGACGAGTGTAATCGAAGAAGGACAAAGTCCAAACATCTTTCAAGTCAAAATAATAAGTTTTATAATCCATGTTCCTGCACACACTCCTAATGAAAATGAACCAATGTTATCTCCCCTGCTTGGGAATTCCCCCAAATCACATTGGGAATACCGGAAGCATTGGTGGAATGTTCGTTCATTTTTATGTCTGTGATAAATAGATTTTAAAAAATGCTTCCTCTGCTCTAAATAACTCTAAATCCAGGTCAATCTGTCATTTTGATGTTCCCTTACAAGCCACTGAAATATGTGCGACGTATACAACAGAAAGAGCCAAAAGGCAACCTTTTAAGCTTCAAAATTCAATGCGACTTATCCAACGATGCGATTTATCCACCGGCCGGTACGGTATTCACATTTAATTGGTAAAATGGTTACTGAACATGACAGTATATCTGACTAGCATTTCATTATTACCTGCATGAATGTTAAATTGGTGAAGGATAAATAGCAGGCAATGTATTTATTGAACGAACTGACATGTTTATTACCATATTCCATTTATAATTTTGATTTACAGGACTCCTTGGTGGTGACCCAGCTGACCCAGAGGATCCATCTGATATACAAGGTAATTAAAATATTTAAAGTGGTCACCTGATTAATCTAAAATTCATATGTGCTTGGCACATTCTTAAAGTCAAATAGTCATCTCCAAATAGATGCATTATCTGATTAAGCTCCCCTACTATTTATTTGGATTCGGGGGTAAAATATGGTCGATGAAGCCACCTATCAAAACTCTATTAGATATAAATTTTTGAAATCTATTGTTTTTCACTATCAAGACTTATTAGCGGCCGAGAAAAATGTTGATGACCAAATGGTCTCGGACCAAATTGCGGATGATGCTCGATAACTCTAAAATCAAGAGGCTTTGTGTTGATAAAAAGGCCAAATTTCAATGATAAATAAAAAGTTTAGGGCAATTTTATACTATAGTTTAGTGGTTAGCATTATTTTTGGACAATTAATTGATTCTTATAACTGAAGTCATTTAAAAATGTTGTTGTCGGTATTTGATTATTCCAATCAAATCAGATTGGGTACCTTAAATTTTAGAAGTAAATATTATTATAATGTGACTCAACATTGGATGTTTAAAAAAGTCTTTCTTGAAACGAGAACTAATGATTGTGATATTTTTCAATAGATCTTTCAGACCATGAGAATCATGGCAACCAGCTTATGCTTGAAGAAGTCCGTATTGCAGATACTGGT
The DNA here is from genome assembly GCA_032622095.1 of Siphonodentalium dalli. NCBI lineage: Eukaryota > Metazoa > Mollusca > Scaphopoda > Gadilida > Siphonodentaliidae > Siphonodentalium > Siphonodentalium dalli. The sequence goes on from CP136064.1 coordinate 107,840,563, forward strand.
AAGTGAAATGTCTAACTACTTGTCCACACGAATAGTTTACATTCGCATTCTCATTGTGGGAAGAAACAACGAAAATTAAATGAATAGATTACGTAAATCTACAATAAACAAAAGGAAAACTGTCCTAAATGACTCAATCTCTAAAACCTGTCATAAATGACTCATTTTCCAGAGCAATAAATTAAATATCCCAGATGTTTGGCATACGAGGAGTAGCTTTGTGTAAAAATTTAAAATAAATAAAAATATTCATAGTGGGGTAAAACTATATTTTTATATGGTTTATAACATTTTAAAGTGACATTCATTGCACATTCCTAGATTTGAAATAAAAGTCCGGGAGCTAATAGGGGTACCCTTGCACCCCCCCTGGGACTTAACTTCAACCCACTCATTTTGTTCCTTATTATGTCCTTCAACTTTTAAACAATGTTAACAAGAAAATAAAGTGGCCTTTTAGACTCCAGACAAGATGGCGTCCATCATGGCCGCCGTTTTTCAGACCAGACCCTAAGTCAGTTTTATGCAAATTATAGCAGGAAAATCTTGTAAAATGTATACAAATGTATATATTTTCGTGAAATGGGACATGACACTTTTTTGGGCCAAAATTGAAACTCACCATCCAAGATGGCCGCCAAAATGGCCGCCGGAAGTTGAAAATATAACATTTTTTCACAAATATCTTCTAGATCAATTCATTCTGTTTGGAACTGGTTGAGTTATGCAACTTTATTTTGTGTTTTGAATATTAACTGATCATTGGAGCAACGGAATATGCAATTATTGGGGTCCTAACCCCTTCCGATCCCTCAAATTCGATTTTACAGAATGCAGTATAAAATTTCACAAAAAATCACAATTGAGATTCTAGTCATATTTCAACAAGAAATGAACATAACTTTGTAATGTAAGGGAGGCATATCATTAACTATTAATATTCCAAATCACTGGAACCAAAATTCTTACTTTGGCTCAAAATGGCTGCCAATATGGCCGCCAAAATATGGAAAATGGTAAATATTACACCAGCGTGTCCTGCAATCGCTTACAAGTTGTGGTTGATGTATAAAATTGGCTATTCTGCATTATATACATTGAATACTAACATGTCTGATGCACCATGGTTAATTGTTACTATTGTCACCCCTGATATCGTCAAAAATATTGGACTTTTCTCTCAAAAACTTGATTGGCAAAAATTCACTTTTCAGGTTTGGACCATTTTTTCAGGTAAAATATAACTATCTTTGGATTGAAAGGTGTTTATTGTTTTGGTCTATCTTAAATGTGTCACACTGTGGTGTTTATAGACTAACTTGTTCAAGATGGCTTCCAAAATGGCAACCAAATTTGTAGAATGTTAATTTTTTTACATATATCCCGAACATTCTCTGCATTATCCGAAAAGGTAGCATATTGTGACTCACTTGGTTATTATACATGTTAGTTAATTAACTGACAACTACATGTTCTATTCTGGTTGTCTCAGTTCCGTATGGGGCATGACAAATTTGTTTTAAAGTATGCAATTTTGTCGAGAACCTCTTTTGTGATTTTGGGCACATTTATTGAAAGGAAATGGGCAGAACTTTGATACAGAACTGAGATGGACCATAATCTTTGGCTATTCTGGTCCATTATGATAAAATAAATGTCAACAGGATACAGTGTGGATGCCAAGATCATAGCCAGGGAGTTACTCTATGATCATATGTGAGGTGAATAGGTATACAGGGAGTTATTGTGTGTCATGACTGATGTGAGTAGGTATACAATGAGTGACTATATGGTTATGAGTGGGTTGTCCATGGTAAGATGCATCTAGGTATACAGGGAGAGGTCATGGTCAGGTGTGAGGTCAATCGGTATGCATGGAGTGACTCTATGGTGTATGACTGTGTATATTCAGTACGGGTGCAACTGGTGTACCTGCATGGTCATTGGTGTGGTGTATGGATATAGCTACATGGTCATCTATGTGTTGATTATGTATATATGGAGTGACTGTAAGGTCATGGGTTACAGGTATGTGCATGTGTTGTCTGTATGATCATGGGTGGGGTGTGTGGATAAATAGGGAGTGAGTTTATGGTTACGGGTAATGTGTACAGGTATACATGGAATGACTGTACAGTCATGATTGAATATGAATATCTGGAGTAAGCTGGGTGGACATTATCGAGGGTGTGGGTATATAGGGAGTGTCCGTGTGGTAATGGTGGGATGTATATTATATATCTCGTGGATGTATTATCATTTGTGGGTGTATAAGGCTTACCTGTATTATCATGGATGGCGTGTATGATTATGAAGTGAATTGCTGAATTGTCATGTGTGAGGTGTATATGCAAGTATGGAGTGTTTGAGTGGTCGTGTGTGCAGGTTTTTTGTATATCTGGAAGGGCTGAATGGCCATTAGTGAGGTTTACATGTATACCTGGAGTGAATCTATAGTCTAGGTGGGCTGCATATGTATATCGAGTGGTTATATGACTGTGTCGAATAGGTATACAAGTAGTGACTGTATTGTTAATGGTGAGATGAGTACATGTAGGTATACAAGTAGTGACTGTATGGTCACAAATGTAATGAACATCTTTACAGGGGGTGACTAAATGGTCATGGTTCAGGCGTATGAGTATACCTGGTGTTCCTGTTTGGTGACTCGTGGCGGTATGGTCATGTGTAGGTTATACCAGTATACATACGTGTTGCTTTATTGTCATGGGCGAGGGATATGAGTATATAGCGAGTGACTATATGGCCATGGATGAGGTGCATATGCATACATGGAGTGACTATACTGACATGGATGGGGTGTATTAGTATATCTTGAGTGGCTATTCGGCCATGGTGTGACAAATAGGGATACAGGGAGTGACATGGCCAATGTTGAGGTGAATATGTATACAAGGATTGACGATGATCATGTATGAATGTTTTGAATAGGTACACACAGGGTGACTATATGGCCATAGGTCAGGTGAAGGAGTATACTATGTGACATGGGTGAGGGTATGTGTATGAAGCGAGTGGCTATATGGCCATTGGTGAGGTGCATATGTATTCCGGAATGACTTTATGGTCATTGTTGTGGTATTGGTGTAGATATTGATTGTCTATTTGACCATGCGTTTGGAGAATAGGTATACAGGGGGTGACCTTATGACCAATGGTGAGATGAATGGGTATACAAGGAGTGACTATATGGTTATGGGTCATGTTTAGGAGTATACCCGGTGTGCCTGCATTGTGACGCATGGTTGTATGGTCATCCGTGGTCACGGGTCAGGTGTACATGTAAATAGTGGGTCACTATATTGTTATGTCTGTTGTGTTTATGTATATATATGTAATGACTGTGTGCTAATGGGTGGCTATCGCTTTCCACGCTTAACGCCCCCATCTACATAAACATCATCAAGATGGAGAACTCTCTGACATGACCTCTCTATTGATTAACATGCCCTTGAGTTATTGTTGAAAGCGATAGCCACCCAATATACACATGTACAACCCACCCATTACCCAAGTCACTCCATATGTACGTAAACACCACACAAATGACAACATAGTAACCCACTTTATACACGTACACCTGATCATGCAGCCATACTTTGTTATACCCGTACATACCACAAATGACGATACAGCCACGAGTCACAATGCATGAACACCAGGTATACACCTACACCCGACACATGACCAAAAAGTCACTCTATGTATACATATTCACTACATTCACGATCATAGTCACTCATTGTATAGATATTCACCTCACCATGGACCATACAGCCACTACATGTATACCTATTCGCCATACACATGACCATAGAGTCAATCCAGGTATGCATATGCACAATACCAATGGTGAGCTCTTCCAGATATACCAATACCCGCACATACGACCACTCATAAGTTTCATACTTGCCACTCATAAGTTATATACACGCCATCCATGATCATACATATACTCCCCATACACCACCAATGATAACACATCCACAACATATATAAATATATGTCCCACCGTCACCAACAGGGGACTCCCTATATACCCACACATCATTCATGATCATACAATAACTCCCTGTATACCTATTATCCTCATCTATGATCATAGAGTAACTCCCTGGCTGCCAACTTGGCTTCCACCCTGTATCCAGTTGATAAATTTGTATCATTGTGGGCCTGAATACTCACATATCATGATGGTTCATCTCAGTTCCGTCTCAAAGTTCTGCCCATTTCCTTTCAATAATATGGCCAGAATCACAAAAGAGGTTCTCCGCAAAATTCCATACTGCAATTTTAAAATGAATTTGTCATGCCCCATACGAAACTGGGACAAATATAATAGAACGTATTTGTCAGTTAATTAACTAATACTTAAATAACCAAGTGAGTCACAATTTTCTATCTTTTTCGGATAACGCAGAGAATAATGTTCGGATATGTTAACTTTTAACTTTTTACAAATTGGTTGTCATTTTGGAAGCCATCTTGAGCATTTTAGTCTTTAAACACCACAGTGTGACACACTTAAGATAGACCAAAACAATAAACACCTTTGATACCAAAGATAGTGGATTTTACTTGAACAAATGGTCGAACCCTGAAAAGTTCATTTTTGCCGATATTTATGTCAAGTTTGTGAGAGAAAAATCCCATATTTCTGGTGATGTCAGTGGCGACAATAGTAAAAATGATCCATGGTGCATCAGACATGTTAGTATGCAATGTATAGAATACAGATTAGCCAATTGTATACATCAACCACAACTTGTAAGCGATTGCAGGACACACTGGGGCAATATTTAACATTTTCCATATTTTGGCGGCCATTTTGAGCCAAGGTAAGTGTTTTGGTTCCAGAGAGTCGGAATATTCATAGGTAATGATATTCCTCACTTACATTACAATGTTCTTTTCATTTCTTGTTGAAATATGACAGAATCCCAATTGTGATTTTTTGCAAAATTTTGTACCGCGTTCAGCCGCGTTCTGTAAAATCGAATTTTTGAGGGATCAGAAGGGGCTAGGACCCCACTAGTGCACATTTAATTGCTCCAATGATCAGTTAATATACAAAACACTAAATAAAGTCATATTACTCAACCAGTTCCAAACAGCATGAATTGATCTAGAAGATATTTGTGAAAAAATGTCATATTTTCAACTTCCGGCGGCCATTTTGGTGGCCATCTTGGATGGTGAGTTTCAATTTTGGCCCAAAAAGGTGTCATTATGTCTTAGCTTCATGAAAATATATACATTTGTATACATTTTACAAGATTTTCCCGCTATAATTTGCATAAAACTGACCTAGGGTCTGGTCTGAAAAACGGCGGCCATGATGGACGCCATCTTGTCTGGAGTCTAAAAGGCCACTTTTTTTTCTTGTTAACATTGCTTAAAAGTTGAAGGACATAATAAGGAACAAAATGAATGGGGTGAAGTTAAGTCACAGGGGGGGGGGGGGGGGTGCAATGGTATACCCCTATTAGCTCCAGGACTAAAATTAAAATTAAAATATTTAAACTAGCTATTATTCCCAACGTGGCTAATAATATTCCTGACTAACTTGACATTCATGTTTTTGAAACATTCTTTCAATCAAAGTCAACTCATAAATGCATGTTATATTAACTTATATATACACCTAGGTTATCCACTCAATTTCAGAAAGCCTGATAGCAAATGAATATTAGTATGAATTGAATCAACATTGAAGATTTCAATTTTTAATTTTGTCTTACAGGACCCGTTGTTGACGACCAAGAATGCCCAGAGGAGATTACATCCAATATACAAGGTAATTAATATATTTAAAATTATTTTCCAACATGTATCATGCAATTACATGACGTCAAATTATCTAAATATTCCACAATCTTAAAGGGAATTATAACATCCCTAACTGTAAAACCTAAGTTTGATGAAAATTCTAAAGACATGTGTTCTTCAATGCCTTTTTATATTTACAATTTAGTATGATTATCCCTTTGTTTTTCTAGTTGAGATTTTAGACCTTTCTAATTCATGGAGTTTTATACATGTATATTATAAATAAAGAATCAATAAAAATTGATGTTCAACAAATAAACAAAGTAGTTTTTATCATCCATATTTTGATATCAAAGAAAATCCCTCTGATGTATCTAGCCATATTTATTCCATATAAACATACCAGCCTTATCATATGCCTCTCACCTTTCTAGATACAACTGAAGATACTGCTGAGAAACCGGTGAAAAAGCGCCAGCAACCAGTCACGAAAGGTGAGTTTTTGTGTAATAAATGCTAGGTACTTTGGAAAACATGCGGAAAAACCCTTATTTGGTAATGTTTTCATTCAATTATTGAAACACGAAATTGAAATGTAAGCAACACAAATGTTTCTAAAATTTAAAAAGAACCAATAAGCAATATGAAAATTACATAGGAATTTTAATACATAGAAATATAAAGCACACTTTATTGGAAATATTTTCCAACATGTATCATATAATTATATGATGTCAATCAAAAAGAATATATTAAACAAAACATTTTTCTCATCCACAGCAACAAGGAAACGGTGCAACAAAAGAGTAGAAGGTCTGGAAGTGCCAAGAGAGTGAGAGTAAGTAAACTTCAATACTATTATTAACAAAATAGTCACCAGCTCGCTCTGTGATAGTTTTTGCTGATGACAGTAATGTTAAGCAAGTCTCAAGTTCTGAAGTGAGAACACACATAAATGTCACAATTAAATGGTATGTTGATTTACTTTTGATATTTTATTAACTTCTACCACATTCAAATCAGAAAAGAGAAATTCAATAGTCAATTTTAGTTTATTCCAACTCTCACCCTTTCCCTTGTTTGAAAATGTTTCCACAAGTTTGATGTTGCTAACGTCTGGTAATTATGAACTCCATTTTTTTAACTTCAGATGTGAAGCTGCCAGTGGCTGTTCCAACATCGAATGAAGAATATTGCATGTGCAGAAAGGGAGAGAGCGGGCGAATGATATTCTGCGAGGAAGACAATTGTGTGTTAGGATGGTTTCATTATAAATGTGTTGGATTGAAGCGGGCAACAAGAAAACAGTGGAAGTGTGATGCATGCAAGGAGTGAAACAGTTGTGTATTGTGATGTGTGTTTAATTTTAGTATGTATGTGCTAAAGTTTGTTATTGAAGAAATGTTGATTTGTTGTTCTTTGTATTGTTGTCTACATAATTATGTCAAGTTGTTTGTCGTTTCTAATTTATTAATAAACTTGTATTGAAACAAAGAGTATTTATTTATCTTTCTCACAAAATAAACTGATGGTAACTTCCCCATCCCTAAATTAGACACATTTTTCTATTTATTTTATATATATATGAGGATTAACTGTCATGTGGACTGTTTTTATGGAGATGTAACCGTGAGGTAAGTGGTCATAAATTGTGCACAATTACATACAAGTTATGACCACTTACCTCACGGTTACATCTCCATAAAAACAGTCCACATGACAGTTAATCCTTATATTTATCTACATTTAGCGAAAAAGCCGCTTTGGTAAATGTATTTAAATCGAAAAGTGTATCGTGACAAAACCAGCCAAAAAATATCCCATAGCACCTGATAGCACCCTTGGCAAAAGTTAACAGGAACAATTCCTTTATAATTTTGGGAAACACCGAGTCAGTTGGTACTCAAACGTATTGCTCACCGCAACAATGGGTACTAAGTCTTGTCACCGAGTTGTTGGTACAATTTTTTTACAATCGACAATCGATACCCTCTTATATTCTGTCCGACGTGTCCTGAATTCAAGAAAACATTCTAATTTTGGGAAACACCGAGTCAGTTGGTACTCAAAACGTATTGCTCACCGCAACAATGGGTACTAAGTCTTGTCACCGAGTTGTTGGTACAATTTTTTTACAATCGACAATCGATACCCTCTTATATTCTGTCCGACGTGTCCTGAATTCAAGAAAACATTCTAATTTTGGGAAACACCGAGTCAGTTGGTACTCAAAACGTATTGCTCACCGCGACAATGGGTACTAAGTTTTGTCACCGAGTTGTTGGTACAATTTTTTTACAATCGGCGTTATTTGAAAAGGCTGTTTTCGGACAATTATGCATCAGATGAAGCTGCTAACACCATGTTTTGTGGGACACACATTATATAATGCAGTATGGTCATTTTGATCTGTTCGGCGCCAGTAACTTGTTATTAGTAAGAAAAGAGCGATTAATACTGTTATTTCCATTTTCGTTGTAGCTGTCACTGAACATAACAAGATTATTCCAACAAAGAAAACATATCAGATTATCCACACACACGAATAATGGAATGGATTTATTTTCGTAATATTAAACCAGAAATAATTATAAATAAAACGCATGCAAATAAATAAACTCACATTTTCTTGACACCAAAACATTGACCAGACGACCGGATATCCGTGACAATAGGTACTCCACCGTGCTGGTGATACGCGGGTGACCGGTGTGGTGATTCTCCCTTTGCTAAATGAGCAACGTGAATTTTGTTACTTATTCCTTATTCGCAAAATGTCAGAAAGTGTGGCAAATGGTCTCAAATTCGTAAGTGGCCAGTTGGGCGGAACATTTCGGGCCGAAAGTTTTCGGGTCGAGTTCGTAAAAGTGGTCAGAAAAAGTGTCCAACCTGTGCTCGGTCTGATTTTTTGGGAAAAATGTGGCAAATGACCATGGGAACATACTAAGTAAAAAATAAAAAAAATTTGGGTCAAAGTCCGAAATGCCTCGAAATTAGGCAAAGTCTAAAAAATGAAGGGAAAATGGCCCCAATAGGTCCAAATTCTCAAGTGGCCAGCTGGGCGGAACATTTTGGGCGGAACATTTTTGGGGTCGAGTTCGTAAAAGTGGTCCGAAAAAGTGCTCGGTCGGATTTTTTGGGGAAAATGTGGCAAATGACGCCAAATTCTCAAGTGGCCAGCTGGGCGGAAAATTTTGGGTCGAAAAGTTTTTGGGTAGAGTTCGTAAAAGTGGTCCGGAAAAAGAGTCCAACCTGTGTTCGGTCGGATTTTTTGGGGAAAATGTGGCAAATGACCACGGGAACATTACTAAGTAAAAATAACATTGGGGCCATTTTCCCTTCATTTTTTAGACTTTGCCTAATTTCGAGGCATTTCGGACTTTTCGACCCAAATTTTTGTTATTTTATACTTAGTATGTGCACTTTCATTCCAGAAAATGCATATCACGGACCAAATCGCATTTAGTGGCATTAATTGAATGTCACATTGAAAGCATTATGATTAAATGTTAATATAAAGTACTTTATTACCAGTATTTCTTCACAACCGTACACGAACCCTATGCAAATATAACGTAAAATTATCTCCCCCTAATTTTCTGAACTAACTTAACGCTTGAGGGCCAAAGCAATGGCGACGTCCAGTAGCGTTACAGATTGATAACCATGAGTGCGACGTCTATCCTATTTTTAGTCTATGGCGAAACTGACTACTTTTTCTTCAACCGCATCACTGCTTCTCCCTAATGTTACACATGTCTGCTGCACACAGGACCACAACTAACAATATTGCATGAATGTTCAACGTTGAAATAACATCTTAAACGATGATCATCTGATATTTAGCACGATTACGTGGGTGGTAATGATAAGATATTTTCAAACAAAAATATACTAAAAACTAATTGTGTGCATTGCGTGGTAGCTTATTCAAGTTATAGAGTGTCGAGTGAAGTAATTTGAACAAAATTGTCTACTAAGAAACCGGTTTGGTAGCAGCATGAAAATCACTCTTACATACAGTATACGATGTACCGTCTCTTTGATCTGGTGAGACGCGGTGCTAATCTATTTAATATATGAGTGTGTCTTTACAGTATAATAAGCATTGCAATATACGTGTATGGTTTATTATCACCGGGAGTGTTGACAATTCCGGAAATATAACTAGTATTTATACCGCTAGAGTATGCACATAAATTTCGGCTTTGCAGTCAATAATTAATCATCATGCCGAATGAAACTACCATATGCACTATGATGCAAAACATTGTTCGTGTGTTGCATGACCAAAATTATTTTGTTTTGGCCCGACAGTTTGATGTTGGATAAGCAGAACACCCAAACGTTAAAGACGTAAATCATTGTGGGTTTGACTTGCGGTGCAGTGGCCGATAGATCCTTCAGATTGATCTGTTTTAATAATGTGTGTACCTATGAAGATATATAATAACCGACTTGCATATTACCAATACTTATTTCACTCTTATGTGGTTATCCAATATGTTGCTTTCTTCGTGGTATGGCTTGGAGTTGCAGCCATTTTGACAGCCACGATTTTTTGTATAATTTTCTATCCGTGTAACTCTACTCGCTCCCATACTCTAATTTAACACAAACTGGTTTAACGGCGTAAATCTGATGCCACTATATATCGTATGACTTATTTTGAGAACTGATGTAGTATAGACAACCATGTTGGACGCCATCTTGGATAACAAAGTTTCCCCAAAGCAGATTTTTGCGGATTTTGGATATGTTGTTCCTGAGGACTTTCCGTGTCGAATGCCACCAAAATCAGCTTGTATCCAATTTCTTCCGGGTTGATCCCCAAATTCTGCTTCAACGACCACACTAATAAGAGAATACATTGGCGCAAGGTTTTCCCAAAATTTCAGGAAGCTCCAGTCATGGAACGGTTAAAACACTTTCCATGACAAAGATAAGATAGAATGGATGTAGATAAGATAGAATGGATGTAGATAAAAGGATACTTAAGTCTTAAGACAATCGAAATGCTGTCATAGCTGATACATGACATATTTCTTGGCATTCTATCTGATTCGATGAAGAATTAAAGGATCAACACTTTGTGCCTCCCTTGGTGGAGGCCAGGATGGCCCTGAGTACAGCCTGGGTCAGGGTCATTTTAATTTCAGGAAGACCCTCTAGCCACATCCCTGGTGAACGAGATATAAAATGAATACAGTTTAGTTCAAATGGACTTTAATCACAGTTATCTAATTTTGCGTATAAAGTTATCAGATCTGTAATCACATGTATAAATCGTGTTAAAGACACCCTATTGTATTTTATTAACAACCCGAAATCAGACAGGGCATCTTTAAAATAAATATCACAGATATAGTAACTGCATTTGATGAGATGGAGATATGTAATTGACTAAAGATAGTCAGTTGTTTTTTGGGCTAATAAATATCAGTTGATAATTTTAGTGACAACGATAAAAACTTTACACCACTAAATTCTTAAATTTAAAGTTGCCTATCTCTGGGTGCGGCATTAGTATCGACATACACTTTATCCACTTTTATTTTATCAATATTTTAGAATTTGAAAAAAATTCAGGACCTATGCATACTGGAAAAGTATACAGTCCAATCATCTCATTATTTCATCATTTATTCTGGTTCAAATAGTCATTAACCCTTTCAGTGCCAAGTGCGATTATTGTATCAACCCATATTTCCTTGATCATTTTTCAAATTTATTGATTATAATAATGTGATACATTGATGGAAAGAGCTGTTAGATCTCTTTCCATCAATGTATCACATTATTATAATCAATAAATTTGAAAAATGATCAAGGAAATATGGGTTGATACAAAAATCGCACTTGGCACTGAAAGGGTTAAACAGTGAAAAACTGACTTTTTTTCCAAGAATTATTTGCTTCAATCTACAGTGCGCATGACCAACTAACAGAGAAATAGCCCACATGTGGATCAGACCAACTCTATACATCTTTTGAAATAGTAATGAAAACATTTTTCACCATCATCATCAATCATCTTCAAAAGTAACCAGAACTCTGGCTCTTTGTCCTGTAAATTGCATTTATAACCTTTTCTTTACTAAATACTCATTGATGAGTAGTTCTCTTTGGAAATGTTCAGATAATAAGTTCAACAAATGTCCATTTGTTGAACTTATTATCTGAACATTTCATACCCGTGAATAGGACTCCTTCTGTATTTGTATTATCTGCTTATATTTCACAAACATCCCTCCAGATGAGTAATAGACCATTCCAATTTACAACTGATAGGAGAATCCATTCAGTAAAGAAAGGGTTAACAATGAACTGTTCACTAATGCATTTCATATCAGATAACTTACAGCATGTTTACAGACCATTTTATGACAACATTCCTAAAAAACAACAAACAAAACTGTATACATAGTGTAGTGACTTAGCGACAAAATTGTCATATTGGAACGGACTGGCCAAAAGTGCCATTTTTTTATATTATGTCAAGTTAGGTGTGCTCTTTCAGAAAGTGAACTAGAAACAGGTTTCTGACCAATATTAACCCTTGTTTCCAGTATAAATCCAAGATGGCGGCCAAATTAAATCATTATTCACACCATGACGTTCCAACTGGTATACAATTTAAGGCACATGCATAATAAAGGTGTCATTCCATCCGGCATTGTCATATTTTGAAGATATTAGCAATCCAGGCTGACCAAATTTGAAAATTATCACTTTTTGGACCAAAAGCATGACATTTTGTCATAAAATCATTCTCGTTTCAATTATTTTTTTTCTCGGAATAATAAACAGACAATTTCTCAAAACTGTTTCAGTGCAGATCAAAGGTTAAGATCTTAAAAATTTCAGAAAGGTATACTGCAAACAAAATATACAACATCTAGGACAAATTCGTAACCATATTTTAGACATTTTGGATTATGTTACCCCTCACCCCAAAAATCATGAAATTTTGTTTTTGTGATAAACATCCGATAGAACATGGATGAGAATCTATAAAGGACACTATTCGATCACATTTCTAAATACTGTAATTCCAATTACACACACAATGACCAAAGTTGAAATTTACAACTTTTTCGACTAAAATATGCAATTTGGTAAGAAAATCCTCCTCATTTCAAATATTTTGGTCCAATAAATGGTCATTTACACATAGGATATTTGCGATAGTTCAAAATGTTTGGTCTTAAATGTTTTGGACATATATACTGAAAACAATGAATACATTTTCTGTGGTTAATATGTAACAACGTTTCAGAAAAGTTGGTTTGTGCTACCCCTCACCCCAAAATCACGAAAATGTGTCTTGGTAGTAAAGATTCAATAAATTTTTGGTTAAATCTTATAAAGTGAGTTTGTCGATGACAATTAGTCATATATTGTTATGTAACAATCTCATTGACAGTATACTGTTTAAATTTACAATTGTATGCCTAATAACAGCTATATTTTATGGTAAAATAACCATCATTTCAAATATTTTCAACCAATATATGGGCAATTTCTCAAACATTTCCCAAGATCGTATATCACATGCGGCCTTGAAAGTTTCGAAAATGACTGTCGAATACAAAACATTTAAAGGTGTATACATGTCATGTCTTGGTGAAAATCTATTATACCATAAATAATTTGAAGGTGTTGAATTATATAATCTACAAATGTAGCATACAAGAGGGGGTATATATAGACATGTAGTTCAGATCACAAATTTAATTTGTCTATCAATAATACACATAACATAAAGATGGTCTATCTTTGTTATACTCTGTTCTTAAATTCACGTTTGTTATGTTGTACCTGTATAACTATAATGTGTCTATACCGTCTGATCATACCAGCGATTTATATAGCAACTCATAGATTGCCATGCTATAATCACCGGTGCCCATGTTGATACATTGCCTAAAATATCTTAATATCACAATTACAACTGCATAATTATGTGCATGGTAAATCAGCTATTGCACATTTGCACCTGTTACAAGTTTGGGATTTGCAACAACACTTGATGAGTTCTGAACACACAGCTTCTGGTAATGTAGTCCACAATGGTTTACATCCATGATCTTCAACTGACCATTCCCAGTCATGCGGGCCATGTATTGGAATTGTTATGTCCTGCCTGGTATATGGCTCATTTCATATGCTGTATTAGGGCCCCTTTTGAGCGACAAGTTTTGGAGAATTCTCTTCATATGCCTCGTTATCAGCAACTTTTGACAACCTTTATTATAATTAATGGTAATGAAACGTTCGAGTTCTTTGAAAATATATGAGGACGAATCTAGTTGAATAAAAGGTTGATTCGCCTATAGAAGAAATGTACATGTATCTGTGATAACGGGATAATATTTCCATGCTATCCAGAAACTTTTTCTGCCCTTTATATGGAAGAACAAAGTGGTATCAAACCCAGATATCAAATGAAAATTGGGTAGTGATAACAATTGTCATCGCCCAGAGCGGAAAATGTGCTGTTGTCATGGTACAATGTTTTAGTTTTGCCTGTTCCGAGAGAAACACATGTATCACCACAACTGTTAGCATCCGTACCGATGACCATTACCAGGACATCTGTGTCAACAATCCGAACACGGATGGTCGTCAGCCCACAAGAAAGCGCATGGATAATGTGCGGCACAATTCTAATATCAGCTTCCTCCTGACAACAGTTTCTCAAGATTTACTAGGAAGAAATTGCTATTTCGAGAGTTGAAGAACATTCTGTCATGTTTAACACTTTATCATCATGTTCTGACGCATTACTTGTCAGGAATACAAAAAGTTCAAGCTTATTGTCAGAATGACGGAGGAAGTCGTTCCATTTTTTTTGAATCTTAGTTTGGCCACCAACTTTTCGTCCAAGACCTATACCACGATTCTCATTAGTGCTGCCTTTTGTGCTGCCTTCAAAATACCTATCCCACACAACACACATGACATTAACACTTCTTAGTTTTTAGAGTAGAAACTTCATTGGTGACTGTGTAATCATTAAAAGTACATGTAGATCCTATCGCAGGCACAATTATATGCACAAGAACGCCTCCATCAAATATCTTGCACGTACTTCCAATATTTTATTTCTTGTAATAGTGTGTTCGAACAACATTTGGGCAGTTCAAAAAACCCGAAATCGCTTCTCCGCTATTCCAAACGATCAAGTGCAGGAACAGGAGAACATCAAATTGAAAGGAAATGGAGGGTTGATAGGTTTAACAGAGAGCTCATCAACAATAACGAGATGGCTAGAACTCCCCGAACCAGACGTGTTTTTCTCTCATGAGAGTCGGCTATTTCCCCCCGCCTTATCAATGGGAGGTAAATTCAAGGGGAAACAATCTGATTTGCTGGGATGTATCCCGGAAGCAATTGGAGATATATCGGACCCACCTAAAAATGTTCAGTGCAAGATCTTTGATGGAGGCGTTTTTGTGGATATGATTGTACCTGCGATATAGTATCTACTTTTAATGATTACGCCCAGTCACTAATGAAGTTTCTACTCTACAGACTAAGAAGTGTTACTGTCATATATATGTGGTGTGGGACATATGAAACGAGCTGCCTAGGATTGTGGTACACTTGTCATGCCAAGCTGCAGCTGTGTGCTCAGAACTCATTAAGTGTTGTTGCAAATCACAAACTTGTAACAGATGCAAATGTGCAAACGTTGATTTACCATACTATGAATTGCTATCTATCGGCTGGTATTATCAGTCTGTGAACATTATAGTTATATAACATAACAAACATGAATTTAAGAACACAGTATAAACAAAGATAGGCCATCTTTATGTGTATTATTGATTGACAATTTAAAGTTGTGACCTGAAATGCATTTCTATATATACACCCCTCTTGAATGCTAGATTACATAAGTCAATGATATTGGGTAAAATATATCCATTAATGGTATTATAGATTCTTTTATTTTTATTTTATTTCACCAAAAAATATTACATGTATATACCATTATATGTGTTGTATATATATTTGTATATATGCACTTGAGAAAATATCATACACATATATTTAAACTGTATATAAATTAATACAAAAAGGTGAAAAAAATTACACCTATTTTGTATATAAATAACATCTTATAAATATAACATGATCTTTATAATAAATCCATAAATATATCAAAATATCTAAATTTCATAACAAATAATAAAACAGAGTAAATAGGTAATAGCATTCTTTAGTAAATTTGCATTTCATAAACTGTCATGGAAAAATTTTATAGACAGAGAATCTAACATGCATAGATATTTAGTTTTTGGATTGTACCATCAAACTAGGAAAATTCAAATTCTGTGATAAGTTCAAGATCAAAATGGTGCATGGCTAAGGGAATGTAATTAGAAATAAAAAGAGCATGACCCTTTGACACAACTCTCCAAAGACATCATCGTTTTTTCTAGGGAGTTTGTTAATTTCCACAGGCAACACAAAACTATATTTAAACTATATTTCAATGGAAATAACTACTATAAAATGCCATTGGGCCACACGCCCCGCATAAGGTGGCCTTATTTAACCGGTGGCTTTTTTTTAAATGAAAAATTTTATTCTGGGAAAAACTGTTTGTTGTTAACACATTTGTTGATACCAGAATAATAATTGGCATATTCTACATCAATTTCGCATCACTCCGTCAGCAATGGTTGGAACAAACCTAAATTCAAACTTGAGCTGTACTATCATGTGATTAATCCACATTATAAATTTGAAAGCTATCAGATAATCATAACATGAGTTCTCATCCAGACAACAAAATAATCAGCAAATTCTAAGTCGAAAAGGGGCATAACTCTGCCACATATGGACAGATCGGATCCAAATTCAAACTTGATCGGGAATTTCTCATATGAAGGCCACATACCCAATTCAAGTTTCATCAAATTCTGTCAAATCTATTAAGTTATCATCTGGACAACAAATGTTTTGGAGAGACGGGCAGACACCGCTCATTTCCATATCCTGCAATTTTTGATACGGGGGGGACAAAAATACCTGGGCATGATAATCTAAATGAAAGTGTCAATAACACTGTAGCTCAACTTGGGGAGGCATTAATAATATTATGCTGAGCAGTCAGTAGAATGATAAAAATGAAAAGATGAAAAGTTTCAGTAAATGGATTGTATTGTGTAAATGAAACTAATTTCATTTCAAACATTTCTCCACTTAATGAGTGCTGCAAGGACAGCAAGGTGTGTCGATGGATTCAAATGTGAAATCCAAGATGGCTCCAGGCACCCATGTTTTTTTTTAACATATTTCGGAAGAATTGGACAGCTTCCATCTAGAGGTCACACCAAAGATCCATTTGAAGTCTGGATGAGGGATGTGGCATGTAGGGTGTGCCTAATAAGGATTTTAGACATGAAAAGAGTAAAATCCAAGATGGCCACTGGCAACAATGTTTTTAACGAAACTCGGAAAATAATGTTGGCTCCCATCAAGATGTCACCCTGAAGATGCATATAAAGTTTGGTAATGATCGGATGAGGTCTGTAGTGTGTGCCAAAGGATTTAGTCATGCTAAGAGTAATACAAGATGGCTGCCATATGTCCTAATCATGCCTGTAAATTTACAAAACAATTATTAGATATATGCGGGCTGCAGGCTGTGCCGACATATTCAAATTTGAAATCCAAAATGGATGCTGGTGGTCATGTATTTTGAACGAATTTTTCAGAAATAATCGATGCCTCCCATCTAGAGGTCACATCGAAGATCCGTATGAAGTTTGATGACAATCAAATGATGGATATGGTCTACAGGATGTGCCAAAGGATTAACCCTTTGGTGAGTAGAACGACATATATGTCGTCTATCGGTTGAGGAGTAGAACGACATATGTCGTTTCAGGAAATGTTATTTTACGAAGACATAACTTCAATAAATCATCTGATTTATAAATGATTTGTATAGGAGTTATTTTGATTAATATAATGTCCCAAATGTATAAGTGCAATCGATTATGATAACACACGTTAACAAAAAATGCACATAAATTAAAACGAATTATTGGACCTTTTTGACCCGAACTTGTTAATAATTATTGCTATGACGTTGACGTTAAATTTACTCATGACGTCATGTATATGATGTTACAGATACTATCCAAAGGGTTAAGTCATGTAAAGAGTAAAATTCAAGATGGCTGCTGTCGGCCATGTTTTTCATTGAAAATCACTAAAATTTGATAGCTCCAATCTAGAGGTGATCCTAAACACTCCTATATATTATCAAAACATTTCTTCAATAAATGTGGACTGCAGGGTTTGCCAATGAATTCAAATTTGAAATCCAAAATGGCTGCTGGTGGCCAAAGTTTTTGAAAGAATTTTGGAAAAAATTGATGGATGGATAGATGCATACATGCACACATGCCAACCCACGGCAATAGCTCAAATTTTACAAAGTGAAGTTGAGCTAAAAATAAGGTAGTTTCGATATCATTCAACATGTTTGTTTTAGTCAGGAGGAAAGTCCTCTGTCATGTGCAATAAAAATTATACAATTATAATGATCCTATCAGGAATGGTTTCGAAAATCAACATGTAACAATTTAGAATTAATTATCACAAATTTACAGGAGGTTGTAATACAACTACAAGATTTTTCCAGAAATATGTAATATAACAAATGACCTAAGTATACATGTAAATTCGTAGATTTCAAATACATAAAATATTTGTATATATTATTCAAATATATAAAAAAGTTTTTAAACAGCAATATGAGCATCAATTACATAACGCTACAAGCTCTGCTGTTCTGTCGTGAGAGTTTTCTGTTAATCATCTTTGGAGGAGGCTTGTCCTTATCTGTTGTTGTTGTTGCTGCAGCTCCAGATGATTGGGCGTTTACACCTTGGATATCTTCTCTTTCAGCTGAGAGGAAAAATATTCATAGAAATTATTCATAAAACAACGTGGAAGGAGCCATATTAACTCACCAGAGAGAGGTGATATATTGACAAAGAACATCAATTTCGGCTATCTTCCTGTCCAACCCATCGGTAATATATCATCAATCAAATTACTCCAGAAATATGATTTATAAGGATACATGTAAATATGTTTAACCCTTTCAGTGCCAAGTCCGATTTTTGTATCAAACTAAGAGCTCTTTCCATCAATGTATCACATTATTATAATCAATAAATTTGAAAAATGATCAAGGAAATATGGGTTGATACAAAAATCGGACTTGGCACTGAAAGGGTTAAAACTCTCTACAGCTGTATGGGCCGGACAAATATAAGTTCTCTTTAAAGTAAAGTAATCTTGTACCTGATGAAGGCTGTACGGTTAAACATTGATGGGTCTGAAAAGGTGCTACTTTAAAGAGAACTTCCGTAAATATGTTTATATACATTTATCACATGATCCTACCCTTATTCCATTCAATAAACCAATTCTATAAATTGTGATATGCAACATTCGTTGCATAACAGGAAATAGGCCAGGTGACCTATGACTACCAGTTTGTCCTGTTTAGATGCCGGCATCTCAAAATACTATGGCTTAGAAGAAACTAATGAAGAGTCTGAACAGTTATTTCATTAAATATATACCATTAAATATGTCAATTAAAGAGTCTTTATTTATCTGGGACTATTTCTTTACACGGGCAAACAACGCAAAGATACTTTAAATGTCTTTCAGGCCTTTTAG
The DNA here is from genome assembly GCA_032622095.1 of Siphonodentalium dalli. Classification (NCBI taxonomy): domain Eukaryota; kingdom Metazoa; phylum Mollusca; class Scaphopoda; order Gadilida; family Siphonodentaliidae; genus Siphonodentalium; species Siphonodentalium dalli. The sequence continues at coordinate 107,860,072 of CP136064.1, forward strand.
AAGCCGATGTTAGTTGCACATGCCATTTGTTGATTTAAAGGTACTCAATCCGATAAAATTCCTCTCAATTACTATTTCAATGGCTTCGGAGGTCAAAAATATTTGATTCGAGTCGAGGAAGTCACCCATCAAAGCTCAGATTTGTTAGATATCGATTTTAGAAATCTATTATTTTTCATTATCGGGAATACTTTCTGGCCCAGTACGTTGTCAAAATTGCGTTATTATTACCACTTGATTTAGAGTTATCCATCCTTGTCTGTTTGAATAGAGTTTTGGTGTACAAATCTCGATCAGGATACGAAATTGACGGCAATTATTAGTACTCATCTCGAGAACATAACAAATTTCAAAAATCAATATCTAATAACTCTGAGCTTTGTTTGATGGGTTCCTCGACTCGAATCAAATATTTTTTACCCCCCAAAGCCAAAGAAATAGTAATATAGGACCCTCTGATCGGATTGTTGTTGTTGGAATCTGTTGAGATGGGGACCCTCTGTTCGGATTGAGTACCTTTTATTATGTTTTATCGAGGTTTTGGAACATGTAATAAATAGATTCTAATAGAATCTACAACTCGACCCCAGTTTAAAGGACAATTTACCAAACTTGTCAAGTAAATTAGGTCTGGACTCATTTTGTAAATTCCGCTATAAACTAGGGACGAGTTGTAGACCCTCAAATATGTAACACATCCAAGGGATTATAGCAGTTAGGCCTCACTCTCATGATAACCATTTGGACCAGTGGGATGAAATCCAGTTAAGAGCACATATTAGATCAGGGGAGAGTGAAGAGTTTGTATTATTAGTGTAAGGTGCATACCAAGCAACACCAATTTATGGGAAGCTTTGATGGTCAGATAATCGACTCTCAAAATAAAAGTTATATTAGGTCAGGCACCCAATAAGTCACCAGATCACCTATGAAAATGAGCATTCAGAGTTTCATTGACCATTAACAGTGAATATTACAGAGTGTTAACCCTTTCAGTGCCAGGGGCCGATCTCATCGGCCCTAATTTACGGTCTGTAAAATCGGCCCTAAAAAAATAAAAAAAATTTTTTAGATTTTAAAAAAATTATTAAAAAATTATTAAAAATTGTAAAAAATTGTAAAAAATAATGAAAAATTGTTAGGCCAATGCATTCTCTTATATATGCGAGGCGACCTATGGTCGACTCGCATATATAAGAGAATGCATTGGCACAGGGTATATGGGTTGATACAAAAATCGACCTGGCACTCAAAGGGTTAATTGTTGTAAGTATGCCTTTATGTACATTCTTATCATATAAATTTCCATCCTCTATTGGGGTCTTTGCAGTGTACAGTAAAACCTCTCTTCGGGTTAGCCCTTCTGTTCGGTTTAGAGAGGTGTTCAGTTTATAGAAAATATCACTACCATCGGAATATATAGACATTATTACTAAGAGTGGTCGAAGTACAACCAACTCATTATTGATTAATTAAATTGTATTCAATAAAGTACCAACTGAAATATAAATAACAATAGATAAAACATGTTATTATAAGAATTAAAAACATGATCTATTAAGATTTATACATGTATAAATAAGACAGGAAACATGGAACAGATAAATATTATGTTGATTTTTTAAAATGTCGCTAAAAATTGTCACATCGTTAGTAGTTTTATACTATTGAATATTCATACCAAATTACTTAGCAGTGTTTTGTTAGGCGAATGCTTTGAACTGGATTAAAATGGCAGCTCTCTGATTAGATAACTGTATGCTTATTTAACACTGACTCTTTGAGTGAATGATGGTGACCACAGATAATACAGTGCTGACACTATTTTTTTTACATTAATCTCTGAGCTGAATTGGACTCATATTTTTACGACCACTGTCCAAACTAAACACTAATTACCTAAAAGTACACGATCGTAGTGTATCGTCACCAATAAAGTTTTAATCAACCTGTCACAATGAGCCATCATGACCACTCAGAGTTGAATGTACAGACCAGAAATTTAAACTTATGAAGGATCCCCAGTCTACAATAGAGGCAAAAACGAACTCAGCATCAAGTATGTCAAATCTACCGCATGTGTGTTCAGTTGGTATCGCTTTCCACATTTGTATTTTGGAGATAAAAATTTATGTATTTGTTCACCTTTTGACTAATAAAGCCGTCCGATGTTCGAAATATAGAGTTTCTTGTTTACAGAGGTAACGGTTACGGAGAATGCACTTGGGTGAATTCGGGACCAGACATTCTGTTTGTTATGGAGAGGAATTTGATTTATAGAGAGTCCTGTTTTACTGTATATACGTTATGGATGACAGTCTGTGCAAGTCATTTTAAAGTTTTGTTAGCCTAGTAAGTAAAAAGTTGTCTTACAAAATTTTTACTAATTTGTTATCAAATCGAATAGGGTGTATTTAAAAGCTACGTCACTTACAGTGCTTTAGAATATAGTGCCGAAAATTTACAGAATGAGGTCCCAAGAGGGTTAATTTACTGACACTACCCAGCATTACTAAATACACCCTCTGGGGACCTCATTTTGCTTAGGCCTCATCTTCTCTGTAAAGAATCTTTATTAAAAGTGTTTTAGTTAATTTAGAAACTTATTCAAAGATTCTTTTACTTTTTTAGAGGTGCCCAATTGGTGGAAATCACCATCTGGGAATATAAATATGAGTCTAGGTCTCCCATTGCAGATGAGGCCATGCAGAATGATGTCCACAGAGGGTGAATTTAGTGATGATAACTTGCTGTGCAGGGTATAGCATCACTAAATTCACCATCTGGGGACCTAAATCTGCAAATGTCCAGAACCATATTCTCAGGCATGTTACTCACCTATATTTGCTAATGTCTTTGCATCTATCTTATTCTTCTGCTTATCCAGATGCTCTTTGTATTTCTCGGCTGTTTGGCTAGTCTTGTTGTGCTGATTGCATACCCAACGATACTTGCCGTTTGCCATGTGAGACCTTCAAGAGACAAACATAAATTAATATTTGGACAACATGACAAGAGTTTTAAGGGAAGGTGACACCAATTTAGTTGATCAGTTTTATGAACCAGTAACTAAAAAAAAGTTAATTACTAAAATTAGCAACAGTTGACACCATTTTCAGACTTTAAGAATATCATTTGTTTAAATCATAAATAAAAAAAAATATAGTCATGCATCATGTCTATCGGATACAACAGTCGAACATTAAGTGATTAGTAAAATGCAGTAAATGTATGTGCAAATTGTTTTAACCCTTTCAACACGTAACACCGATATTTAGGTGCAAACAAACCGTGACTATATCCCGTAACACCGATATTTCGGTGCAGCGACGACTTGATTCGGTAGCAAATTTATATATAGTATAACGAGCGTCAGACCCACTGATTTATATTTAAATGGCCCCCATATATGTCAGCGGCGCCCATGGTGCGTTTGGAATGGTTGGCCGCTAGTATCGGGTAGAAATATATGCGCATGCGCATAAGATATAATCTACAAAAACATACAATATTTTAAGCGAACTGTGCCGCTATATTTAAGGCATATAATTTCGTGTTCCCCGTGTGTGTACAGAACAGACATAATTTAGACACACAATTTCAGTTTAAATTACCATCGCGTATATTAATCAGTGTTCTGCTACATATGGGGAAGGGTCTATCGCATATCAAATTGATTTATTCGCGCATGCGCAGACCAGCGCAATGACAAATAAATGGTTTATAACGTACTTATACACGACATACGCAGCTAAAATTGAAAACCAGCGAGCGATCGATTGCGCGCCTAGGCCAAATACAGAGAGCATACAAGTATAAAGAAACAGCTTGAATGTTGAAGCAAAATATCAAATGAATTCTCCGAAACCAACATTCATTGTCGGCATACATCAAAAGGTGAGTTCCTCGTGCCATGATGATTGGCAGTTTAAGTTATTTGGGGTCACACGATGTGACATGTTGAATGCACTATCTGTCTGAGACTGAATGATTCGAAGCTAAAAATACATTTGAACGATTTCTATGTATGGCTTATGACGTCACATAAATACCTGGAAAATCAAAGCGAGACCACGTGGCCGGGAGATGTTATTTATTTTGTCAGCATGGAATCGGGAGTATTAAATAGATTCCTTATTAATAATTATGAATGACAATTAATATAGGAGCATGTACAATATAATAACACAGTGTGTAACATTCACTTGTGCTTATGGATAGTGGATTAAGTAGTGTTAAACCATCAAAGAGTTTCATTGGACATCGATCGTGAGTAAACTAATTCAATTTACGCTGCATTTATGAATGTATTTCCGCTGTTTATTTTATCTTGATAGAAACCGCGCGCCTGGCCAAAACCCAACGAGCGGGACTATGAGCGCCTACGTTTTCTAAAAATGAAAGTCTGAAATGGCCAGATGTAGTGTACAGTACCCCTTTGCAGTGTTCACACTGGCCCAAAATTTTCTTGAGCCACCACCTTAGCTACTTGTGAATGTGTTTGAGCCACTTTTGATTTACTTGAGCCACATTTTTTTCAACCCATATTTTTGGAGCCACTTTGATTTAAGCATATTCAAAGAACAACACAAGCTAATTAACATGTTGAGTGCCACTACGAGTTATCTCGTAGTACGCAACCTTCGTAGTGGTTTCCATGTCGTGTAACTGACAAACGGAAGCAGTGAAATAGGTCGATACACCACGAAAACCAGCCTCGGAACATCAGAACAGTGATTTTATCAAATAAATAGTGTGGCTCCCCTTACATCGTGCAACTGAAGTGAGCACCATAAGCACATATATTCTACTCAAAATGGCCCAGTTGTGAGTGAATACAGCTGACACTGTCTCACTGAGTGACCTCCAGAGGAAGTCGTGTGTGGGTAATTAGACTGGGTTTTTGGTATTCAATAGACTGACAATGTGCACGCATGGAAACACAGTCAGGGGGTGGATATTCACAATGTACAAACATGCGAAGGCAGTTTCGAGGAATGGTTACATCGTTGTGTTTCAACACATTGAAACTTCGCACAACCACAACACACGTCATACAGGCCTGCCAAATCTGTTCCCTCTCACTCATGTGCGAGTGGAAGCATCCAACACAAGATGAGCGGATAATCCATGACGTTAAGCGTTGATGCTACCATTATCTCATTATTATGGAACACAGCATTTGTGCGGCTCCATTTGGGGGCTGGGTATTTTATTATTTATAATTCAAGTAAAGCGGAACAATTATTCCCCAAAGCTACATTGTACCCTCTTCAGAACGTGTTGGACAATGGAAAGCGTAACAATAATTACCGTACTTGCAGTTCATCGAACTGTTCTACATGTATGTAAGGATAAATGGTTTTGTGTAGCATAGAGGTTTACAGTAAGGGGTGACTTATTTCAAGACGGATGGATTATATGGAATCGTTACATGTAGCACACTCCTGAATGTACAGGGATCTATTTGGCTACTGCTGCATGGTTGTTTTAATTTTGTGCTGACAATTCTTCCTACACTATTATTTTGGGCTGGACTTTGGAACCCTAACATAGGCCTAAATCAGGCTAAATGGGAGATAACTTACAATGCCCGAAAATAATATTTTTTTACCCAAAATATGTATCTCCTATAATAAATATCTTGGACACTGAAACTAATGGTTATATATTTCTTGCTTGCAAGATCCTAGAAGTCGTTTTAAAAATCGGTACGAAATACCTCGAGTACGCGCACTTGTCCAATGCCAATTAATGGCGATTATATATTTGGACCAATCGTGTGAGTCCTTTCGCTATAACAGCGATTGAAAGGTAACATTCATTCTTTTTAATTTCTTCCTCCTGTGTGTTTGATGCGTTTGACCCGAGTGCGCGGGGCGGGAATGTTGATCCCAACTGGGAGGGCCCTTACTGTGTTCAGTGTCCAAGATATTTATTATAGGAGATACATATTTTCGGTAAAAAAATATTATATCTCCGTCAAATATATCTTGGACACTGAAACTAATGGTTATAATTAGAATTCTTGAAGAGGAGGAGGCCACGAGGCAGATAATCCGACTATGTCCATGAAACCCACCTGCTGAAGCAGAAAAGACCTGCATCCTGTACCAAAAAGATTTCTTGGTAGACATGTGCCAAAAAATAGATCATTGTGTCCCATATGTAATAGTTCAGATAAACTCAAAAACAACTGAGCCTCCTAAAAGGAAACACCACGTACTTCATGTGCCCTACTAGTAATGATCACAGGGTGAAGGTGTCCAGGATAAACATTAGTCATAGGCAAGGGAGATAACTCATTTGTTCATGTACCTAATAGAATAAAGGAACCTATCCCCCCCCCCCCCCCCCCCCCCCCCCAGAGGATGAAGCAGCACTAGCACGACATCCAGAGGATGTTGACTGGCCCACAATACATGCAAAAGGGGCACCGAGGGGAAACACGGTTATGACATCCCCCCCCCCCGCCAGAAAAGCTGAATCAATACTCAGAATGGATCTCTCAAAAGGAGTCAACGCTCAGTGCGGTATGACTGACTTGACAGTATTTTGAGCCCGACCGAGAGACCCAGGGGAGATATGAGAAACTGTTGGGCCCAGACCAATGGGGGGACCAGGGATACACCAGGAAAACATGACTGAGTTGAGCACTGGAAATCATGTCCATGGAAAGAAAAAACATACACATAAGGGAGGGGATCAAGATGGAAAGATTGCCTGCCTCTGGTACACCAAGCCAAGTAACTGGAAATTGAAGTGTACGGTTAACCAAGGAGAGGAACTAATACCACTAATGGAACACTGTCTGATCATACGGCCAATCTGTGATGCAATGAACCGGCCTGCATGGTTTCACAATAATTGTGGAACTTAGTTTAATATCGTACGTCAGGTGGTGGTATAGGGAACCCATACCGTAGGTTAGCAGAAAGATACAAAAACTGTGATAACCTGCCACCTGGTATGCTCAAGCACCGATGGGCATGCAGCAATAATTGTGAAATGTCGCAAAGGGGAGAATCGGAGATCGCTATATCGGATTAGAATTAGAATCACGCCTGCCATGTGATGTTAAACACTCGGCCCGAGTGATAACATAGAATAGGAAAATATTCTTGGTTCAAAGTCGGCGCTGTGACAAATACGATAACAAAATGGACTACATACATGACGCCTAGACACCAATGAAATGCTGATATGCTATATGATGAAATCTTATGAAAATGAGCGTAGTTCAGACGATAGTGTCTATGGAGCTGAACGGTCGATATTCATGATATGTTCGGCTAAGTGAGTAGAGCGCCAAAGTCCCCTGTGAGATATAGCACCCGCATACTAACTTAACAGGTTCACACACACGATCAAGTCCATAATACGTCTAGGTTTGTCTCATAACAGCGGCCTAATTGTTGAATAAAAATCTAACAGATTAGAAGGCCCAAAACTTTAAAGACAGGTCTCAACAACACCTGGAAAACCCCGACGGGATAAGAACGGAGGTGAGAATGGAGGCGAAAGAAACTTATTCAGGAGCAGTTCCCGAATGCGGCACATAGCCAGAGCAATGCGATATGGCAGAACGCAGACTGATAGAGGAAACCTCAAAGTACAAAGAACGAAGGTAATATTGTACAAAACACTCAGTCGAATGAATGCCACTTGTCGGCGACTAGGCATAATGAGGTAGCCAAGGCAAGAAAGGGTTCGGAAAAACCGCTATGTGCCGTGACAGCATGAACCTGGATGGACTGAGACAGAACCAGCGGTAGATGCTGCAGAACCTCCATCGCTGCTCGTCGCTGCGAAGGTTGTGGAAGCCGCGACTACAAATAGTGGAGGCATGACCGCCTACAGATTCCGAGCCTGCAACGCAGGCTGTACCGAGTTGACAGAGGAAAATTCATTGTTTCCTGTCTCTGCAAAGGTTGTGGAAGCCGCGACTACAAATAGAGGAGGCATGACCACCAACAGATTCCGAGCCTGCAGCGCAGGCTGTACCGAGTGGACAGAGGAAAATTCATTGTTTCCTGTCTCTGCAAAGGTTGTGGAAGCCGTGACTACAAACAGAGGAGGCATGACCACCAACAGACTCTGAGTCTGCAGCGCAGACTGTACTGAGTTGGCAGAGGAAAATCCATTGTTGACCGTCTCTGCGAAGGTTGTGGAAGCCGCAACTACAAATAGAGGAGGCATGACCACTAACAGACCCTGAGCCTGCCGCGCAGTCTGTATCGAGTTGGCAGAGGAAAAATCGTCACACGTTGGTTTTTGTTCTTGATATGTGGGCCCCATCCAGTCCTTCGGGTTGTGAAAGACAGGCGTACTTATCTGCGGATGGCTCAGGAGGCCGCGACCAATAAGGAGGAGGCATGTCCTGCAACCGACTCCAGCGGAGGCTCCATGTGAATGGAGGAAGCAAGTATAACTGTTGAAGTGACTTCTTCTTCTTCTCTTCTTTTGTCTCATCATCCTCTTCTCTTTTTCATGTGATGAGATTTATGACTGAACATTGCATACATGTAATTGTTAAATTGAGCAAACTGACCATAGAGTCTTCCCCACCCAGACCAGCTGCCAAATGCTCAGGTGCTGGGACTGTTCCCCTTGAAGATTGGAGCCCCGAATCAATGATGTCAGCACCCTGCCTACCACTGGTACTGACTGTCAAAGCATTCAGATGGCATGGGATACATAGAAAGCACATCAGGATCTGACGCTAGCAACAGAACAGCCTGCATGAAGTTGGGATACTGTACAAGAGGGAGGCCTACTCTGGGAATGGCTCTATTAATGAAGAACAAATTCACTCGCATTTTGGTTTAACCCTTTGAGTGCCAGGGGCCGATCTCATCGGCCCTAAACCTACAAAATAAGTCTGGTAAAGAATATAAGAATAAATTATTAAAATTGTAAAAAATTGTAAAAAAAAATAAAAAAAAAAAAAAAAAAATATTGTTAGGCCAATGCATTCTCTTATATATGCGAGGCGACCTATGGTCGACTCGCATATATAAGAGAATGCATTGGCACAGGCTATATGGGTCGATACAAAAATCAACCTGGCACTCAAAGGGTTAAGGTGCTATTCCTGGCCCAATATCACCCTGAAAATTCTGGTGCAAAATTAGTTGCCCAGTGCGAATATGCTGCACCCCAGATGGCAGAGGATAGAAGTTGGGATGAGCCATTTGACCAGAGGAACCCCCCCCCCCCCAACCAAATCCCCCAGATGTAGGTGGTCCTGACCAAGCTAGCATAAATGTTGAAGACCGTCTTGATTGACACAAGGCCGGAGATATAATCCATATTCAGTTGAAGGGCTTGCCTTAGCGGAACATTTAAATGTTGAGTTATTGTCCTTTAAAGGCAAGTGAGGCCTTAGTTGTCGAAAATATTCATATTTGTTCCAATCACCGTAAACAGAAAAACATTAAAACGCATACAGTTTCGTTCATATATACCATGACCATCGCGTAAACAGCATGTTATCATAAAGATTTACTATATTTTACCGAAGCAAGAGCCTGATTGTGTTACAGAAGACAGCACAATGATGCTGGCTAATCACACACAAATGGCATAAACGCTCTTTATTCGTTCCATATAAGGAATTCACCCACAAAGAACGCTCTTTATGTTTACCATCATAATATAAACAAACACCAGAAAAGTAACTTTTTATGCTTTTGTTTACATAACACTGGTCAAAAATATGACAATAACATACTGTTTATGCGATATCTCTTATTTGTATACGGACAAAGTCTGTCTACATTTTGTTGTTCTTTCTGTTTGTGGCGGTTTTTGACGGGTGGAAATATTTTCACAGGATACCCACCGCCAAGGCCAACCGTACCTTTAACTTATCCAGGTTTATTTTATTGACTTTGTATACAAGCTAAGCTGCGACAAGACAATGACTTCGACTTAAAGTGGGGTTTTCAACATACTGCCATTCGACTAAAAGAAATTTTATTATACCTCAACAAACACAAGGCTTAACCCTTTCAGTGCCAAGTCCGATTTTTGTATCAACCTATATTTCCTTGATCATTTTAAATATGGGTTAATACAAAAATCGGACTTGGTACTGAAATGGTTAACATACATACCTTGACAATACGCCTTCATTACGACCAAAGCCAAGATAGTCATCTTTCATTGCCAGCTCTCTAAATGACTTGTACTCCTCCAGAAAGTTTGCTTCAGTACCTTCTTCTTTAGTACAATGCTGCAACCATAACATATTATTTTTAGAATCTGTTGATCTCAAGGTTGACTTTGATGATTGACAGTAACTGCACATTTATATCACTCAAACTTAATTTATGACGAAAATTAAAACCCTTTTAACTTAATAATTGGCAGGACAAATTCCTAGTCCTAAATATCTTAAAAATCACAGAGAAACGGTGAGTACAATCTAAGCTAATATTATTATTATATGATAATTGGTTTTATCAATAAAGCATGAGTGTCAGTGCGGAATGATAAAACTTAGACTCGGGTTCTATCTTTCCGCAATGGCATAAATGCTGCATTGACAAACCCATTAACATATCATTGTTTATAATCAACGTTGTCTGTATCTTACAGTTATTGTTTATTGCCGAAGCCATAAACATTGGCTGCCATAACAGTAATAGAGGATCTCACATGAGTTTCTATTTTATACGGAATTTATCAACCGAGTTCACTAAATTCGATTTGAGCCGAGGTTTACCGAGGCTCAAATAGAATTTAGAGGACGAGGTTGATAAATTACGTATAAAATAGGACGAGTGTGAGATACCTTTTATCACATGATCAAATAAACCCGAAGCAACACGAAATAATCATCGAAAACAACAATCATAAACTACAGCGATCGCAAGTTATTTGAAGAACGCCGTGACGTCATCGCACGCGCTGATATTAAACGTGTCTATTACCGATAATTATGAAACTGCTTTTATGGCCAAATTATGTGATAAAATTGTTTACAAATACTGTTTTCAACATGCTCATCTCATCACTGGACGATTATTGATAATGAAAATTAGAATTTGTGTTATTTCTTCATGTTCTTCTTGGTAATAATTGTTTAACAGACTTTTTATGATGTTTCAGCCGTATCCGTCGCGAACGCCTTGAGGCACTTGAACCCTTTACGAAATACTCATTGAAAAGTAGCTCCCTTAGGAAATGTTCAGATAATAAGTTCAACAAATGGCCACTGTTTTTGAACATATTTTATGATAGGCCGCTTTTTCGAACTTATTATCTGAACAATTCCCATCTTTAAATAGGAATCCTTCTGCACTTGTTTTGTTATTTTGCATGTCTGTCGTCTGCTCATATTTCTGAACATCCCTCCAGATGAATAATAGACCATTCCGATATACATACTTTTCTAAATGAATGGGAGAACCCATTTAGTAATGAAAGGGTTAAACTATTATCTACTCTTACCTTCTCCAATTTCTCAATAATTTCCTGCCCAGATGTACTGTCAAACAGCATGAGATTAATGGAGGAATGTTTGAGAAGAGCGAGAATTCGCCCGAGGTAGGGAGCACACTTTATCATCTGTGATAAAATGTCATCGTCCGTGTACCATAGTTGTTGTGGAACTGCTGGATAAACTTCATGCCAGGCCTAAAAATTAGCACAGAAAAATTTAGTTAAAATGTTGTTACATTAGACCATTAAGGCCTGGATTCTCAGATAATTATATATGGAAAACTAGATGTACAGTAATGCTCTAATTATTCGACTCCTTAACCACAGCAGAATTATGGGTAACTTTTCAGGATTTATTCGGAAATATGGCTTGTTGCCATTCATCGGAAAGCTCTCGGCTCCCATCTATTGGTCACCCCAAAAATCCATATGAATTTTGGTGGCGATCGGATTAGGATTGTTGTCTGTATGGTGTGCCAAGGAATTAGTCCTGCAAATTTGAGCTAAAATGTTTGTTGAGAACCTCTTTAACAGATGAGAAAGGTGTCTGTTAACATAGTATTTTAGTTTATTTGGCCATATGGAATCCTTAACAATTTTGTAACACCAATTCGCATCAGTGTTGCAGGGTCAACTTGTGGTAGCTATGTGAAATATTAAAAATGCATTAATCCAAACTGGGTATCATGCACAACACTATTGGCGAAATAGGAATACCAAATATTCCACTGCGAACCAACCTCATCAAAGTTATTGTGCTATCATGATTAAAATTCATAACAAGTTATTGTGCTATTGCAATAAAAATTCAAAAATATATTAACATATTTGTTCAAGTTATTGAGGTTAAATTTAAAGAAAATTAACTTATTAATGGCCGTAACTCCATCCACAATACCCAAACGTGGCTAGCTGTTGTTGTGGAACTCTCATATACCGAATATCAACAAAATCGGTTGATATTTGTTCCAGTTATTAATTGCCTAACGTGATTAAAATTCACGAAAATGAACTAATTAAGGGCTGTAACTCCACCCACAAAACATGATCCTCACCAGTTTTCGAACTCAATCAACTGGATGGCACACCCATGTTCATCACTGGGTCATATCTTCACTGTTAATAATGGTAGGGTAATAAAATGGAAATGGAGAATAATTTTAGCTCAAAGTAGTTATTTTTACAAATATTATATCCAAATTGCAAACACAAACCGCCATTCTTATATATTAATTAAATGCAATGACTCTCAATGGCGAAATCATTTCCGTTTAGTTTATCGCCCAAAGTTGCATCCCGAATCGAGAAGAAAATATTTACAATTGAGCATAGTTCAGACGTTTTGTTTGAGATTTTCAGTGATGTTAGTAGAATGATACATTCTTCCAGTTGACATAGCGCCTGAGTACTAACTTATCAATTTCAAGCACTCAAACAACTCAATACTGTCTTTCAAGACAGGTGGTCTTCCAATAGAGTGGTATACCAAAAAAGCTTAAATTATGTACCGTAAGATTGTCGATTAGAACATGGATCAGCTATTCAAAAAACACAAAGATATTATCTCATTTTAAACAATTTTATTGGTCAAACATAACAAGATATATAAATTAATTTACAAGGAAATTTCTAAGGTATGTAGCACCACATATTTAGTTCACATTAATAATCCTTCAGGTAGCTGTCCATTCTGAATTGCTTCTTTTTCCTGTCATCAAGTCTGTTTATGTTTATATTTGCCTCAAACTGACTACACATGAGAAGCATGTCAGGATTTTGCTCCTGCATGGTGTATCCCCTTAGAAATTCCAAATACTCTAGTGCCTTGTCATGTGGATACCTGACTTCTTGAATGATTGGCACACTCTCATCTTCATCATTGTCGCTATCTGTAGCTTCTTTGTTTAGATTTAAATGGCCACTAAGAATGTTCTTTTCCCACTGTGGGTCACCTGACGCATCGCACATAACAAGGTCATCATCTATCGCCGCATATTCCACCATAGAAACTCCATCTAGCAGATCTTTAAACTGGTCTTCCTCAACTGTCACTAACGGTTCAGAAGTTATAGCATCGTTATCACATTGACCTAGTCCACATTTAGCAAAACATTTGCTGATCGTTCCACTGGAAAGAGAATCCCATGAAGTTTTAACCCTTTGAGTGCCAGGTTGATTTTTGTATCAACCCATATACCCTGTGCCAATGCATTCTCTTATATATGCGAGTCGACCATAGGTCGCCTCGCATATATAAGAGAATGCATTGGCCTAACAATTTTTTTTTTTACAATTTTTTACAATTTTAATAATTTATTCTTTTATTCTTTAACAGACTTATTTTGTAGGTTTAGGGCCGATGAGATCGGCCCCTGGCACTCAAAGGGTTAAGCCACATTATCGCCCTTAGTATGTCTATCGCTTTGGTCAACTCGCTCACTGTTTCAACCGTTTCCATTTTCATTAGAATGTGGGTCAGCATCTTCTCACGGTATCTCAACTTCACTGCTTGTATGATACAAGCATCACAAGGTTGTAACTTAGATGTTGTGTCTGCTGGCAGGAATGAAAGTTTTATGTTACTAAGCTCGACGTCAGGATGTCCGCTGAAGTTGTCCAGTAGAAGAAGTATTTTTGTGTCCTGGGCACACAATTCATCCATGCCTTTTTATTTGCACGATAATGCACTCCTAAAGTGTGCATCCGGAATCCTTTAAAACAGCGGGGATTTTTGGATTTGCCGATCGCAACTGGTTGTAGTTTTTCTCCAGTGGCACAACAAGCAAACAAAACGGATATCCCTTCCTTTTCGTGATTTACACCCTTCCTATCATGACTGTGATGAACCATCGAATGGTTGGGAAGACCCCTGTAGAACAACCCAGTTTCATCGGCGTTGAATATATTTCTCAGCTCGTATCCCTCTGTCACCGATGGAAGCCTTTTTTCCAGTCTTCAACTGTGTCATTGTTCACATCTCCTGATTCACCTGAGAGAATTTTCCAGCTGATGTTATATCGTTTACTAAAACTCTCTAACCACCCATTGGAAGCGGTAAAATCGTCGTGTCCCATTTCGACTGAAACCACGATAGCATTTTCTCTGAAGTAAGGTTCCAGAAACAGGGAAATATTTAGATTGCGCAACACAGAACCATTGCCACATTCTCTCGTTCAAATCGCCATACAAAGTACGTCGTGCTGTAACATACTTTCTCGACGAATTGTGTCCATTCTCCCACTCTTTTCGGATGGCATCTTTATTCTGAATAATTTTTGGAATTTGCGTCTTTCCAACAGATAGTTCAAATGATATTTTTCGTGCACTTAGACCTTTTTCAGACTTGTCGATCACGTTGATTCTTTCCTCAAGAGTGAGAATTTTACGTTTTTTCTGTGGCGTTGCATATTTAGAAAAACGATCCATGATTTGAAGTTTAAGAACATACAAACTGCCAACCTCAAACTATCAAATGCTTTTATATGACAACACAAGTACATTTACATTAAGTAAGCCGTGGGACACGCATCCACTAAAACCATTTTTCACAGTTTGGGCATCCCTCATAGTCCCTCATTATATTAATTAATTGTTCTCCAACGGGCTGATTGAATCATTTGTCAAAACAAATATGCAACCATGTCTACTTTAACAAAGGACCAATTTGTTAATGGCCTCCAGTCTGAAGCCAATTAAATATATCAGATAATAGGTCAACCACACATACATTGAATAACATTGAGTCGCACGCGCACAGAACGTGTCAATTTATGTCTGAGGTAAACGTTAAGATGAGTCCATTATCATATCGGAATTTCAGTAATTTTTACTTTCGGTTTTGCTTATTAATATTACATGACACTGGCTTGTTCAAACTTCAAACTCAACGACTTTCATATTTTTATATTTGTGGATGCGACATTTGGGTCCATCAGAGAGGATTTTGTGTCTATATTGCATTTAATATTTAACTGTATTCACACATTTGTATAGTGCGGTTGCACTACCAGAGCGCTCAGATAAATTGACGAAGAAGACCATCACTCATATCCGGTTGTATCAAGTGTCTTTTCGCGTGCAAACTGCATAGTTTAACCGGCGTTTCTGTTTTTTCTTCGTTAATAAATTGGTGTGGTCTCTCAATGCAGGTGAAATTCGTGTTTTGAACCAAATATTAGGTGGTCGCGGTCGCGTTTGACAGGTGGTCATACTTTGAAGGTGATATATGGAATAAACCAGTAGGTGAACAGGAAATGCGGTCGGAAATAGCAGGTGGTCGCCCTTGACGGTGGTCTCTCAAGACAGGTCAACAAAATTGTAATTATGACCAAGTTAATTAACCAATAAAGTGTTTACCTCCTCGTGTTCACATATCAGTCTGAAGCAATAAGTACACTCATTTTCAAATAAATAATCATCCTTTTCATTGTCTTCCTGCAATATAAAAATAGATCATAGATTATAGACAATATATGGACAGAAATTTTGGAAAAATGGAAGATGTTGGTGAAGGGTATTTGAGCATCCATTAAGCGAGGTTCTGCTGAATCCAATAGATACAAAATCCCCTGAGCAGATATAAAAAGTTTAGAGGCATGGATGGCCGTTTACTACGAATTAACCTGTAGTGGCATCAACGTGTTAACAAGGTTACCAAATTATGACCATTTCCTCAAGAATATATTAAAGTCATTAGCTTCACTCCCGGTGGGTATATATTTCATGTCAGACAGAACTGTATCCGATATACCATAAGAAATGTCATAAAAAACTAGAAATAAAACCCCAAGGTTGCATATTATTGATGCGGTATTCGCCCCGTATTAAATTGTTGAAAACTGCGGTCAGAGTAAGAAATCTTCTCAGATACAACCACATTTTCGGCGCGAATCATCGCGTGGAGGTCATGGAATTATATTCGGAAGAAATCGGAACCGCCCGAAAAACGACGATCGGCTGGCACACACGGTTAAGAGAACAGCCAAAACAATAGCCGACATGTCGATAACCGAAAGTAGATTCAACAAAACACAAACTAGATAATGTGATTATGTCTTGATTTTTGCATCGATATCTCATGTTTTCTAATTGAAATGTCGAGAATTAATTGGCAACTAACAAAGTGTACACACTGTGTATATGTTATATATGGATTGTTTGCAAATTTAGGCGTGAATGGGTATTCGTGCACAGCATGCAAAATACGATTGGCACACCTCCGAACCGATCAGCTGATCCAGGTCGTCATGCTTCTCATCGATTGAAAATAAACAAATCGGGGAATTCCTGCCCTTCTTATCAAACGTCAACACATTTGGTCGAATTTAAGATGAAGTTATCTGCAATGGCATTATTGACTTATGTAAATGGAAATTATTAGCAATATTTCAAACGCAGAGAGTGCATGAACCACCGATCGATCTATAAATTATAATAGCCCAATCGGGCTGAACTAGATCGATTGGTCTTCCTGGCATAGTGGTTGCTGCTGTAAGAGAGGGAACTCTAAATTTCTTAAATATTAAAATTTTGTTTGTTTTCAGATTTGTACAAGTTTATAATGAATATTACTAGTAAAAAAATATACCATTGTCTTTCATTAGTTTCAAAATAAATGAGAATTTTTTTTAATTGGTAGAAACAGCTGGTCGAAAGAACAATTTAGAGTACTCCCCTTATGATCCCTTATCCCAGATTCACTTTATAGTAGCTAATTACACTTAAGCATAAATTATTTATGCTTAAGCATAATTAACTTACGATCAGCGTAATACATTTGAATTACGCTTGAGTGTTATTGGGTTCATCAGCTATCTCACCTCTATGGGAGGAAGCCAAATTAACATTTAATAAATAATTGAGCTAAAGCCCCCCCCCCCCCCCAATCAAGGAATCTCTAATTACACTTAAGTGCAATAAGAATATTTCTTATCGCGCTTAAGTGCAATACGAAGATTCCTTATTGCGCTTAGAGATTCCTTATTGCGCTTAAGTGAAATACGATATTCCTTTTTGTGCTTAAGTGCAATAAGATATTCCTTATTGTGCTAACTGCTAAGCGCAATTAGATATTTCCTTATTGAACTTAATCGCAATTATATCTTCCCTTATTATATCGCTTAAGCTCAATTATATCGCTTAAGCTCTATTATTTATTAAATGTTAATTTGGCTCCCCATAATTATACCTCATGTATATTGGTATAACCTGATGTAGGTTACTGGCATTAGTAATGCGGTTGCATCCATTTCAGCTTGAGGGGAGTTCAATGAGAGTGTATATGAATTACGTTTAAGCGTACTTCATTTACGCTTAAGCGCGGAACTCATTTACACTTAAGCATAATTAATATGAATAATGCTTAAGCAAATACCTAACTCCAACTGATTTCCTCTGTCTGAATAATTGAGTCCATCTCATAGTATATGGGGGAGTCTAAACCGATGTTTGATTGATGTCTTATTGCCAGAGTAAATTTGAGTTTAGAGGAAATCGCATGGGAGACAGCCTTTTCAAATATATTATTTATTAGTGTAAATCAATTGCGCTCAAGCGCAAAAAATATGTGTCTAATAATATATTTGCGCTTTAGCATAAAATTGCCATAAATGTGATCTATTATATGGGAGGCCCTTTTCACATTTATTATTTATTTACGCTTAAGCGCAAATAACCTCTATCATTTGCAATTAAGCAAATAGATCATATTTGCAATGATCCCCCCTGAATTAATTTTACATGGCACAGGCCTAAACACATCACTAAAGTTGATATAGCCCCACCATATGAGGGAAACAATCCCCCAGATCTGTTTTATGACCATGGAAATGATATAGATCTGTGTAGGATATGTCTCTTTTATAAAATATACTATATCTCTGAGATGGCGACACAAATTCTTGGGGACAGGGATGCTGATATTATGAAAATAGGGGTTTTTCCCCAACTTCAAGTCAATGAGTACACCATATGAGGGAAGCAAACCCCAGTAACCCCTAATTCCCTATTTATGGCCATGGAAATGGTATATATCTGTGCAGGAGATAATAAAATATACATGAGCTCTGGAAGTGAGGCACCAAATCTTGGGACACCAGGGACAGAGATGCTGATATGCATATGGAAATATGTTTTTTCTTCAACTTCGAGTCTGTATGGGGCTATTACTATGGGCCCATGCTAATATAATATGAGATGGACTCAATCATTCACATCAGAGGGATGTAATGGAGTGTTAGGTATTTGCGCTTAAGCGCAAATAAATTGATAGACACATATTTGTGCTTAAGCGCAAATGATTTACGCTTAAGCACAAATATTTGCGCTTAATGATTTATGCTTAAGCACAAATATTTGCGCTTAAGCGCAAATAAATAATAAATGTGAAAAGGGCCTCCCATACTATTTCCGCTAAAGCGCATATGATTTGTATTTAAGTATAAATGATTTGCTCTTAAGTGCAAATGATTTACACTTAAGCGTAAATGATTTGCGATTAAGCAGAATCAGAATAAATGTGAAAACGGCTTCTCGTATAATCGCTTAAGCATAATTCATTTATGATTAAGTGTAATTAATCTATCAATGAAAATAAATGACCAGTGAGCTTAAGCGTAAATCAATTACGCTTAAGCACACTTTAATCAATTACGCTTAAGCACACTAGTCATAATTCTATTACTCATAGGAGTAATGCTTTATCTACATCATACGGTTAAGCGTAAGTGAAGTACGCTTTATATGTGTGCATTACACCTGAGTGTAATACATTACGCTTAATTGTAATTCACTTACGCTAATGTGCAATTAGCTAATACATGTGAAAAAGGCTTTCCATTATAGTTATCATCCATCAGAATGAATAGTGCTTACTAAAGCTTGACAACAGAATTTGCCATTAAAAACATTTCATGGCCAATGAGCTAACAAATGTTCTGTACTGGCATATTGAATACCAATTATTTGTACTATTGTACAGGTATAATGTAATTAAACAGTTTTGAGTTACAAAAGTAAGACAACTCTTTCTGCACGGTACTGTGCTTGCGACCAGATTGATGTAAAAATTCGGTCAATGCGCTTACAATTTTCTATAAATAGTAACATTTTGGAATTATTACCTCTCGATCACTGTTCGATTATAATCTTTGCCACTAACTCGGCCAATGTTCTTCCGTTTGTGATTTCACGCAACAATTCCCTTTCTATTCCTTCCCTGTCGAATTGACTACCGATTGCGATGTCAATTTGTTTTTCGCTTTAATATTCTGATGTGCATGACGCTATTCCAGCGAACGGTCATCCTCCCTAGAAGCCATTTCTGAGAACGAAACCCGATTCAATCCCAATCGAGTCGGAAGTGCTCGGGCATTTCCGTGACTGCACAAGACAACGCATCGGTTTGTATTTTCGTGTTATTATGGTGAGATTAATCGGGACGATTGATGAATATAAATAGTTAGCCGAATGGCCGTATAATGTGTACAAACTGACTTCAGGATGGGGGATTTCGTGTATCTGAGTTATTTTATTCACTCTTCCCACAGAATGACGCAGGGAACTCAATTGTGAGGTTCAATTTACGTTTCACATCACTTTAATGCTATAGTTTAAAGATAGTATGAATTTGATATTATCCACAAAGCACACTTTGTGTGAGAGAAAATTCAGTTCGATTGTCGATATGTTTCTCGTGAAAAGCACGCTACTTTCTTTATCAGTAAATACATGAAGTTTTAAGTAGGTTTCCAGAAATCGTAGGCTAGTGTCACGAATCTTGAAATAAATGATAACCACATGTTCGCACAACATTCGCTGTATGCTGTATACGATTTATCTTTCACATGTCAGATTTATCATAAACTCAAAGGCAATCACCACATAACGACAAAAATGTATAATAAACATGCAGAAACTAGAAAGGAATGATACAATCAGAGCTGTTAACGGGGTTCCATTCCCGAACGATGCAAAAAGATTTTTTTTTCGAGTTTTGTTCTCTTCGTTGTCATTTTGGCATGGGTTTGTGCTTTGATTTCGAAAATCTGTAGTGGACACATAAAACCAACAAGAGCGCGATTGTGCCTTGACAGCTTGTGGAGTGAGCATATTGCCAACATGCATATTCGCTTAGAACCTCAAATATAGGGTATTTAGGACTCTTGTATAGTCACTTGTATCATAAAATGAACACGCTCTCTGTGCTATTGAGATGACATACTATTGCGTACTCTCCTAATTTAGATGCACGGCGTGTGTGCGTAAATTTCTTATTTGGTGTGTGACGTAAATATGAATTGGATTAGTAAAATTTATTCTCTTTGAAAAAACAATACTAATTGGGTACGGTACATGTTTTCTGTCTGATCATTCCCCAACCATGAATTAGTATAGTACATTAGCTGGATTTTTAACTGCCAACGGGTAGTATGCATCAATTAAAATGAGACTTCTTGTGATTTGAATGAAATAATTAATTTGATCTTTGCCTTCCACAGCGGCATGCCCTCTGTAAACAATGGTGAATCTTCAGCAAGCTCTGACCGTTTGTTTGTACACACAGATTCTATAATGCTATTTAGCTTTTGATTGCAAACAGATTTTGTCCTATGCATATAAAAAAATGTCATTTTCCTAAAGGTCTCCATTTGTTGCTTAGTTGACGTCCATACATTTATGAGTCGGAGGAAGCTAATTAGGATTCATGACGTGGGAAAACCTGAGTGCAGAAAAAAAAAATTCCTTTTTACATGTGCAATTTGCATATCAAATTTTGTCATGAAAGTAGTGCTAACCTAATAAAGTTGATGAAATAAATGTAATGTTTATCAAGCAGGCTTTATGTAGGCAATGGAGATAGTGATCAGTGGTTAAACCAAATAATTGGGTTATTGGACAACAATATACATTTAAAGAACTGAATGTTACAATCCCAGCCAACGTAACTATTTTAGGATGTCAATTTATTGAAAAGATTTAGTAGAAATCAGTATTTATGTTACATCATTGATGTTGTTTGTCTTCATCTAAATTTATTTTATAAGGTAGAAAAACAATTCCCGAGTACGACATGGCCAGCCATAAAAAAGTCCTTAAGATGGGATTAGGGTTAAGTTTTAAAATAACCTTGTCATCTTTATTTTTATCTGACCCTGACACAGCTTTCTTCAGTTCTTTTTCTTTATCCCGAGCATCTTTGACCATTTTAGACCATATTGCTCTATCTTTAGGAGATGGATAGTCAATTATAACAAGACGTGGAAAGCTATCCATGTCCGCCACATTCTGAATGCTCTCCAAATGTCGCATAAATTTCCTCTGTGCCAACTCCAGAATTTCCTGGAAATAGATACCGAAGAGCAGATAAAACAGTGCTGGGATGTTGCCTGGAGAGTCAAATCGAACACCTAGCTATGACCCACATGTCATGGAATATACAGTTACCAGACATATTATGATTCAAGGTTAATAGAGTGCAAATGTCAGGCATATTTATATTATACCAGTATATAACATGTGCTTCCATAAGGGAGACTACTATGGGTATGGAGATCAGAACAAAAACTAACGACGTTAGGCTCGGAATGAATATGTTTGTGGATACTTTTCAAGACCTTAAATCGTAATAGACCTGAAAGATGGGAAAAACTGATTTTATAGAAAATGAATCTCCAATTTATAAATTGGTTGCTGTCCCATGACTTTGGTACTAAATTACAAAGGTTTACAAAACAGGTTTTTTTTCATAGAGGTTCAATGATGATATTTTTGGCAAAGTCTGTTTATGGAACTCATTACAATGTGGTGGCATCAGTAACATTTTCGTGTCCCGAAGATTCAATGACGTGCCTGAATTTTTCCACCTCGCTAAAATGCAGAACACAGGCCAGGAAATTAAAACAAGACAGTCAATGAAGAGTGGAGTGGTCACCTGACTTTAAAGACGGAGAAGACTGGGACTCTGAAGACTACACTGGTCATTACTTGTAAAATCAGTTAAAATCACTTTGAAAACTTTAAAACCCAATCTATGAGATCCATTGATCTAGTAATTGCAAAGGGTATATTACAGGAGCTGAAAAGTCATGACTTGTCAAAGAGATTTAGTTTAATTGGAAATGTGAAATAACAAGGTAATATGGGTGTTCGACTCTTCAAGCAGCAAGGAGAATCTGTCTGTTCCTGATTTTTCTCTCAGACCTTGGACTGATTTCAACCAAATTTGGTGTGGTGATATTGGGTACTCCAGTGGATGTTATAATGGCGATAGTTTTTGAAAATTTATTTGAAAAAAATATATAATTCACATTTTTTTACCCATTGACCGCATTTGAACCCCAGTAACCCAAGGACCCTTCATACCAAATATGAACCAATTCGGCCAAATGATACTTGAGAAGAAGTCGTTTTAAGAATTACTATGGAGGGAAAGAGTTATGGCACTGGTTTCCCAACTATAAGAAACAGTGACCTCATTTGAACAAATCTGAATGTGAGTCACCCAGGGAATATCCACACCAAATATGATCCTATTAGGTCTTATGGTTCTGTAGTCCAAGTCTTCTCGTACTAAAACTAGCTAAGATTTTGGGATGGAGAGATGCTAGTGTTTAGTCCGAGAACGCGCGCATAGCCTTCTTATGACACGAGTTATGCCCAGGATCTGTGGCGGGAATCTGTGATGTATTTTACTCGATTTACCTAACAAAGCAATACATGATGCTATATACGTCGGAAAGAGTGACATCTTATGGTCAGAATGGTGTATAATAATCTAACTTTAATGTTAAATTACACATAGAATATTCCGGTTGATTGCCACAAACATCGTTGTTTTTTCTGTTTGTTTACTTAACTGAAAGCCGAACTCAGGTTCCGAAGAACTTCGGCATTGTCCGGTGTTTGTTCTGAGTATTCTAGTTTCCGTTTCTATATATAGCGCGGGGTTTTCCGAACAAAATGGTGAAAACCGATCGCCGCAAAGTCCAGTTTCCAATGTGCTTTGAGAACAATTCCCGCACTAAAAACTTAATGACATAATGGAGGATCAGAAAGGTAGTTTTGTTGACAATTTTCGCAAGCAACTTGTCAAAATTGGAGCAAATTAGAACTCTTGTGTCTGACTTGCCATGCGTGTGATTTTCATCCATGTGCATTTAGAGATTTGTGTTGATAAAATAATCGGAGAACCGAATCACACAGTTTCGAAATATAGTTCTTCCGTTTTAGTGGGACTTTTCAAACTTAAGGTTAAAAATTTATACAAATTTTGTTTGATTTTTTGTGTGCTTAACAAGAGCAGTATATTGCTCTGTTCGCTTAGTATATATCTTAATTTCGCTGAAGTCCACCAAATGTGGGAAATGTATTCTAATGCTGGTTGTGTTTACACTGTTTTAAACTTTGAGAGGGTTGTAATTCCCCGTAATTTATTTAATGTATTACATTTATATCTTCAATGTTTAATTAATCTATTTATTTTTTATTTATTGACACACATAATTACGATTACAATGGAGAATTCATCGTAATTTGCGTTGTCAGTCGAAAATCTACGGAATATTTTCAACGGAAAATGCCGAACACAGTTCGCGAGGTCAACTGAGTTCGCATACTTTTAAAAATTTGTAAACATTGCGGTAAATGTCTCTTTTCGCATTAAATTACCGCTTTCAATTCACAACTGATGTGGGGTTCAGATCAAATAGCATGTCTTCTGCGGAAAATATCTTTTATTGTCGCAATTGTGATATTTTATTTCATATAATTGTGGTTTTATTTGAGCGGGTCATTAACGCTTAACTCGTGTCATAAGAAGGCTATGCGCGCGTTCTCGGACTAAACACTAGCATCTCTCCATCCCAAAATCTTAGCTAGTTTTAGTACGAGAAGACTTGGACTAATGGTTCTGGAGAAGATGCTTAAAGAATTGTTGACGGATGGAGGGACGGATGAGGAGTGATGACTAGCTCCACCGGAAACTTTATCTCAGGTGAGCTAAAAACATTGTAAATAAGGATACATCTTCACTATACTGCACTTGTACAAGCAGCATATAATTATTAATATCAATAAATATCTGTCAATATTATGTCAACCTTAGTCTCAAATTGATTTAACCAACTGACATTCAAATCACACCATTTAATTAATTAACTAGATGAAATTTGCAAAACCTGGGTAACAATATACCAGTTTCAGCTATTAATAAATATGGGCTACTTAAATTAGAACCAAAACAATCAATTTAGCGTTTCCCTAAGGAAATGTTCTGATTATATTTCAACAGATATCTATAGGAATGAACAAACCGTGAATAGGAAACCTTCTGCACTTGTATTATCTGTTGTCTGCTTATGTTTCCGGACCATCCCTCCAAATGAATAAGAGACCATTCCAATGTATAATTTTATAACTGAATGGGAGAATCCATTCAGTAAAGAAAGGGATAATATTAAATTACTAACCTGGAATGCAACCTTTCTTATTTGAGAAGCATCAACAGCAGAATCTTTTGATGAACTATCTTTGGGAATCTCTTTGTTCACTGACTCTACCAATTCCAACATTCCCTCCTCATTATCTCTCTGCATGTTTATAAGAGGTGACGTACGACCCATCGCAAGTATTCCGGCCTAAAATAGACAAAATATATTTGTAACCACTCAAATGTATTAACCCTTTGAGTGCCAGGTCCGATTGTTGTATCAACCCATATACCCTGTGCCAATGCATTCTCTTATATATGCGAGTCGACCATAGGTCGCCTCGCATATATAAGAGAATGCATTGGCCTAACAATTTTTTTTTTTAACAATTTTTTGGCACTCAAAGGGTTAACACTTTCTACAATGAATGGATTATCTCCTCTTCAGTTGAAAAGTGTACATCAGAATGGTCTATTATTGATTTGCAGGGATGTACAGATAATATAAGATGACAGATTAATAAAAGTATAGAAAGAGTCCTATTTATTGAGGAAATGGTTAGATAATAAGTTCAAGAAGTTTGTTGAACTTATTATGTGAACATTTCCAATGGGATATAACTACTCTTCAATGATGCTTTAGTATAAAAAGGGTTAAAATCAATGCATTTGTATTGTATCTCAATAGCTTTTTAAGTTCTACATGTAAATGAAGATGATAATTTGTGACATTCAAGCATGAGTTATACAAAATGTGTAGGCCTTTAACAAATACTGCTGCTAAAGCTATATGCATCATTGTTGAGACAACCTTAAAGAGATACTACCGCTAGCTAGCTCCGGGTTTAATTTCAGTTGCCCATGGCCAATATTTCCCGAAACGAAAAGTTGTCCCTAAAAACTTAGGTGATAAAATCCATGAAATGTATTTCGTCAAATATCACCCTATCATGTATCAGCAGGGTTTCCGCTATACCGGAATGGGATCCCCTCAACAGCTTGTTCCCCTAGCCAAGTTCTCCCCCATCCATGCATATGATATGTACAGGTACAGCACTTTCGTATATAATGTGAACCACTGGTAGATATTGCGTATGCCCAGAGTTAAATCAAAGTACCAATGCATGCCAGTAGTGTAATCTAATTCTGATTACGTTGTCGGCATTGTGTTCTGTCAAAGACATTGATTGTTTTTCCTTTGACATTGCTAGATTCTTTTTGATCTTGATTGGTGTGCTAATGGTGACGTTGACAAACTGCAGCATGGATAGGATAGGATAGGATAATTTTATTTACAATACACATACATGGAAAGTACAATTACAAATAAATATAATATTAATAGACTATACATGTATATTGCTAGGGGTGATATAGTCATGGCTGACTGTCTTCCTATCACCCCTAGATGTAGTGACAGATTATATGATGAAGATGGCTGAATTAACTTGATTGTTTTTAGGTTACGTTTATCATGTGCAGACTGGGTTTTTAATATATAGGCGCTGTTAGGGCGATGGTACGAAAAGTGGTTCATATGTACGTATGGGTACCTACTTGGTCGATATAATGAATGATTACTATGAATATACACGTGTGAGTGGAACCGAGTAGGAATAATATGAGTGAGGTTTTGGGAATTATTTTTTTCTTCTTTTTTTTTCAATTAACATGCATACAGACCTTCTCAAAAGTAATGGCCCTCCCGACCGCGTTACGACCGCGTTGGAGTAACGCTACGACCGCGTTGGTCCAACGCGGTCGTAACGTTACTCCAACGCGGTCGTAACGTTACTCCAACGCGGTCGAGGAAACCGCCAACGCAACATAACGCGGTCGGCACAACCACCAACGCAACAAACGCGGTTGAGATAACCGTCAACGCAACAAACGAGATCGGGAGAATAGCTTATCAACTGTAATAATAATTATTGAATAACATTGTAAACATGAACTTTGAGACATGAACTCATTTTATTAAAAAAACATTAAATTGAAAAGAGAAAATGAACGACGGCCACCAATTTAAGTTTCATACAATTTTCTGATAGGAAACAGAAGTGTTGTAATCAATCGAGACAGTGACCGTGTGTTTGGCTTGGGTGATGCATGATTTATTGGTGATGTTTTACATTTACATTTAGAATTTTTCTGGAAAAAAATAATAAATAAATGCAGATCACATCGATCGCGCTGCACGAATTAATAGAGATGCAATTGAGATTTCTAACAAACAAAAAACTTTGAGTTCACGTCGCAATGTACATGTACGTGTATTCTTTGAATATTTAATATTCAGCATCACCTCCTAATAAAGGTCAATAACCTGTACGCCAAGGGTCCGATGTCATTTGAAATCTTCGTGAGGGTACGATAAAACACACATCTACATTTACACGCACGTTCGTAATTGACACATGGATATACATGTACAGTGATGCAAATAATTTAGAATATTAATTATCCATGTGTTGTGACCCCGGATCAAAAGCATGCCGCGAATGATTGACAGCGGTGTCAATAGACGCAAATACAATACGGGGCGTGTCTTCGGTAAAGTGGAGAGTGATACCATGCGACTCAAACGGAATTCTCGATTGAAAACATGCTGTCATAACTTCGTCGGTTTTGATTGGCTAGTGACCACTCGATGAAGTCTTGTTCAGGTGTTACTTTATTCATTGATGATGAAATAACGAAATCATTCGTATTCAATGGTGCTTCGAAGAGACCAACAATGTTTAATCCGCTATTGTGGAGGCAAGCATATGATAAATATTAACTTTCTTTTTACCGTAGGATATATAAGTTGAATAATATTGTTAACTTCAGTTTTTTTTTCACCGGAATTAAATCACTGCAATTCAATTATTTATTTGTCTTCATCAAATATTTGAAAACAATGTACAATGTACATTTGAAGATCCAAGCGCCGTCCGACGCAGTAGATACCAAATTAGACAAACAAAATTTTTGTTCTAGATTTCCGGGTTATAAAAGAAAACTTTAATATAGTCACCATCAATTATTATGTCACAGAAATCGCAAAAAAACACACAAATGTCCACCGTTTTATTATCGATCTATATCTACATACGTTTGTGGTTTTACATTGAAAACGAGTACAAACTATCATAATTTAAACGCTCTTTATTACATACCACATTTCGGTGTAAACATGGACGCTCTTTATTAGAAGCGATAATTTGAATTTTTTTGCAAGACTGACAACAAGTGAGTTAAATGTATTCTCTTGAAAGCCGATATCTAGTCATCAAAAGCTCATATAATAAAAAGTTCTTTTGTACATATATTTACAGTATTCTCCGAAATTCGTTATCATTTCTACTGACAAGTACATCGTAAAATATTAACAATTCAAATCACAAGTCGACACATAATGGCTTACCCATTTGATTTCAAACGCCGATGCCGGACAAAATATATATGGTAATTTAATGTCCCGCTAAAAAAAAAAACCACACACACACACCACCACCAGATAATTTTCTGTAACTCCACCCATATTTGAAAATTGATTGATATGTGTACATGCAGTATGTAAAAATCGGCATGACCGCCAACGCAACAAACGCGGTCAAGTTGACCGTCAACGCAACAAACGCAGTCGAGATAACCGTCAACGAAATGGAATGTTTCCAAAATAATACAATGTTGTTTGCGTGACGAGAGTAATGCATTCTGATTAGTGTTAAATGTTTTACATATAGGCCCACATTTAGATTTTTCCGGGAAAAAAACTAATAAATAAATGTAGATCACGTTGATCACAACGCGGTCAAGTAAACCGTCACGCAACAAACGCAGTCGAGATAACCATCAACGAAATGGAACGTTTCCAAAATAATACAATGTTGTTGACGTGATGGGAGTAATGCATGATAGATTTGTGTTAAAATGTTTTACATATTGGCCCACATTTAGATTTTTTCCAGGAAAAAATAATAAATTAATGTAAATCACGTTGATCGCGCTGCACGAATTAATGGAAACGTAATCGAGACTGCTAACAAACAAAACATATTGATGTCACATCGCTATGTACATGTACATGTATGTGTGTTATTTGAATATTTAATATTCAGCGTCATATCCGTTTAAATGTCGATTACCTGTACGCTCATGTATAGACCAAGGGTATTGTGTCAGTTCCGATGTCGGCCGAAACTGTATGAAACAATAAAGCGCGTTTATATACGCCATAAACAACGCCATGAAAAATTCCAGAAATGTTCACGACGCTCGTTATGTATACCACTATACACGTGCATGTACATGTAGCATTAAATAAACCAATAATCATTATAAAATAAACACGATTTGTGATTTATGTCGAAGAATACCATGACTTGATTATTCGGACTTTCATTAGCCTCTCGTCGGTAGTTCGTAAAATATTATCCAGATATCAGTGCCCCTTTAATACAAGGAAAACATAACTTCCCCATCGCGAACCTCTATTGGACCACGCACGCTGCTGAATGGTGACATTATCTCGTTCTTTGAAGTTATTATTAAATTTAGATCAAAGGAATTTCTGCAAGATATTTTTATACCATGTAGCAACTTTGTGAAGATGACTCCTCCTACCAGCTTGTATTCTGTATTGATTGACTGTGATTCAAACACAGAATTATCGACTGGACACGTGCAAGCATAACTTTGTCTGTTTTGATTGGCTAGCGGACATCGTGTGCCACAATGATCACGCAATGAGGCCGTGTCACTTTCACGATGATGAAATAAACTTACTCAACGTGGCTTCGAAGAGACGTTACATGTTTCAGTAATTGTCCGCTATTGTATTGGCAAGCGTACATGTATGGTAAATAACTAAATATTAACTTTTACTTTTTACCGTACTAGTAGTATATATAAGTTTAATAATTCAGTTAAATTCTGTTTTTCTCACCAGAATTAAATCACTGCAATTCAGTTTCTTTATGTGTCCTCATCAAATATTTAAAAACAAAACATATACGTTTGAAAACGTGTGTGTGCCGGTGCGTTGATCATTAGCGCAACGTGTTTAACGTAAACGCGGTCTGCGTTAAACTTCAACGCAGTCTGTGTTAAACTTCAACGTGGTCCGTTGATGTTCAATGCGGTCGTAACGTATCAACAACGCGTTATCAACGCAAAAACCGCGTTACGTTGGCGTTACGACCACGTTGAGGACCGCGTTAAAAGGGCCACTTATTTTGAGAAGGTCTGTACAAGAGTGAATTTTGTTTTGTATTGTTTGTTTGTTTTGTTTATTTTGTTATCAGAAAATTATGTATCGTTTGTGCAATCAGGGCATCTTCGGTTTTTGCATCGCACGCTCGCTGAATATGTATTAATGATATCCGTTTTCAAACGTTTTCGGAACATATGTCTTGATTGTTTAGAGGTATATTTACTTTCTAGGGAATTCCACATAAAGGGGAATGAATGGTATGGGAGAACTTTAGAAAAAGAGATGGTCCTGAATTTTTTTTGTACTATAGGATTAGGTTGTCATCTATTTGGTTCTGCTCTCTTGTCATACATACCAGAAACAGACACCGGTAAGCGATCGTAGTACCAATCATGCATGTGCATCTCTCTTCGACATTATGAATACAAGTGAACTGTCAGGTAGACAAGATCAGTGCAATGTCGTGCTTAAAAGCCAGTATGCTCAGGTATGCTAGAATATATTGTGCATGTGCATCCAATCATCCAAGGGTGATTGGACCCAGCACTTGGATGATTCAACAAGAAAGACTGGGACAGATAACTGACAATTTCATGGAGATGACAGAAAGAAAGTTTAACTTTTAAATGTAGCAAAAATGCAAAATGTTGTTTATTCATAAACAATGTGCATCACTCAGGACGTGCCAAGTGATTGCTAAATTTGATGACTGGGAAATCATCAATATTCAGAACCATTGCACTTTGTTATATTGACTTTCCTCTGTCAGTTTTTTTTTTTGGGGATATTACTCAAATATGATGTATATCTGTTTGTAAACATTCGTTTATCTTTTAATTTTTCGAGAAATAACCCCGGATATCGACATCCCTACTTGCCCCATGCAGGCCCAGATGTGTTAATCTATATTTGTAACAACATAAATTACATGCTAGTATTGAATGATGCACAGTATGCACCATATTCCTAATTTTGAAACAATAGTGAAATATGGGCAGCTCAAGTTTGTTTGCGCATAGGCCCAACCCACTAGAATCTATAACCAGTCACGTTTAAATATACAACAGACATTCTTGATTCCTCAACCCTAAACCTTTGCATGCAAAATGCAAGCAGTGCCCCTCTCCATAGATGAATCGACTCAACCTCCGCCTGGAGTTTGGAATCGACTTGATCATAGTAAGGGATACAACTGTATCCTGCAGTTTGTACCGTGTGTTGACGAAACAACTCTGGAAACCTCGGTAAACTATGTACCGTACTTGGTCAAGGAATGCAGAAAGCATGTGAAATTGTCGCCAGTTGCCGCTGATTGCCATCGTTTATCTGTCTATATGAAATGGGCTAGTCTGTTGGGAACATCATATGAACTATGACATAACCAGAGTAGAACTTAATAGAAGCCAGTTAAATCTATACTGTATGTGTAGGTGTATCTTAATAACTCGTCAACATCGATGGCGATGAAATTGTGTTTTTCTCCTAGCCGCAGGAAAAGGGGCCCCAACATTTTATCATTATGTCAGTCTTGAGGTTCTGGAGAAGACCTTTTAATAATTACTGTAGAGGGAGAGATTTATATGCCTGACTCTACCCTTATTTGACCCCATTTGGACAAATTTGAATCCCAGTCACCCAATGACCCTCCATACCAAATATAAGCTAAATAGCCCCGATGGTTCTTGAGAAGATGTTTTAAGAATTACTATGGAGGGAAAGAGTTACATCCCTGGCTCCACCTCTTTTTGAACGGGTGACCCCATTTGAAAAAAATCTGAATCCTAGCCACCTAGAGAACATCCACACCAAATATGAACCCATTAGGTCGTATGGTTCTGGAGAAGATGTTTAAAGAATTGTTGATGGATGGCTGGACAACGGATGAGGAGTGACGACTATAGCTCCACCAGAGACTTCATCTCAAGTGAGCTAAAAAGCAATGATAGACATAGAGTGTAGAAATACATCAATCACAATTACCTGACCATACATCCATTCCTTGTTGTTGGTTCCAACAACAATAATAATCATTTTCTTGTTGAGAGATTTAGCATATCTAAACTCCATCGTGCAGTTGTCTGATGTTGCGTACTGAAAAACAGGTTAACCAATATATTTTATACATATATTTGTAATACGACATTACCTAAAGATGCTAATAAGGTTCCTCTTGATTGTTCAGTAACATATGTTCCCATAGATATGTTGGTGTTGATAAAATCAATGCAACATGTCTTGCTCGCCTCAACCTTTCATTAACCTCACAATTCAAACCACAGATGAATTTGTTAACTTTTCGCCAACTGTGGACCAATAATATTCTTAGATATATGACATTTTTCCATTTTCTCCCAAAAATAGTATACCTTTGCCATGGCAACAATAATATCAAAATTTATTTTCCACTTTTGCTTTCTACAACAGGGCTAATAATAATTGACAATCCATAAGCTTTCCAACACTATATACCAATCCATTCTATACGATTGTGCATTAAACTCCTTAAATATGGCCCTTTTCTACAATTGGCCAATCAGCTAATTATATCTCAATGGATTATGTAGAAACCATGTGATAAGTAGGTTAAGGATTTTGATAAAATGGTAACTTTGTTAATTACCATGGCCCGATTCAACTCTTACCATGGCCCGATTCAACTCTTACCATGGCCCGATTCAACTCTATAGAAAAGGCAACTGACCAAGCAGAGTTTAATATTAAGGCGGGACTGCACTTACCTCATCTGACAAGAAGCAAATGAAGACTTTAGAATTCTTTACACCATCAGCCATATCAGTGTACAGTCCTCTCTGTTAATAATATAGTCATGGTTAGTATTTTCAAAATAGATTTTCAGTAAAAGTAATCACCCATGGTTCTGCTAATTTACTACATGTATTATGCTGTTATGTCCTGTTGAATTTCTATGATGCTGGTGGGTCCTGCTGAATTTCTATGATGCTGGTAGGTCCTGTTGAATTTCTATGATGCTGGTGGGTCCTGCTGAATTTCTATGATGCTGGTAGGTCCTGTTGAATTTCTATGATGCTGGTGGGTCCTGCTGAATTTCTATGATGCTGGTAGGTCCTGCTGAATTTCTATCATATTTTCACCATAGCTGCTCTGATATTTGCAAATTAATCCTTTCATGAGAGGATCTGCGCTAGTGCAGCATTAAAGATCATGTGCGAGCGCATTCTCTTATATATGAGAGTCTCCCCATATATAAGAGGATGCAATGGCTTACAAGGTCGATGTAAATATTGTAAGACCCAAGTATTCTCTTATATATTCAAGGCTCCCTATGGGAGACTCGCATATAATAGAGAATGCATGGGCACAGGGTTTTCTCAAAATTTCAGGAAGCTCCAGTCATGGAAGTGTTTAAACAAGAATAGTTCCATTTAAATAAAAAATATTTTACAACATATATACTTTTGAATGTTCTATATCAGCATCATAGCCGTTCAGCATCACTCACCAGCATTATAGCAAATTAGCAGGACCACTTAACCCTTTGAACCTGAGCGGCCGGAAAAACGGCCGCAGCGTGAACCTCCATATACCCTAGTGGCCGGTATACCGGCCGCTGAACCGGCCACCACGTGTTTATAGTTTACAAACTTCGTAGCGGTCGTCTGCGTCTCCAATAATTATGTTTTTGTTTGTGTCTTGTTGCTATTGCGTTTAAGCCCACATCGTCATGAATTATGAAGCCTAAAACATTATCGGTAGACGAGGTGGTCCGGCAAATTTTGGAAACGGACGCGGAAGATTTAAATGATGATGACTACGACAGTTGTGAGTCAGAATGGGAGAATGACAGCACAGTGATACTGGGAAAGATTCAGACGCCAGTCGCTCCAGCAGTGGGTGACATTGTTTCAAATACCGATACGACAAGAGGTCAATGTACGGGGTAGTTGACGTGTTGTGGAAGTGGGCGGAGCTTATGTCGAGGTAGTGGGCGTGGCAGGGGGGCATGGCTTCATCCTGTAATCATAAATGTCCATATCTGGAAAGGGACACAAATTCGTTTGTTAAACGTACCTTTACACCGAAAGAGAAGCCGGGACCAAAGAATGTACCAACTCCAATAAATGTGTACAGTACACACCAAGGTTGATTACTTACATTTATTTTGGAATGATGCACTCTGGCAGTTGATTGTCGACGAGACCAGCCGAAATGCTCGTCACGTGATTTCGGAAAAACCTAACATGCGCCTAGGAATGTCTAAAATGGGGCATAATGCAATTGAATGCTCGGGGCAATGGTGTCATTGGTTCATTTGGGGTATTTGCTTAGCAACTGTTGCCACCCATAAACATAAGTTACAGGTTCACTCATCTGACCAGATATATATAAAATTTCACAATGGGGCATTAGCGGCATCGACAACACCATTTTCTAGGGCTGAAATACGTCGATAAAAGCCATAATTGCTTTTTACTTTCAATTTCGGGTAGTTGCATAGCAACCGTTGCCAGGTCGTGATCGTGTGGCAATGTATCCTGATCTTAAAATACTCAGTGGTCCATGGGGAAGATACGTGTAAAGTTTCAAATCTGGCACCTCTGAAACAGAACCAACACATTGTCTACAATAAATCAAAAATAACACTGGGAGCTCAGGGTCATGGTGTCGATCGTTGTGGGGAGCCAGGGTTCAAAGGGTCAACCAGGGGTGATAATGCAAAAGCCAGGTGTTTATCACTTGGGTTGCCCCACTGCCTGATCTCAAACAGGAACCTTAATTTATGCTGTGCCAGATTCAATATACACGATTAGTACAATACTGTCACAGTACAGTTTGGGATGTTCTGAAATTTGACTTGGCTAAAAACATGCCGACAAAATTTCATGCCTCCACAACTACCTCAGCTCAGCTGATAGCCGATGCTACTTAACAGGGCTGTTGTCTGACCTTGCCAACTTTCTCGATATCGATCCAGCAATTCAAGCCTTGCTTAACTAGAAACTCCTTGACTTTCCGAGGATCCTTCCAACCAATCGCACCGGATTTAGCTTTGCTTTTCTTGTCAATCGCATCTTGGGAATTTGTCCAGCAATAACTGATAAAACAGTCTGGGAATTCCTCCAGCTGTGGAAACAAAGTAATCAAAGGTTAGTATTTCTTTATCAAATAGATTCTCCCACCCAGTTATAACAGTATATCTTGGCATGGTCTATTAATCATTTGAAGGGGTGATCAGGAATGATAGTGTCAGCTCAACTTGGAAAGGGGATAATGTCATACACTACAGTCAATGGAGTGATAAGGAATGCGGAAAGTTAAAATGTTTAGGTAATACCAAATTTCAGAGCCATGTGAAGTTTGGGATCAATTGGATGAAAAATGTTGGCTGTAGGGCAAAGTATTTAGTCATGCAAAGAGTAAAATTCAAGATGGCTGCCAGCAGCCACGTTTTTCATTGAAAATCCCTAAAATTTGACAGCTCCCATCTAGAGGTGGTTCTAAACATGCCTGTAAATGTTCAAAACATTTCTCCGATAAATGCAGGCTGCGCCGATGGATTAAAATTTGAAAACCACCTTGACTGCTGGCAGCCATGTTATTTAAAGAATTTCTGAAAAAAAATTATGGAAAGGAAGATTGGTAAATATCGGATGAGGGGTGTGGTATGTAGGGTGTGCCGAAGGATTTAGTAATGCGAAGAGAATAATTTAAGATGGCCGCTGGTAGCCATGTTTTTCAACGAAGTTCTGAAAAATTTGATGGCTCCCATCTAGTGATCTCCAAAAAGTTCCATATGAATATTAATGACGATCGGATGAGGGATGTGGTCTCTAGGGTGTGCCAAAGAATTTAGTAAAGAGTAAAACCAAGTTGGAACAACTTCGAGTTGATGTTGTTTCCAAAGAACGATGACGTACATAGCATCAACAATCAGCTTTGGTGATGCACAGATAATTACAATGTTTTCATCTGACTTAAATCACAATAAAGGTAGTTATACATAGTGTCAATCCTAGTCACGATCATGGATAAATTTTTTCGAACAAGGGTGTGTGGAATAAATACAGAACACAACTTGCATCATATTCCTGAATCTTTTATCGAACTCATTGCAGATGGTGCACAGTGACAACTTCACTCAAGCTCTGCTTTTGTGAAATATATCCCTGCCCCGTCCGCATTTACTCAATCGATAAAAGATTCTCGATTGAGATGAGCGTTGTGTTGTCTATTTATTTTTAACACACTAAAATGGTGGCATCGAAAAGACCCATCAGGCTTTGTTAAGAGTGCAGATATATCTCCTTATTATTTCTTTCTTGCGGCAGAAACTCCCCATCGTTTACGATAACACCACTATGTGTCAATATCTGTCTTTTAATATGGGTTAATACAAAGACATATTATTATTTATATACATGGGTGATCCTTAGCCTTGACAAGTTTGATCCATTTAAAGCACCTCTCAGTAAACATAAACAAGAGGTTGCACTGGCAATGCTGGCATAACCACAGTGGCAAATTCAAACATCAGTAGGCAGTATTCAAATAATGCTTTAAAATATCAGCAGAAGAGCCTGAAGGACAAACAAAAATCGTGAAAATTTGACAAACTAAGGGGCATAACTCAGGCAAAAATGCACACACCATCATTAAGCACTCTTTTGAAAGCAGGCAACCTCCATATCAAATTTCATACATATCCAATAACCTATGACTGAGATATCTACATGGATGGAAAAAAAACCCCACATTTCCAGATAAAGAGAGATAACTCTAGAATGGAAAATCATTTGCCCCGGCTTTGAAAGCAGTCATGTTGATGAGCCTCCAAACCAAATTTCATTAGATCCGATAACCCATGGCTGAGAAATCTGCACGGACGGACAAACTCCCCACATTCCCACATAAATAAAGAAGGATAACCCTAGAAAGGCAAATAACAGGGTTATTTGCCCCTCTTTTGAAGGCAGTCATGATGGCAAACCTCTATACTATCATTCAGATATGATTACCCTTGGCTGAGATATATGTCCAGATGGACAAACAGACAGATGAAGTTAATCCAGTATACCCCACTTTTCGAAGAAAATATAATGATGGAAACTACTGAGTAAACTTGCCACGCTCATAGTCCAATTTACATACAGTACTATCCTATTTTTGCATTTGCGCTCTTTCATCAAGCCTGAATTTAGTGTGTAGGAAGTATCTATAGTCACAAATGAAATTTTTTTTAGTTACTTTATCTCTTCTGTTGAGTTTCAATATCCCCTAATTTTCAGAAGATAAAATGCATATTTGAGGTGACTAATGAGTGAACATCACCAACTTCAACTGGGGAACTTCAATTGATCCTAGGTCCCCCATAGCAGTTGAGGCCTAAGCAAAGTGAGGTCCCCAGAGGGTGAATTTGGTATGCTAGCCCACTGTGTGGGATAGCACCAATATATTCACCCTCTGTAGACCTCATTCTGCAATTGTCAGATTGTGTTTTCTTGAAGGGTATGGCACTCTGGTCATTGTGTGAAGCGCGAAAGCAGTTCACACTAAATGTGCTCCAATGGCCACAGTGCTATTCTCTTCAATAAAACACACTCAAACTACATTTATTTCATATATATTACATAGCCTGTGTGTGTTACACTAAATCCTGTTTGGCGATTGGTCAACTGCTAATTGGGCATGCATTTTATATTCCAATAAAACACGGGATTAATACGAACCAACTTCTTGACCTAGATGACTAAAAGTGGCATGCAGCCATAGACTAATCGATTGATAATTCATAGGTAGAATAATGGGCTCACTTACAGTACAGCATGGTTTAATATCCAAACTGAAGCAGGATTTCAGAAAAAAAAAAAATTCACCTGAGTTCATAATAATATATAATGTAAAAACTAAATTAATTATCAAATGAAAATGGTAGTGTACCTTTATGATTTGCTCTTTCTTTCCTTTCCTTTTGATAGTATCTTCCAGTTCATCTAACTTAATTGTATACCTTTTGTGGTCAGACATGGCTACATAAACCTAAAAAATATAAATTAACAGAACAATACCCAGATAGAAGAACTCATTCCAGTATAGCCTCCACAACTAAATAAGAAGGAGGAGGAAGGTTATAAATATAATTGGGAGTTCCAACAGGGAGCGTGGCTAGAGGGAATTTTCACACTTGTACCTCAAGTTCTCCAAATGTTGGAAATTCCAATCTGACACCCCCTCCTAAGGTTGGAAATTTCGAACTGATGGCCATTTCAGTAAAAATATTTTGACAAAAAAATACGAAAATATGTGACTGTTCCAAAAATAACTAATTCCCCACTAATTACTGGTTGGAAAATAAATCTATCAACAATTTCAATTCAATTATTATGGTGTAAAACTTCCAAGAAGTGTTGTACCAGGCATTAAATTTCCAACTGTTGACAATTTTGACAAAATTTGGGGGGGGGGGGGGGTGAAATATCTACCACCCCCCCCCCCCCCCCCCCCCAAAAAAAACCTCTGTTGCCACATCCCCGATTGACAATAAAAAAACCTACCTCGTTACTAATATATGGAAAGAATTTTGACTTTTTCCAGTCTTGAGTAGCGCCTAAGGTGACTAAGACAGTTGGCACTTTGAGTGTATCTCTTGTGAAGACAATAAAATTCTGGCATTCTGTGTTCTCACAGTACTTGTCAGATAATCCAAACAAGACAATCTGAAAGACAAATTAAGATAAAGTGAGGCCACTATTAAAAATATCTGTGTTTGCAGTCATGCTAACCACATGTCTCTATGTCAGTATGTTGGTAGATTGAGCTAAAAAGTATAAAAGGAATCAGTTTTTGTAATGTTGTAATGGTTATATTTCAATTTTTCTTCACATTGACATTCGTCAGATCAGGCACATCCTGAATTCCATGATTGAGTCATCCTGTTATTGTCATTCAGAAAGGCATATATTAGTAATACTATTGAACAACAAAGCTGTAGGGCATGCCGAAGGACATAGTAATGCAAAGAGTAAAATGCTTTTGATTGAAAGATTGCATAACAAATTTTGTCCGGAAACTGTTCATTCACTGCGATATTCTGATGCAAATAATGGAAACAGGAATATGTTATGGCCATATGCCACTATTACAGTGGAATACCACTATAATGATGGAATTCAGGATGTGACTGACCTACTTGTCCAGTATTTGCTAAAAATTTAGTACCTCTAGTCCTGAACCCTTTCTGTACTGAATACTCATTAATGAGTATAGCTCCCTTAGGAAATATTCAGGTAATAAGTTCGACAAACAACCATGGGTCATTTGATGAACATCTAATCTGAACAATTCCCACCAATGAATGTGAATCCTTCTGCACTTGTATTAAATTATCATTTGAAGACGCTATTGGCTAAGGAATTATTCACATACATTTGATTCCTTGAACTGCAAGGTGAGCTTTTCTTTTGAATCGGTCTCTGGAGTGTTTGTGAATGAACTGAAATTAATAGCATCATGATTATTAATTTCAATATTTTTTCAATATTATAAAGTCAGAACATCAGAAAGTTCCCAGGTTTTGAACTGGTGCAATATGATCTCTGCGGGCATAGCCAGAGTAGAGATTCATGGCATGGTCTAGAAAAATCCTTTCAATTCGTCAATTCCTGTTCAGCAAACTTATTAGTCAAATAAAGAAACTCAGCTAATGGTAAAAATGCTCTGTCCGATTTAACACCACTGAATTACTATTTCTTCAGTTTCGGAACCCACCTTTCAATGAAAAGAGTTATCAGTTTTCAATTTAAAAAATCTAATTATTTTCTCCACCTTGAATGCCATATATGGTGGTGCCTGCATCAAAATGGAATTCCCCAGCACGTGCCATCACAAATGTAAACAAAATCATCTTCTTTCACATGTGATTGGCATGGTATTATAACTTGTCTACTTTCATGAATAAAACATGATTACTGAATCGGAAATAACAATACCTGTATACCAACATGCCAACTATAACAAGATACTGTCAATTTTGTTTGGCACTAATTTTCATTTTATACCATAATCATTTCATACCTGCCCAAGCCACCACAAATCGTGACCTTGCATCACCTCCCAAACTCTCGTTACGGTGTCCGAGCATTTATATAAGTCTGTATATATTTCCGGTAGAATTCTTGCTTGGCTGACAAATGTTCAAGGTGCAGAAAATAAATAGATTTCAATAATCAAAATCAAATAACTCTGAGCTTTAAATCTTTCGCCACAAATTTACAGAGGTCAAATTGTCCAGGACACCGGGCTTGCAGCAGTTTGTATGGAAATTCATTGTCTCACATGTGGGGCATTCATACTAGTATTTATAGATGTGGTAGGTATGGACACCCATATGTTGTCATGACCATGACAACAACTGCCCATCAATTTGAACTAACTGCTGATGGATGAAGTCATATAATTGTGATTATATCACCACGGTAACGCATGCCACATGTACCAGGTGCGTAAATACATTTGAACTCAATATTTACTGTTACAGTTAACTTTATTTGCAATATGTCACTGCATAAGTATATTGACCAAACTCACATTCAAATAGTTAGCACTATATCCATCATATGTCGTAAATTTAGCATATGTGGCGACTAAGAATGAAATTAAAAGGCGTACAATGAGCATAATGATGAGAACAGACCAAGTATATGCCAAAGAAGGCGTTATTTAACCGAGATAGACCCATTTTCCCGGATTTAGGCCCACGTGTATTCAACTGTAATAATTCTAAGCAATTA
Organism: Siphonodentalium dalli; assembly: GCA_032622095.1. Lineage (NCBI taxonomy): Eukaryota > Metazoa > Mollusca > Scaphopoda > Gadilida > Siphonodentaliidae > Siphonodentalium > Siphonodentalium dalli. The sequence goes on from CP136064.1 coordinate 107,900,912, forward strand.
TGAATAACTTTCCAATCACAACTGCCAATGATCTCATTGCATTCCCAAAATGTTTATGCATGTCAATATCATGCTTACAACATGCACTCGCAGCTATTATTACTGAAGTCGCACTATTGCACGGCACGATGAATTTCATAACATTACATCGAAAATAGGAGACACTAGATGGTTACAACAGAAAACGTTGTCAGAAAGGGCAACAATCTTCTTTATTTCATAAACATGTGTTATTGCAATGTGTTTGTCAAAAACAATAAAAAACTTAATGAATCGGTACATGTGTATCTGATTAAAAAACCACACCTGTCGGCATTGTTTCATCAGCATTTTTGGGGAAAACCCAGGGAAACCCCACAATAGTAATTGTGTCATCATACATCTGCATATATTTAGGCCGGGAACATCTCATTGTGGCCCTATTTGTCAGGTCTACATGTTCAATAGTAAATTAGTATTGATACAGAATATCACCCAAATGATATCTAAGTCGCCAGACAATAAAATAATTAGCATATCCCCGCAAACATGATATTATTGCCTGTTATTCCCGAAAATTATTCTCTGCCCTCTGAAGCGGACTGCAGTGTTGAACGTAAATTACGTCGTGCCCGGTAAAGCGGGCTGCGGTGTTGAAAGAGTTAAAGGGTAGGTTTCTCTACTCAAATAAAAAAAAATAGTTAATTAATGAATTCACTCACACTTTTAACCCTTTGGATCTCAGATCTTCTATGATGGTCTGTGGGTTTATAGCATCTTTTTCATAGACGCTGGGCTCATCTTTCTTAGTGTAGCAAAAAAATACTTTGATGCTTGTATTTTCATCAAGGTCGACTAGTTCCCTAACACTACGGCCAAGATGATCATCAAAATCTGCATACTTATCTGGTGGCATTGCAGCTGAAAGAAACAAATTGGAAAATATAAGGTGAAAAAATTTCCTCAAATTGTTTATGATACGAATGTATGTTTTGCTGAATTTTTTTATATTTCATAAAATCTACACAGAAAAAACTTTTGGGGATTGTACTTGATAACTGTTAAACATATTTCATCCCCAATCAGAAGTCAGAAGTTACAAATAAGGCCAAACAAAACTAGAGGTGACTATCCCAATGGGACTAAGTATACCCCCCGTGTTTTTAAAACACTAAGATGTTTCACATGTCAGTAAATATTAAGTTAAAATAATAAAATAACAAATAAAATAACAAATTCTCATTGCAGGTGGACAACCCTAACTCCAAACCCTAATCCTAAACCTATTGACCGAAATATGTAGGAATAAAAGCCAGGACAAAATTATGCATGTTGCCAAAATGTTCTAAGTAAAAAAAGGGGAATAACTCCACAAAAAAAAAGTCGGACAGACATCATAATAGCAGGTGCACAGGTTCCCATGGTACTAAATATCTGTGCCAAGTTTCAAAAACATTGACAGACAAATTTAGGAATAAAAGCTCGGACAAAATTATGCTAACTACAATTGTGACCGGTCTGAAAAGCTGACTATATGTGTTATCGGGGACTTGTGACAATGACTCAATCAGCTTCAGTAAAGAAAGGGTTAAAACACACAGACCACTTACCTTGAAGTTCTGGAATGGAGAGCGTGTGGAAATATTCATCACATTGTAAGAATGGAGCCTTGAGCATTACTGCTTTAATTATCTTTTTTGCAGGAAACATACAAGGTTCTGTTGTCTACAAATAAAACACAAATGAAGAAATAACTGACGTTGAGAGACAAGGGCCCTCGAATCGATTTGATGCCATTTTGATTCTTTTGTCTAATTCAATTCGAAATTGGCTTTTTATTCTAATTTTATCGAATATTTGTCATCAGGAGCATTAAATTCCCATGCTTTCTATATAACACAATGTTTTTTTCTCTCGAATATCAAGACTTTACGATAATAACGAAAAATCACATACGCTGCCCAATCTCTGTAAATATGACAAAGGCCAACCAGAAAATGTCTTGACCGACTGTGCACAGGGTTCCCAGAATTGCTATGACATGGGAAATACATACAAGAAGGCAGACTTTAGTATACAGTGTGCAGACTGATAAGGTTTGCCGAATGTGAATGTTCGGAGGTACGTGATGAAGAGTAACTCACGGTCATCCATCACTAAACGATTGAACATTGCATTGAATGTCCTCATAATATTGAACATCCATACCAAATTACATTGAGATCCGAGCACTACTGTTCAGGTTATGACCTGAACAGACATCGGACGGGCACAATGTATGGACGAACGGCTACACCGACAGATGTCATGATGCACGGATGGAAGGACGGTCAGATGCAAAACAAGTATACTCCCACTTGTTTTTAATGAAAGTGTCAATGACACTGTAGCTCAACATGGATAGGGGATAATATTTTACATTACAGTCAATTGAGCGATAAGGAATGCGAAAAGTTTAAATGTTTTTAGTGACCCGAGGTCAACCCGAAGAGCCATATGAAATTTGGGATCAATTGAATAAATCTTGTCGGCAGTAGGGTATGCCAAAGTATTTGGTGATGCAAAGAGTATCATCCAAGATGGCTGCCGGCATGCAGCCATGTTTTTATTTGAATATCATTTGATAACTCCCATCCAGAAGGTGATCCTGAACATGGCAGTCATGTTTTTAACAGAATTAGGAAAAATGGTAAGCTCCCATCTGGAGGTCACCCCGAGGATCCATATGAAGTTCGGTGACAATCAGATGAGGGATGTGGCCTGTAGGGTGTACCAAATTAATTAGTAATGCAAAGAGTAAAATCAAAGATGGTTGCCAGATGTGATCCCAAAAATGCCAGTGAATTTTCAAAAAATTTCGCCAATAATTGTGGGCTGCAGGGTGTGCAAATGGATTCAAAAGTGAGATCCAAGATGGGTGCTGGTGGCCATGTTTTTCAACAAAATTCAGGAAAAAATGGTAAGCTCTTATCTAGAGGTCACCCCGATGATCCATATAAAGTTTGGTGATGATTTGATGTGGAATGTGGCCTGCAGGGTGTACCAATGTAAATTGTTGATGGACGCAGGGTATGACACGCCCCCATGCCGAACGGACAGATAACGGACGTCAACCTATGACAATAGCTCAAACTTGACTTTGTCAAGTTGAGATAAAAAGGAGGGGCAATAAAAAATAGGGTAGGTACGCAGGTAAAAAAATTTAATTATTTTGACATGCGAAATCTCATTCCAGGATAATAATTGGTAACGCCAATAAGAACAAAGTTGATCTACGTTTACATGTACTTGTTGATGATAATTGTTTTACAGATGTTCATGATTATCACATGTGAACACTCCGAAGACCTTGAGTCCCTTCCAGGTATGAACATATGGTGCCAGACGTTTGCAGAATGAGGTCCCCAGAGGGTGAATTTAGTGATGTTACCCAGCACAGTGGGATAGCATCACTAAATTCACCTTCTGGGGACATCATTCTGCTTAGGCCTCATTTTCTCTGGAAAGAATCTTTATTATCAAATTAACAAGTTTTTTTACTTTCTTTAAAAACTTCTAGTTTGTTTTTTAGTTTAGTTTCTCTGTACAGTGAAACCTCTCCACACCGGATCCTCTAAAATCCGAATCTCTCCATTACGAACAAACTGCTCGGTCCCGAATTTACCCACGTGCAATGTCACTAATGATTACCTCTGTAATCTGAAACCTCTGTACTCCGAATACCGGACTGGTTTATTAGTCCATAAATGAACAATGCACTACTGTTTACCTCCAAAATCTGAACGCTGAAAGCGATGGAAGAGACCGAATGCATTCAGTTAAAAGATAATGATTTGAATGTTTCCGCTTTTGAGTTGACCTGTGTGTGACCTCGATCACCGTTAGTGACAACAGTTAGTTACAAACAGACGAAGTTACTTGTTCTTGGTACCTTAATCAAATTTGTTTAAAAATCAAAATGAATATAAAAACTGATAATAACAAGATGCGGCCATATTTATATTTAATCTTATTCTAAATAAATTCCGAAAGCGATACCAGCCAAACGCGTGTGCACACAGGTAATGTACTTTCGTACTATTGAATAAGCGTACCAATTTAGTTAGCGGTCTTTTGTCTCGGTGGAAATGATTGAACAATTATGACTTCACAGATAATTAGAGCAATGACACGTTGTTTTTACAGCAGTTATTGTGCTGGAGTGGACTATTTGTTTTCACAACAATTGTCCAAACTAAACACTAATTCGCTAAAAGTTCACGGTGGTGGTTTATTGTCACTGTCACAGTTTTAATAAACTTACCACACTTAATGAGCCGTCGGGAAAATGACACCTCAGAGTTGAATATAGACCAGAATATTAAACATAAAATATCCCCAGTCTACACCAAAACCGTGAATCACCATAAAATTTATCGTTTCCATGTTTCCTGGTTTATCTATACATATATGTATATGTATTATTGTAACACTATTGCAATTAATGTTTTATTTTGTAGTTTAATGAATAAAGTTTAATTAATCAAGGAGGTTTTCGGGTTGCAATAACTCTTACTGACGGCGGAAATATATTCCGATGGTTGTGCGATTTTCTGTAAACCGAACACCTCTCAAAACCGAACAGAAGGACCGATCCGAAGGGTCTTCGGTTTGGAGAGGTTTTACTGTATCCTCAAATTGACAGTCTATGTCTCCTATAGCAGATGAGGTCCCCGGTGGATGAATTTGGTGACGCTTGCCCATTGTGTTGGGTAGCGTTACTAAATTCACCCTCTGGGGACCTCATTCTGCAAAAGTCTGGCACCATATTTTCAGAACTGGTCACTTTAATGTAAGATGTAATTATTGAGAAACAATATTTTCCTAAATAAGTAAAATATATATCTCCTAGAAGTATCTTGCCCACTGAACTATATGGTATATTATCCCAAGTAGGAGGGGTTAACTCTCCGAGTTGAAAAAATGGTACGAAATTCTATGGTACATATCCTCTGTCATGTTCATGACCCGTGTAATCACGTGATTTCTGACACGTAGTGAAGTAATCGCCATATTTTTTATCCCCAGTAGGACATTCCTCGTGAGCGGGGTGGGTGCGAAACCCTGGGAGGGAGCTCAGCGTTCAGTGGGCAAGATACTTCTAGGAGATATATATTTTACTTATTTAGGAAAATATTGTATCTCCGTCAATGGTATCTTGCCCACTGAACTATATGGTAAAGCATAGAATTTTCTAACAGGTGGAGGCCACGAGGAAACAAAAACACCGCTATGCATCTGAATCAAAGAACTGGATTGACCTGATAACCTACAATATATACATATACATGCACAGACATATAGATATATATGTATATACATATATATATATATACACACATGCACAATAGGACCATAAGCCAATGTAATATTCCATCCTAAAACTAATACCTGTCAGCAAGCTCAAACGAACAAAAAGTGGCCACTTAAGAGTTTAAGACCCCTGCAAGTAAAGTAAATAGCTTCAGAAGACATGGAGATGGATACGACATTCGCATCGGAACTTAGGGCTAATAATGTATCAGCCAAGTACTTGCCGGGAAAGGTACGGGTAACACACCCCCCCCCCCCCCCCCCCCCCCCCCCCCCCCCCCCCCCCCCCCCCGAAAGGGGAGAAGCATCCATGTTCTAAGGAAATGGAAATAGAAAAATACCTGTTGACAAGAAATCCCCAGCCGGGTATTATAAACCCAGGGATGGCTAAATACTAATACCGCACCTAACAGGCTAACCCAGGCAGCAAAAGCCGCAAGTAATAACGAAGACCCCCCTTAAAAACAATAGAACTAACCCCCGAACCAAATCTTGAGTGGGTTGGGCCGTGTCCCAGTACACGATGAGAGCCCGATGAAAAACCAGCTGCAAGCTCCCAAGAAAGGGCCCGACACCAACTACTTGGAGACATGCCATTGTCGATAAGGAGGAGGTATCATTGACCAATAGTCTGACCGGGAAGCGAATGGGTATTACACAGACATACGTTGCAAGGCTCAGGCCGTATGAAGAACAGGACTCAGAATTGGAGTTTCACAGCAAAAAACTTAGTTTGAAGCCTGGAGTTCGAGATATGACCGACTAAAATGCAATAAGCCATGTCATTTTTCCCCGATGACGTTCCCAAATGTGGAAATGGCCACCAACACAGTTAAACCCAACTGACCAATCACAGGCTACTGAATCCATGACAGAAAGGCAGCCAGGAACCGAAATTCCAATGTCGTTAAGATGGAAATCCACAAAAACAAAAAGTGGACTAACGATGCATCAGGATTGTGGCACAAGCCCAAAACCAGCAGAAACCGACGGCAGGTATGTAATGAAAAGCAGACCAAGGGCCACCGCGACCCAACTGTTCGAGCTCTGCTGACTGGTCCCCGACGAGTCGATGGCGCAAGATATCCCTTCTGGTAAGGATGGGGTGCCCATCCAATGGGACCCTGTTCCGGAGACAACCATCGCCCGAAGTGCGAATCGAGAGGGCAGATCATATGATCTGGCATCCGACACCCAATGCTAATGAATCTCGCACGAGGAGAAGCATCTGGCAAGAATTTTCATCCGGCTTTATGAATTGTGCCCAACACGATTCATATGCTGCCCCACAGGTGCAACATTATCCTGCATTGGCAATCGCTGAGGTCAGCAAAGGACCTGGCTTAGTATGTTAAATGAGCACTAGGCGAATCAAGCACTATCAGGGAAAACAAAACCATTATGTACAGACAACCGAGCCCATAAGAAGAATGACGTATTAGACGCAAAGGCCGATATCACAGAAGCCATTTCGTTCTTCTTTTCCACGATGCTAATACGCTGTGTTGCCCATTAAGCCCGAGTGGGGTGCTGAACTAGACCTCATGTCAACAGTGTTCTGAAATTGAGCATATGTCGAACCATGGATAATGGACTCATCTGTGTATGACTGGACAACAAAAGTGAAATCCATGTTGAGTTAGCACTGAAAGCAACCTGAAGACAAAATATATGTCATTCGTATCTATTACGGAAACACAGCGAGGTCGGAGATAAAGCATGTATGCTTGTTTATCTCTGATTCTTGCGTCCCAAATCGAGATGTAAATATTTACCCTATCGAGCACCCGAACCAGTCCAGAACACGTCTTAAAAGTCAGGAAAATGAAAGGACGAGAGTCATATACTAATCTAGTGATATGAATGACTATAGACATTCTCCAGCAAAGCCCGTGACCATGAAAGAGCTGGATGGAACATGGAAAGAAGCAACAACTTATAAAGCAAGAAGTTGAACACATCCCAACCCGAGAACAGTAAAATGGTTGAATACCTCTCAGGATGGTCGAACCCAGGTCGCCAAGTGTGCAGTCCGATGGCATAACCACCCATCTCTGACGACGTTAGGCAGGGTACAAATTGACCGGCATCACAGGGCAAGTTGCTACCCAAATGCTAACAAAAGCCATGCAACTTGTATCCTATTTCCTCATTTGACTGTCCCAGGGTATGCCAACAGTCGTCCCGTAGTATCCGACTTGGAGTCCCTGTCGATAGTCCAGAAAGCCCACCAAATGCGGCCAATGGGTTCGATGGGTAGCCCCAACCCGCGACCTGTTTGGTGGGACTATCATCCTGAGTGCTAATTACGCCAATGAAGGGAACACTATACATCGACAAGTGACAGTGTCCTGGTCGTAAAGGTTTCTATCTCTTCCTTGGAACCCTCGAAACAAGGGAAAGCACTCTGATGTTCTGTTAAATTGTAAATGATTGTAGAACAATGCTATCAAATCATGTCAATCTGAGGTTATTTGCTAATCAAAATTCGACATTAATTTTCTTCCTGCGCTTGGCTGCATCAGAGAACACTGAACAACTAACTGAGCTCCCTCGTAAGCGCATATAAAGGTGACCCGAAAGGAATGTCGAAAGCCCTTTCACCTCGTGCTGGAGCGACTGCTCGATCTGATCCTGATCTCCATCCGTCGATGGGGTGTTAACAGCACAATACACCACGACAAGCTTCATTTCTAATTACATGTGAGGTCTGGTCATTGGGGACCCCGGAGGAATGTCCAGAGCCTGTACATCTCGGGGTGGAGCAGCAGCTCGACCGATCCCGATATCCAACCGACCGAACTGGCGATGGGAGGTTAGTAGGTACCAGTTCCCAAGCAAGCTTCCTGCTATAATGGCATCAGGGAATAAGATCTTTTCTTTTCATTTAAAATCAAACCCGAAGTTACTGGCAGCTGTTGGCCAGAATGCAGCCAGTAACCTGTCTGCCAAGCCCCCGGAAGTGGTGACTTATAATAAGGAGGAAACAAGCCTGTGAACTGTGATACCATTCCAAGCCCAGCTGGGGCAGAAGGCATGGAGGATAAACTTTCAGGTGCCAAATAATTGCGTAAATGTAATAATTTGAGAAAAAGTCTCCTAATTTGAATTGAGACAAAGTAAAATGGCCATTCGACTAGTAATTTTAGCCCAAATTTCCACACACTATGATCATAAGGCACCGGAGAGCATGGTCAGGGACCACTGAGGGTGTATCCCCCAGCCGCGCTGACCCCGAGATGACGACTTGTAGCGATGGACGGCGTGTGTCGAGTGTATTAGTAGAGCTCAGTGGTCATAGCCGTCCGGGGCACGTCAACAGCCAACGGTCGACCCGCAGAAGTAGATTGACGTCCCGTTCGATAGTCCAGGAAGCGCACCAATGTGACTAATGGGTTCAATGGGTAGCCCCAACCCGCGCCCTGTTTGGTGTGACTATCGCCCCGAGTGCTAATTACGCCAATTAGAGGAACACGATATATCGGCAAGTCAGAGAAGGATACAGGGATGTTTTGATACCTGTTACAGGTTTGGGTGCCCAAACTATAGAGACCCAAATGTCCCCAAATTCCATGTAGATAGTATTTATTCCAGTTGGATCTTCCATATTTTCAAGGAATTTTTCTACAATTCAACAAAATGTCCTAGTAATGCAAATCATCAGCCCGCAGATGATATATAGTCTATAATATGGAGCCTTTATTTGCACAATCAAGTATCCAGTACTGAATATTTTAACATCCAAATTTATATGGGCACATACTCAAATACAGAACAGGTGTCCCAAAAAAAAATTCTCTGGATCCTTCCCCGCGAGTTTGTCCGTGTCCTAGGGGAAGCAACTCGTGTGAGCTACGGGTTCGATGGGTAGCCCCAACCCGCGTCCTGTGTGGTGTGACTATCGCTCCGAGTGCTAATTACGCCAATTAGAGGAACCCTATATATCGAATTTCGTTCTCTACTCTTGGGACCTCGAAACGAGGGAAGCGACTTCAAGGGGAGCTACGGGGAAGGCGATTCATGAACCTGGTCTTACCTCGATTAGCAGTCCTGTGAAAGTAATTAATGTGATTGCGAACAATCACAAATACACCTGTTGTGTTATGTTACCATGTGGCAACCAAGGCAGTAACGGCCCCATTGTTAATCATCCAGGGTGAAAAAGGTTCAAAGTGACATTCGGGATTTTACAATCCTATCAGCCTATTTCACAAGCGTTTAAACACTGCTTTTTCCGTCAGTTGTACACCCCACGATGATTGTCAACGTATAAAGAAAGCCGTCAAACGAAAAAATGAACTCGAAAATAAGTCACCTAATTTCGTGATACCTTTAACCACCGTCAACGCACGTGGTAACTTAAATAACACGTCACCTGTATTCCATAGATTTGTTATAAAGAAAACGATCAGCGTCTTTAGTCATATCCAATGGTGCCTCGAATGTTCTGCCTTTAATAGGCCAGAAACGTTGCATATTGTCTGCACAGACAACGGATATTAAATCATTGACCGATTAAAATTATGGAAGACAAAGTCGTTTAAAACGAAACGAGTCATCCGATTCCGATATTATTATATTCGGAACAAACTGTCGTAATCTTTATGTGAATCGTTACATTTTCAACTATAATCAAAGAAATAATGTTGTTTGTATAAAACAAAAACAAAACTGTTTTTGCTATACAAACTGCAACTTAGCTTCGTATTCTTTGTGAGAGATTCTTTTTGCAACCGTCCCTGGTGACGAGGGAAAAAAATATGGCGATTACTTCACTACGTGTCAGAATTCACGTGATTACACGGGTCATGAACATGACAGAGGATATGTACCATAGAATTTCGTACCATTTTTTCAGCTCGGAGAGTTAACCCCTCCTACTTGGGATAATATACCATATAGTTCAGTGGGCAAGATACCTTTGACGGAGATAGATATAAACTTACAATGGCGCAGCATTCACCACACGGAATGGCAAAATCATAATCCACTCCCTGGTATGAATCACAGATCAGACTTTCAATAACTTCATGAACTAAGAACAAAATGTTCTCTGGTCGGAATCCTTGTACCTTGACTATTAAGGTATCGTTTCTACAATAGAAATAAAAATAACGATAAAACTCAATTTAACCCTTTACTAATTGATGAGTAGTTCACTTAGGAAATGTTCAGATTATAAGTTCAACAAAAAGCCTTTGTTGTACATATTATCTTTAAATTTTCCAGCAAAGAAAAGGAATACTTCTGCACTTGTACTATCATTTCACCTATCTGCCATCTGCTTATATATACTGAATATCCCTCCAAATGAATAATAGACAATTCTAATGTATACCTTTATAACTGATAGGAGAATCCATTTAGTAAATAAAGGATTAAAACAAATATAAAATATAGATAGATAAAAAGATGGTTTTCTTGAGGTTGGCTTTTTCTGAACCAAATAAATTAAACTTTGGTAAAAACATTCAAAAATAAAAAAATCATATACATGTTGCACATTAGCAATATGTGGGTAACAATATCCAAAAATTTACTACATCCAATTTTGTGAAAGGAGTTAGTTGCACAATGGTACACAATTCGTAAACATGCATGACTACTGTAAATACAGTTACTGTTCTCCTGCTAGAACTATAGCATGGCTGTTTGTTCTATTTGAGTGAAAAATTATATAAATGCTTATGTTGTGGCTTCACCATTCTGATTGTCAAGTGATTCATCCATTATCACATTCATAAACCTTTCTGACTGAGCCACCAGGTATCCAGATTACAAAGAACTGACCTTGTTTGTGTGATGTAGGCAATATGATCATTCTTCTTCAGAAAAGATCCTTTCTTCCATATAACAGCACTGTCACAAAATTGCTGCAGACGGACCTGTAAATTACATTATAGTAAACAGAATGAGGCTCATATAAATGAAAGTGTCAATGACACTGTAGCTACACCCCTGCAAATATTCAAAATTTGTTTTGTTATTCGATTCGACCTTGATATTCGATTCAAATTTGATTCGACTTTGAAACAATGAATAGTAATTTTGAATAAACCAAGCTAGTGAAAGTGAACATAATGCATTTATCGGTAATATTTTAACATTTACAACTACTGCGAAGTTTTAAAAGTAGATACAAGTATTCCCATAAAGTTAACATACTAGTAATGTCACTGCAGCAACAACCCGCCTTATGAACAGATAGCGGTTGTTTTGCCAATTAACTCTCTTTCAATTTTAAAAGTAACTATATTTCAGACATAAATGTCTAATTTTCTATGAAAGCATGTCAGTGGCATCTTGAATTTCCAGCTGTGAGAAACAATATTTTTCAAAATACTAGTAAGTAAAATATATAACTCCTATAACTATATTGCACACTAATCTATATGGTATATTACTACTGAGAATGGGAATATACCTTATAGTTTAGTGGGTAAGATATCTTTAATAGAGGTACTAAGATTTCTGTAAAGGTGAAAAATTAGATCACCTCAGCACCATCTTTACCTATTATTTCCTAAATAGATACTTCAGGAAATTTTCAGATAATAAGTTCAAAAATGACCATAGAAACTTATTATCTGAACATTTCCCACAAATTAATAAAAATCCTGCAACAGTTGTATTATCTTTTCGCCTATCTGTCGTCTGCTGACATTTCCAGACACCCCTCAAGATGAATAATAAACTATTCCAATTTATACTTTCATAAATAAAAGGGCAAAACTATTTAGTACAGAAATGGTTAAATAAAAGTTATAACATCGACATCACCAGTGATACTTACTTGGACTCGGTTGAATAGTCCTGTGGGTAGATACACGAATGTGTATATCATCTTAGACTCTTTCTTCCCACTTTTCTTGTCTAGCTCTGGCCACATGCTTTTAGCCTGCAACAAAAATTATTTTTACCAAAGCCAAACAAAGTGTTAGCAACATAAAAATTGAACATGTGCACAACACCACATATCCACACCTGGCTAAGTGGTCCTGCTAGAATGCTATGACGTTGGTGGTCCTGCTGATTTAAATAATGCTGGTGGGGCCATCGGTTGCCTATGCACGTTCATTGAACTTATTATCTGAATATTTCCCACCAGTGAATATTAATCCTTCTGCACTTGTATTATTTTTCGTATGCCAGTCGACTGCTCACTTTCTGGTCACCCCTCCAAATGAATGAATGATAGACTATTCCAATGTATACTTTTATATGGGAGAATCCATTTAGTATAGAAAGTGTTAAAGAATAATATAAATTCAAAAATATTTTAATGATTCTGTCCTCATTTTTTGCAAAAAAAATCTAAATAGCAATATGTATTTCAATCAGTTTGCAACAATTTTCAGAGTCATTGTTGAATTATTTCCAGATATTTGTGGACATAAAAAGTCACTGCAGATAATTGCAGCATGAGTGGATCAATCAGACTTGCCAAAGACCTTGAAACTGATAATTTACGAAAAATAGTGCTGCATTTTCTTAACCCTTTCATGACGGGAGCTATGCTGGTACAGCATTAAAGACCATGTGTCAGTGGGAGCCTTTCATATATAAGAGACTGCACTGGCTTACAAGATCAAGGTAAATATTGTTAGGTTAATGCATCTTATATATGCAAGGCGTATGGACGACTCGCATATATAAGAGAATGCATTGGCACAGGGTTTTCGCATAATTCAGGAAGCTCCAGTCATGAAAGGGTTAACAGCATCATATTTACTCTGGAATGGACTATATAAATGCATGTATTAATAAATTTTATAAAATAAGACCAACCTTGGGATCCTGATGAGTCAACAAACATGGCACAATATTAGCTTCCTCGTTTGGAATGGGGAAAGTCAAGTCAAACTCTTCAGTAAGTCTTAACAACCATGGATGTAACTCCTCAGGGTAGTCTTTCCATATGACGTTCATTGTCGAATGGAGAAACTTGCCATCCTGAAATAAAGATAGTTAGTTAGGCCACACAAAGACAAATTTTCATTTCTCAGGCCCGCATGCGTGGTCACAGAAACAATGCATGCGCAACATTTTTAATTGCATTCAATTTGTTGGAAAATCAGTACAAAATAATTGTGGTACATTTATATAAACATGCGTGGAAGTGAGATTGAACAGTACCATTTCTACCCAATTCAAATTTCCCATGCATTACTGCAATTAGTAACTATGTTCAAATATGTGTTTGTGAAAGTGGCAATGACACTGTAGCTCAACTTGGTAAGGAGGTTATTTTTTGCTGAGCAATGAATACAATGATAAAGAAGAAAGAAAGCCAAAAAGTTAGAGTAAAGGTATTGTAATGTGTAGATAAAATTATTTTCATTTCAAACATTTCACCAATAAATGTGGGCTGCAGGGTGTGTGGATGGATTCAAATTTAAAATCCAAGATGGCCACTGGCAGCCATGTTTTTTTTACAAATTTCAGAAAAAATCAATGGCTCCCATCTAGAGGTGACCCTAAACATGCAAACAAATTTAAAAAGCAATTCTCCAATAAAGATGGGTGCTGGCGGCCATGTTTTTTAACGAATTTCAAAAATTTCGGAAAAATTTGATGGGCTCCATTTAGTGGTCACCTAAAAGATCTGTATAAAGTTTGGTGACAATCTGATGAGGGATATGGTCTGTAGGTGTGCGAAAGGATTTAGTCATGCAAAGAGTAAAATCCAAGATGACTACTGGCGACCATGGCAACCCATGGCAATAGCTCAAACTTTAAAAAGTAAAGTTGAGCTAAAATGTGATGTATTGCATCTGCAAACTAAGTAAAATATCTCAATGATACTTTATTGGGTAATTTTTGACAAAATAAATCACATGGATTCTATGAACTAACTTCTATGGACACCTGTTTGGGTAAAAATAGCCATGGGCTATTCAACACCCAACTTTGCAGGCTCAAACAGTTGAAGATGCGATGCCCGACGCACCTGATTCAGTTAGAATATTCAGACCAGAAATAAGTTGAAATTGCTATGATAGCTTGTTCTAATCTGCGATTCGTGTGAATTATTTTTTTTTCCACCAAAAGTAGAATATCTTAATATCAGACTGAAATTCTATGGTGGACGAGGTTCTGAGTGTTGATGGAAAGGAAACGGTATCAGTCCGACAGAATGGTGGGTTGCGATCAATTTGATGTTGTCACCCCCACTTCAATTTCATTTCCAGCCAATATATCTGAGAAACAAGAAATTTACTTTGAATGGCCTTAGTTTTTAAGTTAATTTGGGCTACATGTCACTTTAAACAGCTATAGTCGTATTGTGACATATTAAGACAAAACCTAAATTCAGTATGGAGTTCATTTATTATTCTTCCAACATTTAGATGACTTCTACATCAGGCACTGACAACTTTGGTCCTATTCTTTACTCCAAGCTGGAACATGATCGAAATCTTAAGACAATAACACATGCCCTCATGCTCACTCGGAGAAAGTAATATGGAAGAGATCACAGGACACTGTATAGACAATAAACAATATGGGATTACGGTTTCATGGGGACTGCTAGTACGAGTTATCTAGTAGTGGTATTCATCTCTTATATATTTTGATGACCTCTGTTTGTTTGTCTGTCTGTCCTTTATAGAATCGAAAACGGGTTGACCGATCGAGACCAAACTTCCTATCCAAAGGTAAAATCCCACGGGAATCGTCGACGTCGTATTTTGGAGAAGCCCAGAGCACCCATTCTCCACTCTCAGTCACAAAAAACGGCACTGTGGTGGTTAATCAAGTGATAATTTAATGAGCGTTTGTTTTTGACGCATCGCTATAAAGAGCGTTTGTTTACCATTCAACGTTATTAGCATCTGCAGAGAGATATACGGGAGCAATACTTTTGAGTGGTACGCGTGTGTAGTTTGACCAGGCGGTCGTCATTGTCGTATTGGCGAGCCTGTGCGACACCCGTGCAGCGCATGCGCAGACGAGATCTCGGAAAAGGGTGGAGCTATCGACTTGAAATTTGCTATGTGAATGTATCTTGCCCCGGATACGATTTTTATCGGGTCGCCGAGCCCGTGCGACGCAAGCTTCGCGCATGCGCAGACCAGATCTCGGAAACGGGTGGAGCTATCGACTTGAAATTTGTTTTTTGAATAGCCCGGACAACGTCGGGCTCATCGGCTAGTCTATCTATACTATATATTTTGAGACTTCGTATATATATATGTGTGTGTGTGTGTGTGTACTTCATAGAATCCAAAACGCGTGTACAGATTGAGATCAAATTTCGTATGTAAGTGTAAAATCCCACCGACACCGCCATAGTCGTGTTTTGGAGAAGCTCTGAGCACCCTTTATCCACTCCCAAATCACCGCAAAGGCACGGCGGGGGTTAATCGCGTTGATAGTTAAAGAGCGTTCCTATCGCATTGTAGTTGATAAAGAGCGTATATGCCTAATGTCATTCTTACGTCTGGGTCTCGGCATGTGCGTGTAAGACTGTATGCAGACATGAGCGTGTTGTGTGACGACATTCCCAACACCTAGCAGGGACAAATATCTATTAGCCAACATCAAGGCGAGTTTTGCGACGTATTAATTCAAATGCTTTCGATCAAACAATATTATCTGTCGCACTCATATTTCGTCATCTGTACGAATCCACTGCAATCGACCTATTTTTAGAACGCAGCACATGTCGCGTTGCCGTTGGTGATGGGGTACACAGCGGGATTGATTTAAATATGTCATGTTGGTAACAATATCTAGCCGAGAATTCCTCAGACATACAGACGAATGCGACCAGCAAATTTCAAAATTGGTCACTTGACCTCCCCATGAATATCTTCTGGGAAATGCCAGGGAACGTGTGCCCATTATCGGGCCATTGTGTGTGTCGCGGTCGCGAGGTAAATACACGTGGTTGTGAATTACGTCACGCCACGTGGGTCCAGGCGGAAGTTAACATGACCCTTCCAATGCCGCGTACGTTAGTGATACCGGAGTTATAGCGAGCCCGTGTCAATTAGAATAAAAATTAAATAAAAAACATAAATTAAATTTAAAAAACATTTGTTTCTGACCAACCCTGCGAGCACGGATGGCACGCTTTGTTTTTACAGTATATACCTTTGGTATATACCGAAATCATCCCAGATAGATATATATATATATATGTGGGTACTTCATAGAATCGAAAACGCATGTAGGAACGGGCATCCCCACGGCAATGTCGGCTTATAAGACATCTTTACTACACATGACAGCCGATGGACAATTGGTCTCTATATATGTACCAAAATTACGCCGCGTTGGTGACTGGGAAATTCCAGGGAATGCCGATTGAGCTCAAACTTGCTACCTACGGGAAGTGTCATATTCCAGGGAATGCCGATTGAGCTCAAACTTGCTACCTACGGGAAGTGTCATATATATGTGTGTGTCCTTTATAGACTCGAACCGATTGAGCTCAAACTTGCTAAATACGGGAAGTGTCATGGACGGGTTCATTGAAAAAAAAAAAAAATCGGGTAAAATTGAAAAAAAAAATTAAAAAGGCACAATTAACTCATTGAAAAACCAAAAAAAATCGATTTAAAAAGGCACTATTAACTCATTGAAAAATTGTGTGTGTCGCGGTCGCGAGGTAAATACACGTGGTTGTGAATTACGTCACGCCACGTGGGTCCAGGCGGAAGTTAACATGACCCTTCCAATGCCGCGTACGTTAGTGATACCGGAGTTATAGCGAGCCCGTGTCAATTAGAATAAAAATTAAATAAAAAACATAAATTAAATTTAAAAAACATTTGTTTCTGACCAACCCTGCGAGCACGGATGGCGCGCTTTGTTTTTACAGTATATACATTTGGTATATACCGAAATCATCCCAGATATATATATATATATATATGTGGGTACTTCATAGAATCGAAAACGCGTGTAGGAACGGGCATCCCCACGGCAATGTCGGCTTATAAGACATCTTTACTACACATGACAGCCGATGGACAATTGGTCTCTATATATGTACCAAAATTACGCCGCGTTGGTGACTGGGAAATTCCAGGGAATGCCGATTGAGCTCAAACTTGCTACCTACGGGAAGTGTCATATTCCAGGGAATGCTGATTGAGCTCAAACTTGCTACCTACGGGAAGTGTCATATATATGTGTGTGTCCTTTATAGACTCGAACCGATTGAGCTCAAACTTGCTAAATACGGGAAGTGTCATGGACGGATTCATTGAAAAACAAAAAAAAATCGGGTAAAATTTAAAAACAAAATTAAAAAGGCACAATTAACTCATTGAAAAACCAAAAAAAATCGGGTAAAATTTAAAAACAAAAAATTCAATTAAAAAATAAATGAAAAACAAAAAAATTAACTCATTGAAAAACACAAAATTCAATTAAAATTGTCATGTTTCTGACTATTGCCGCCAGTGGCGGGCTAACCTGCTAGTCTATCTATACTATATATTTTGAGACTTCGTATATATATATGTATATATGTATATATGTGTGTGGGTACTTCATAGAATCCAAAACGCATGTACATATTGAGCTCAAACTTCCTATGTAAGTGTCAAATCCCATCGACACGACCGTGGTCGCGGTTTAGAGAAGCTCAGACCACCCGTTCTCCAATCTCAAATCACCGCAAAGGCACGGCGTGGGTTAATCAAGTGATTATTTAATGAGCGTTTGTTTTTGACGCATCTCTATAAAGAGCGTCTGTTTCCCATTCAACGTTATTAGCATCTGCAGAGTTATACGCATTGAGTGCTTGCCTATGCGGGGAGATTTATTGGAGCTCTTACAACATCATTGTTATAGTATGTATGACACTTAGGTCAGGGCTTAGGGGGGGGGGGTAGTTATAGGCATAATGCTTCTCAGAAATCCCGGTTACAAACCAACACTCACAATTTCGTATTTACGCAAACGTTATCGCTCGAAATTTATTCCCTGCGAGCACGGATGGCGCGCTTTGTTTTTACAGTAATACCTTTGGTATATACCGAAATCATCCCAGATAATAACGAATATAGCATCAGATTTCTCCCCAGATATACCGTTATAAAGCTACTGGAATCTGCCAATCTACTATATAATTTGAGACTTCCGTATATATATATATATATATATATATATCTATTATATATTTTGAAAGATCTGTGTGTGTGTGTGTCTGTGGTGGGTGTGTTTGTGTGTAATCGATGGACTCAAAAACGGCTGAGCCAATTTCGATGAAACTTGGTATGTGGGGGTATTTTCGGGACAGGAGTAACATAGGCCTATTAATTTGTCCGTGCGAGGTCAACTTTTCACGTGCCGATGTCAAATCTGTTTTTACGCCGTTTTGCGCTAATATATTTCAGTTCGGTGCTCACAAATCGATTCGATATAGCGCGAATAATAAATTGCCAGTCATATAATTTGCACGGTTAGAATCTGTGGCTCTTCATCTTTCCAATGATGCATCACACGCCTGTGTACGTTTAAAGTTTCTACCTTAATTATCGGGAAGAACGCAGGACCATGCTTCGCTCATCGAAAATCATTGCGTAAATATATTACGCCATCAACATATCGTGACGTGATCGCGTTAACTCTTGACCGGCCGATGTCGCGTTAACTCATCACCGGCCGAGGTATCCGCAAATGACATTGGGCTATATATCTCGGAAACGGGTGGAGCTGTCGACTTGAAATTTGGTATGTGAATGTATCTTGCCCCGGATACGAATTTTATCGGGTCGCCGAGCCCGTGCGACGCCAGCTTCGCGCATGCGCAGACCAGATCTCGGAAACGGGTGGAGCAATCGACTTGAAATTTGGTTTTTGAATAGCCCGGACGAAGTCGGGTCACCTTCTAGTATATATATATATATATATATGTATGTGTGTATATATGTGGGTAGCTCATAGAATCGAAAACGCGTGTAGGAACGGGCATCCCACGGCAATGTCGGCTTATAAGACATCTTTACTACACATGACAGCCGATGGACAATTGGTCTCTATATGGAATGCCGATTGAGCTCAAACTTGCTACCTAATATGAGTGTGTCCTTTATAGACTCGAACCGATTGAGCTCAAACTTGCTAAATATGGGAAGTGTCATGGACTCATTGAAAAACAAAATAATTAACTCATTGAAAAACAAAAAATTAAATTAAAATTGTCATGTTTCTGACTATTGCCGAAATTTGGTGCAAATGCAGCACAAGTGTCTCGGAACCTGTTGCAATTGCTTTTTCGAACAAAGCCATGGGACGAATGCCGCCAGTGGCGGGCTAACCTGCTAGTACTATATATTTTGAGACTTCCGTATATATATATGTGTGTGTGTGGGTACTTCATAGAATCCAAAACGCGTGTACAGATTGAGCTCAAATTTCGTATATAAGTGTAAAATCCCACCGACACGACCGTGGTCGCGTTTTGGAGAAGCTCAGAGCACCCGTTCTCCAATCTCTGTCACAAAAAACGGCACTGCGGTGGTTAAGACATCAACGATCTTTATATTGACCTTATACGGAGGTGTTAACAATCAACGCTCTTTATTGCAATGGACGTGGCTAAACGACTGACCCCATGCGTCCGAAATACGGATGCGGATTCCAATGGACGTGGCTAAACGACTGACCCCATGCGTCCGAAATACGGATGCGGACGAAATGCAATTATCTCGACTATATATTGCAGAGGGATTTCACGACGGGATGCGCAGACGAGATCTCGGAAACGGGTGGAGCTATCGACTTGAAATTTGGTTTTTGAATAGCCCGGACAACGTCGGGCTCATCATTAACTCATTGAAAAACAAAAAGTTAAATTAATTTAAAAAATTAATTTAAAAAATAAAAAATTGTCATGTTTCTGACGATTGCCGCCAGTGGCGGGCTAACCTGCTAGTCTACTATATATTTTGAGACTTCGTATATATGTGTGTATGTGTGTGTGTGTGTGTGTGTACTTCATAGAATCCAAAACGCGTGTACAGATTGAGATCAAATTTTGTATGTAAGTGTAAAATCCCACCGACACCGCCGTAGTCGTGTTTTCGAGAAGCTCTGAGCACCCTTTATCCACTCCCAAATCACCGCAAAGGCACGGCGGGGGTTAAGGCAATAACGCTCTTTATCTATACCTTATACGGAGGTTTTAACAATCAATGCTCTTTATTGCAATGGACGTGGCTAAATGATACCCCATGCGTCCGATGCGGATTCCAATGGACGTGGCTAAACGACTGACCCCATGCGTCCGAAATACGGATGCGGACGAAATGCAACTAAAAAGGCAGAATTGATCTAAGAGCTCGAAATATTATGCAGAGGGATTTCACGACGGGATTAATTGACTGTCCGCTCTGAAGTTTAGGACGGGGAGGACGGGTACCATGAATTAACTCATTGAAAAACAAAGAATGCGTTATCTCGCAAACGGGTGGAGCTATCGACTTGAAATTTGCTATGTGAATGTATCTTGCCCGGATACAAATTTTATCCGGTGGCCGAGTCCGTGCGACGCCAGCTTCGCGCATGCGCAGATGAGATCTCGGAAACCGGTGGAGCTATCGACTTGAAATTTGGTATGTGAATGTATCTTGCCCCGGGTACGAATTTTATCGGGTCGCCGAGCCCGTGCGACGCAAGCTTCGCGCATGCGCAGACCAGATCTCGGAAACGGGTTGAGCTATCGACTTGAAATTTGGTTAAATTAAAAAAATGTCATGTTTCTGAAACAAAGCCATGAGACGAATGCCGCCAGTGGCGGGCTAACCTGCTAGTCTATTATATATTTTGGAAGATCTGTCTGTGTGTGTGTGTCTGTAATCGATGGACTCGAAAACGGCCGATGAAACTTGGTATGTGGGGGTATTATCGGCCGGGGAGTGACATAGGCCTATAAATTTGCCCGTGCGACGTGACCTTGATCTTGAAATCGGGTCATTTCAAGGTCAAACGCCAGAATATCACGGGATTTCGATAAAACTTGGTATGTGGGGGTACTTTCGGCCGGGGAGTGGCATATGCCTATTAGTTTGCCCGTGCGATGTGACCTTGATCTTGAAATCGGGTAATTTCAAGGTCAAACGCCCGAATATCACGGGATTTCAATGAAAATTAGTGTCTAGGGATACTTTCGTATGGAGAGTCTCATAAGCCTATTCATTTGCCTGTGCGATGTGACCTTGACCTTGAAATTGGGTCAATTCAAGGTCAAATCGCGAATTTTGATGGGATTTCCACAAAATTTGATACATAGGGTTACTTTTGTCCACTGAGTGTTTTGGACGGGTCAAATCATGACCCCGACCTGACCTTGACCTTCAAAATGATCAATTCAAGGTCAAATCGGATAAAACCGGATGGATTTCGACGGGTACTTTTGTCGGGTACTTTTGTCCGGGCAGTGTTTTGGACGGGTCAAATCATGACCCCCACCTAACCTTCACCTTCAAAATCGACAATTCAAGGTCAAATTGCGCAATTCGACAAAAAGCAGAGGGGAAACAGCCCGGACAAAGTCGGGTCCACCTGCTAGTACTATATAAATAACAACAGAAACCACAAGCAATGTAGGTTTATGCATCAATACATACCTTACGATCCAATTGATCGATTGTATATGAATAATTAGAATGGCTTCAGATACAACGCTTCCCACATCCCGATCAAGGGGTGGGGTGCAGCCCTGCATCAAGTGTATGCCCAAGCATATACATGTGACTTGTTTACCCATGCAAGTTCTGTTCCCTAGTGCACAAGTGTGTATATATAAATTTATTTATCATATCTTATATAATTTTAGTCAACCAAAATTGTGTTATTCGATACTGAAACATGTTATAAAGCTACTACAAGATAACTCTTAGTCGGCACCAGAGAGACAGAATTTACCAGTGTCCATCATGAGTTATCTCGTAAGTAAATAAATATTACGTTTGCGATGTCTTAGATGATGTAGATTGTACCAGGGTCATCGAGAGTGTAATATTTATTTACCTACGAGATAATTCGTAGCTGGCATCAGCGATGACACACTGGTAAATCCTGTCACAGTTGCTGACTACGAGTTATCTTGTAGTAGCCTTGTGTTATGTTTCCGCATCATATAACCTGATATTGGTGGAACCATCACTCCTACATACATAACATATCAACTACTATCGGAAAAACATGCAATCCCATAGTGGCATACGGGATGGAAATACCCATTGGTTTTCGGCAGTGAACGTGTTAACCCTTTCATGACTGGAGCTTCCCATAGGGAGCCTCACATATATAAGAGAATAAATTGGCCTAACAATATTTACCTTGACCTTGTAAGTCAGTTCATTCTCTTCTATATGTGAGGCTTCCTATCTGAGAATCGCATATATAAGAAAATGTATTGGCACAGGATCTTTAATGCTGCATCAGCGCAGCTCCCGCCATGAAAGTGTTAACTCTTTCATGACGGGAGCAATGCTGGTGCAGCACTAAAGATCCTATGCCAGTATATTCTCTATAGGGAGCCTTGCATATATAAGAGAATGCACTTGCTTACGAGGTCAAGGTAAATATTGTTACACAGGGTTTTCGCAAGATTTCAGGAAGCTCCAGTCATGGAAGGGTTCAAGATCCTGTGCCAATGCATTCTCTTATATATGCCATCTCCCATAGGGAGCCTCGCAATATAAGAGAATGCACTGGCTTAAAAGATCAAGGTAAATAATATTAGATCAGTGTATTCTCTTATATATGTGAGGCTCCTACTATACTAACCACGCAATTCTCAAGTTCGCACAATTTTGAATAGAGCAATATTAGCTGCGATTGACAACGCAAGTCAAATACTTCACTGCGCAACCAGGAGTAACATAATTCAGATCAACTGGAAAGTGGCTTCGATGACGATGATGTGGAAATAAAACATACTATTTTCCTATGACAGCTAGGAATAGAGAGTTCTGTCTGTCAATGCTTGAAGTGGGATGTTGTCCAATCTGAACCTAGCACATATAGAGTAATTCATTGAACCGTATGTCATTTGGTTCACAGCTTATCACACTGACAATATCACTTACCTCTATTGGACTGTCTTTAACAGTGACAACACATGCCATTACATCGACAATCCACTGGGAATTTATCACTACATGTGTCTTCAAGGTATCCGTGTTGAAAAACTGCACAGATCCCAAGTCATGTAGAAATTGGACAGCTTGCACCAACTGAGAGAAATTAACATATTGTGAGTTATAATCTTGTTTAGTACAAACCTATTGGTGATTTATAAATGTTTCTCGGTAAAAGTTGTAATGTCACACCTGTGCATTATGCCCCCAGTGATCGTGATAGCATGTGCATGTTGATAGCTCTTAACTCTGCCCCAAGTCGGGACTGTTTTTGTTGAAATGAACAGAATTTGCATGATTTTAGCGCTCGAGTTGAAGCGGCTAAAGTTGCACTTCAAAATGTCTGATAACACAGGTATCAACAGACCTACAATATATTATCTGGTCTCAATCCAAGTATCTTCCGCATCAAAATATACCACTTTCAATTTTAAATTCTGAATGTGGGAGAGACGAATTGGGGGTTCTAGTATTTCTAATGTTTCCAGTTCCCATGTCGAAAATGAGGTTCATAAGAATTGATATGTGGCAAATATTGAAATGATGTCAACACTATACATGATATTGACAATCCAAGTTGAAGAATTAATATTGATTTTCTTCTGAGTAGAAAATTTGAAGAAATCCACATGTTATGTGGCTGTCTAAAAATTCTCAAATATAAACAGAAATGAACTTTGCTTGGAGAGTTAAATTATTTTAATATGAAATTTGTTAGTAAACAAAAACTATAGAAAATAAAACATTCTTTAAAGATGTATTCACAGTTCCAGACATCCAGTTACAACAACATAAAACAATCCAATTTTACAGTTTTTTTCTGCTTTCTTCAGTTGAAAAAATGCTTAAAACCAAATATAACATATGAACTAGATTTAATACAGAAGAATATAATTTCAATAATTAAAAAGTAACAAAATAATTTTGGTGTCCCTCTAAAACGTCTAAACGATATGAAATAAATAAAATTCAATATCGAACAAAATAGCGTCTTGCATGTAGAACAAGAGTGCTAGCATACCCCCACCGTGGCAAATTCAAACTGCATTATCCGTAAACCCAACAAAAAAGATTTTTAACTTTAAAGAAAAATTCGGACTATAATATCGATATGGTGTCACAAGAAGCTTGTACAGAAAAAATTGGTTCATATTTGTTAAAGTTATTAAGTCGGACAGAATTTTCTAAGTAAAAATAAGTCGAAAATGAAGTGTAATATTACGAAAAACAGTCTGAGCCAATCCCTAGCCGCATCATGTAGAGGGTATTGTGAGAAGCATGTATACCAAAAATTATTGAAATCGGTTCATATTTGTTAAAGTATTAAGTCGGACAGAATTAGCATCATGCGGAGAGGCAGTCCCAAGGAGATTGCATACAAAACATTATTGAAATCGGTTCATAGCTGTTCGAGTTATGAGGTCGGACGGACGGACGGTACGACACACGGACGGAGAAAGCATGACGGACGGATGGACGGACGCAGTCAATCCAGTATATAATTATTATATACACTAGAATCTGAATAAAATAGGTTTCATAAAAATTAGCCTGGAACCCTGAGTACATCTTTAACACATTGACTGCTGAGTTATCTCATACTTTTTGCATGTAATTGAATGGTAGTCGGCAGTCAACATGTTAATTTTCAATTAACAAAATCTATGACTAATTGATAACTACCTCCAAATCATCAAATATCCCACAATCATTAGCAAGAAACTCTACTTCTTTAAATGAGAGTAGATCTACTGTGTGCTCATCTACCACCTCTTCTCGCTTCCTGGACAAAAAGAAAATGAAAGTAAATATAATGTATCTCACTTCCCAGAAAAAGAGAAGAAGAGATACACAAGTGCAGAAGGATTCCTATTCATTGGTGGGGAATGTTCAGATAATACATTTTTCATTTGAGTAGAACATGTTGAGAAATCCATCTGTTTGTGTGTTGTCAACAATGTTTCAACTATAAACAAAAAATAACATTTTCAACAGAAAATACATATTCCCTAATAAGATACTTGCACTGATCTACATGCAGGGTTTCCGCTAGGGGTTGGGGGAATGGGTCCGGTAGCTGCTATGGGGGAAACCCAGTAAATAATTAAATATATGAAGACCGATTTATCTGTAATTTCGCCATTTACCGTACCGGCCGATGTATAAGTCGCAACTTTCTAACCCAATTTCCCTTATTAAAAACTTCCTGCGACTTATGGATCGGTATGTCATGAGGGGCATTTTTCATCAGGATTTTAAACGGCGATCACAGGTAAGCAACAAGACAAAATGCCGGCGCAAACTAAATCTAAAAAGGTGATAAATCCGATATAAAAAAAAGAAATAAACAAACCCATTCTCACTGTGTCTGTGTGTCTTTATTTTATTCCCTGTCTCACACATTTATATCAAATTATATGTATTAGTATCTGATAATTCAACTGCAAAAGAGCAGCAAAACATTGGGCGTTCTTGACCTGACTAATAATCGTGGACATGTGCATGATATTCAATGACTGCGGTATAATAGCTTTGATTATCTCTATTATTGTGACACAGTTAACTGCACGTGTCTGCAAACTTCTACTGGATGACGTCACATCAGAATGATTATCTAAGCCAGCCCGGGAACGAGCATTAGACAAACTCTTACTCTGAATGAGGGCATGCATGGTCAGCATGTTATTTTTAATGGGGCATTGACGCGAAGCCGCGATCTTGTGTATGTTGCACAAAGATTCTTTTATGATGATCGCCATTAGCCCAAGCGTTTTCATGCTTCAGTTCGCGACAATGAGGCAACCACTAAATTAACGATCCATTGCCCTAAAACAACAGTAAGCCAAGTCGCAATTTTATATTACTATAAATGATACGATATTTGTGTGTTTCCTCATGCCTCAAATTATACACATGTTTTATACAAGTTTGAATAATGATGAATAAATTAGTCCAAACGCCTCGTCAATATTCACGTCAAGATAATAAATGAGGCAGTTTTTATGATCCACGTTCCCATACTCTGAAGTAAATTGAACCAATGATATCTCCCCTGATAGGGAATTCCCCACCAATCATGTGGGGGAATCCCGTGGAACTATTTGTGGGGTGTCACTATTTATGGTTTGTTCATGCTGTTATTTTTTTTTTCTGAAGATGGACTGTGTCGATTCCATTTGGTCATTATTAATGAAAATAAGGTTAGATATCATATACATGTATAGCCTGCCGAGACAGACAAGAATGAATATGTTTTTAATAACGTCATTTATTTGTGTATGAGCGGGATTTCATGGTAAAGGTCGGCAGGGGGAATGGGTCCGGGTGACGGACCCGCAGCCGGCCTGGTGGAAACCCTGACATGGTATATTCCTTTTTATTCACCAAGGAGGGATCTGTGAGACCCGGATAAAATTTCATTATTTTGGTACGAAATAGCACAAGTACGTTTTGAATGTTATGCTGATCGGACATTTTAGCTCAATCATGTGTCATTAGCTATATAAGCCTGTTGACATCGATGGCAATGGGCTATCTTTTTGCAGTTATTTCCCTTAACGCCAGCGGCCGCTACGGGGCGCACCAACAGCCCTATCAATTTCCGGTTAAGTCAATGTCTATTCACTTCCGCGTTGGATTTACAATGAAGTAGACGTATTACGCCTGATTATTATTAATATCTAGCTATCTGTAACTAAATATTCACAGAAAATGCCAGGACAATGTTGTGCAATGTACTGCAACAATTGCGGTGGACATTTATTTCCAAAATCTGCAGATGAAGCAACTTTACAGCTTCGTGAGAAATGGATAATCACCATTCGACGGAGTAATGTGTCAAACAAGAGAAATGACAAATGGGAACCTGGTGAATTTGCTGTTGTTTGTGCCATACATTTCACTGATGACCAATTTCTAGCCAGATATGACAGAAGTAAGTTTTTTTTCAATGAAAACATATAAACTGTTATTTTTTTTAAAATGAAAACATATAAACTGTTAAAACGTGTGTGTGAGTTAAAATTTGGCTTGCATGATATATATTTTGACTATCTGGAAAGCTCAGATATACATGTGGGTGACATCCCATTATAGTATTTTTTTATTTCAATTATAAACCAATAACATAGACACCTGTATAAAATGTACATGCTATTGACTGATTTTTTAAATCGTGAATTAAGTCGGCATATTCATAACCACTTTGGTGTGCGACCATATGAATTATAATGTACATGTTTTTAATTTTATTAAAATTTCAATTTACATGTGTGTGCTCCCACTGATCACTGTGATAATAATAAACTCATACATGTTTTTTTTTTATTTTCAGCAAAGAGGGGCTCAAGAAATATCCTCAAAGCAGACGCTGTTCCTTCTGTATTCAGATGGAACATGTTCAGATCTGAAGACGAACTGCATCGAGAAAAAATGGCAAAGCGAAGTCGATTGTTTCAGGACATAGCTAGTTCACCGACACCCCCAACACCTGAACAACCAGTCGTAGAACCTGACATGAGTGGCTTTGTGCATGAGATCATTGTGGATCTGCCGATTGATGACACTGATGTTATTGACACAGGACTAAATGTATTATCATCATTCAATGCCACAACCCAAACAGAGGAATCTTCATTCAAGAAAGTTATTTTCTGTCCTCGGGCTTAGTAAACACAGAAACCCTTTTTCTGTGAATACGATTTGTCAGTTCCCGGCGGCAATCTACTGCCTATTGTTTCACCGACTCATATTTCATGTTTACTGATTGCCATTTCCGCTATATCCTTGGACAACAATCACCTTTTATATAATAACACACACAACTCCCACAAAGGGTGGTATTTTCGCACATAAACTCGCTGACACTACAGTGTCAACACCATGATATTAGTCTGGAATAGCAGTATCCATTGTACACAAGACTCTACCGAAGTGTCTTGGACTGTTGGCCACGAGTTACGTCTCCGGAATGAGATAGCCCATTGCTCTTTCATCCTCTTACAAGATTCGAGAGGGTGACAGAGCTTATTTGTCAACATAAAACAAATTGTGAGTGGCAAATGAAATATGCGTTTACGGTAATAATACTTACATTCTATAACCATGTGAACAGAGATAACATTGCAATTGGACAAACATTTTACTCGCATAACAAACCAGATCATATCATGCCAAAATGTTTATTTGGCCGTATATATAGACAGAGAGATCGATAATAATATTGTATCTGACCACGTGTTTGGACCTGAAGTGTACTGGTACATGTGGGAAATTTCCCACAATTCTCAACAAAGAAACAAATAATATTTGTCATAACAGTATAAATAAAATCAAGAGAAAATTAATGAAATTACAACTCCATTAATAATTTATTAATTATATGTCGTTTCCCAAATCAGAAACAAATTCACAACAAGTTAAAAACTTGGAAAGTGTTAAGAATGACCGGGATGATAAAATACAATAATACAAACTACAATGGCGAGATATAAACCCCACCATTAATGTATTATTGTACAGTCCTGGAACGTTTTGGTTACTCATATCATTTCCCTTATCTTATGGCACAAAGGATGAAAGAGGAATTGCCATCGATGTCAACAGGCTTACATAGCTAATGACACGTGACCGAGCTAAAATGTCATGTTAGTGTTCAAAACGTACATATGCTATTTTGTACAAAAATAATAAAGTTTTATACGGGTCTCATATATCCCTCCTTTGTGAATAAAAAGGAACATACCATGTAGTTCAGTGTCAAACATATCTTCGCGGGGAATACCCCTTTCTTTAATGAATGTATATCTCATTCAGTTATGAAAGTATACATTGGCATGGTCTATTATTCATCTGTTGGGATGTTCAGATGATTCCTATTTTTTGGTTGGTAATGTTCAGATAATAAATTCAACAAATAGGCTACATTTCCTACAGGAACTACAGTAATGCCCTAAATAATCGACTCTTTAACCACAGGAGAATTATGGGTAATTTTTCAGGATTTAGTTGGAAATATTGCTTGTTGCCATTCATCGGAAAGCTCTCAGTGAGAGCTTTCCGGTTGGTAACAAGCCATATTTCTGACTAAATCATGAAAAATTACCCATAATTCTCCTGTGGTTAAGGATTCGATTATTTAGGGCATTACTGTACTCATCAAATTCAATGCATAAAGAAAGGGTTAACTTACTCAACTAGTTTCTTTTCCATGTTGAGCCATGCTTCCGGGATTTTCTCTCCCATGTATTCTTCTTTGAGGGTAATTTCAATTAATTCCTTTTTTAGCTCCTCCAAGCCCTGCAATAGCCCATAATCATTTCTTGCTATACCGTACATTATTTAATGCAGCCCATGAAGTATATGCTTCCAAGATATAGAGTTTACACTGAACTCAGACATCTTTCTATATGGCTCAACATCTGACTAACCGAAAAACAGAACATTGAAATAATGAAAGCCTGTCAGATGTATATTAGGACATCTGGAAGATTCTAACCGATCAACTAGGCATGAAATAGCAATGCGTGTATCTCATCCCCTCTGATTAGCAGGTTTTGTTGGTGACTTTCTGGGACACAGGTTTGAATAAAATACAAAATTTGAAGGACAAAACTAACAGTGACAATAAAATCTGATGAATTATTTCTACATTCAAAGGTCATGCAATGGAACTTCCCATCAAACATTCTTGGTTACAAAATACTCAAAACTGAAGAGGCGAGGACTTTTATAAAAGACCAAAACTGAAGAGGAGAGGACTTTTATAAAAACCTCAGGTTACCTATTTGATTCATCATATTTCATCTCACACATCACTATGCTTTGTCAAATCCTTATGTACAACTCATTGTAAGATGAATTTTGGAGGAATTAATATTGTTTACAGTAATAGCCCATCTAAAACAAACCACTTTAGCCTTTCCATGCTGCAATAATTACAGGCCCTCAAGGCAATCGCTAGGTGAATAGAAAGTGTTTGAAATTCTGTATTATGGGAGATTATATCAGATAAAAAAAATATTTGCATCTCAAAATTGTACTCGTTATGGTAATCACCAGAAAATGTATGCAGAATGTTACAAGTAATGGTTTTTTTGTTTATAATACAAAGAAAATAATGTAGAGTGAGCTGAGTACAACAGTTTCTGCTGCAAACATGCAAAATTTAAGTTGTCTGTATTTTAGTGTTTAATATTGTTTGTTGTAGAATTCATGACACTGACTGCAGTAAAAGTTTAACGAGAGGCCAATCGTAATGCTTAACCATACATTCAACCCTAACTTAAAATCATCTATTTAGAACTTAATATACACCATTACACATAATGTGGAGATGATTGGAAAGATAAATTGGGGGTGGGGGTTTCATCATTTTCTTGGATACGTATAAACACCAGAAAAGATAAAGTATGCTTTGGATAGCATGTGTTCATGTCATGGTTAAAGGTAGGGTTAATATATTCAAAACCAATCAATCGATACCAAAATTCATACAGGTGAAGAATGTGATTATAAGACTGGTCGGGTGAAAACTATTTAGTTATCACATAGTGTCAACAGGATTGGTGGAGGAGGTAAATATTTTTAAGTAAAAACAACAAATGACCCTCACTATGCAGGTCAGGGGTGAGTTATCATAAACTGTGCCATAAAATATAAACACAATCAATGACAAATATTTGAGTTATCAAATCAGATAGTAAGGGTTTAATATCTTACCCAAACTAATGAACTGATCAACAAAAAATAGTCTTATAAAAAGCATGTCATTGGATTTAGAAACCCATGCAATAAGTTATTCTGTATGAATACCATTCATTACTTGAGTTATAATCAGTAAACCTCAAATCTGGATAATTCCAAGTCGAAAAAGGGCCATAACTCCATAAAAAAATCAGATCAGACCCATATTCAAACTTGATCTGTATTCTGGGCTAAAACTAAAAAACTCACATGCCAAATTTGTTGCCAATCAGATGAAATTTTTTTTGAGTTATCACAGCATGCATGAATTCTAAGTAAAAAAAGAGCCATAACTCTGTTAAAATATATCAGATCAAAACCATATTTTGGAACTCGATCTATATTTTGGGCTGAAAAGCTCACAAATTAGGTGACGATCAGATGATAAATGTTTGAGCTATCGCAGCATGATTAAAATCTAATTCGAAAAAGGTCCATAACTCCATAAAAAAAATCTGAACAGATGCATGGACTGACAGACGCCAAATGACAAGTGGTCAATCAGGACGTTGATGCTATGTGTACCATACATATAGTATGGTACACATAAGAACAATGGTTTCAACATGAATAATCTCGTCAGATGGCAAGCGAGACAGTAAAACAATAGGTTTAATAATAATCAAGTAAAGGTGTACTCAAGTAGAAACGAGCAAGAAAGTGTCAAAACTATAGGATTAAGATCAAGCATGGACATGAATCGCCTCACTTGCTGTGTGACTGTCAAAACAAAACATGGAAAAAATATGGGCATATAAAATTGAAAATCCAAAATATGCCGCCCCTAAATTTATTGGGCTTGTTTAAAATAGAGAAAACAC
This sequence comes from Siphonodentalium dalli, assembly GCA_032622095.1. Classification (NCBI taxonomy): domain Eukaryota; kingdom Metazoa; phylum Mollusca; class Scaphopoda; order Gadilida; family Siphonodentaliidae; genus Siphonodentalium; species Siphonodentalium dalli. The sequence goes on from CP136064.1 coordinate 107,932,914, forward strand.
AGGTATATTTTGTTTTGGTCTGATGCTCATCTATCTAATGTTACGCACAGCTCCAGTATAACTGCTAATGAAGTGGAAACATCTGATTTGTGGATACTTCTCCATCAGTTCCATCTGAGGTATAGAGCTCTTCTCAACCTGTAAAATAATTTATCGGAATATTTCATCTGTAAAAATGTAATTTCTCCATGTATATGATAAATCTGTGTTTTAAGTCATTTAACCCTTCGATGACTGGAGCTTTCTGAAATTTTGCGAAAACCCTGTGCCAGTGCATTCTCTTATATATGTATTAAAGTCTCCCATACAGGGAGCCTGACATGCATATTTAAGAGAATACATTGGCCTAACAATATTTACCTTGTAAGCCAGTGCATTCTCTTATATATGCAAGGCTCCCTACGGGAATCTCGCATATATAAGAGAATGCACTGGCACAGGATCTTTAATGCTGCGCCAGCACAGCTCCCGGCAAGAAAGGGTTAAAGGTACTCAATCCAAATTAACGCTCGCAAATTACTATTTCCTTGGCTTCAGGGGTAAAAAATATTTGATTCGAGTCGAAGAACCCACCCATCACAGAGTGATCAGATATCGATGTTTGAAATCAATTATTTTAATTGTAAGGGGCCCAATAGACAGTCAACGAGAAGAATTTCATGGACCAAATTGCGGGTAAAGATGGATAACTCTAAAATCAAGTGGCTTTTTGTGTCCGATATTTGACAAACTGGCAAAATTTCGTCGAATAAAATGTTGATAAATAGCAGGTTTTGTGCAATTTTATACTATAGTTGATTGTGCTTTTCATTATTTTTGGACAATTATTAGATTCTGATAACTGAAGAGGCATTTCAAAAAATGTTGTTGTTGTTGGAATGTGATGATATGGGGACCCTCTGATCGGATTGAGTACCTTTAATGGACTCGTGACTGTGGCCTTGACCATCTAATCTAGATTACAAATGTTCAATAGCTCGTCCATTAACCCTGAACTATTATCTGAACATTTCCTATGGTTAACTACTCATCAATGATTTTTCACCACGTACATCCAGCGAAATTCTTTGTTGAAAATGTCTTATGTCTTGCAATTTTTCTTGGATTTATGCAAAAAAGCGCTTAAATGACCCTTAAGTGACCCTTAAATGATTACTTACCTTGTCACAGTGTGTTCCAATAACCAGAACTGGTGACTTCGGAGCATGACAGGCTATAGAGTTTAGCCAGAAGTCAAGACCAGCATGTTCATAACCTAGACGAATGTTCCACAGTAACATATACACAGCTCTGTTCGATAAAAAGAACTGAAAAGAAATAGCGCATATGAAATGAGAGTTTATGATATCTCATATAATATTTGTGAAATGAGTTTTAGAAATATGAGATAATGATATTCATAATTAAACCATTTATGTGACATCATCCATTGTCTGTAGCAGGTGTCTAATCTGATGAATAAACACAATGGGCACATTGTCATAATGTAGAATTGACCCAAGTGTTGGCTATGTGTGTGTGACAATAGATATCACGGATATCCAACTATTGGATATTACAAATAAAAATTGGATGTGAGAGTTGACAAAACAGATTGGTTCACAGGTGTAAAACTTTGCCCCCCCCTCCCAATGAAGGCTCTCTGGCCACATCCCTGAAATCGGTCACAGACTGAAGATGTCCGATCCGATCTGACACCAACCAATGATAAAAAGCATAAAGCAAGTCTGAGTTTAGTGTGCCTGTCATTTTCAGAATGAGGTCCCCAGAGGGTGAATTTAGTGACGCTATCCTGCATAGCGGGCTAACATCAACTAAATTCACTCTCTGGGGACCTCATTCTGTCTAGGCCTCATCTTCCTCTTGAAAGTTTCTTTATTATTAAATTTCTATCGAAATTTCTTCACAAAGATCCTATTACTTTTTTAGTTTAGTTTCTCTATATCCCCAAATTGGCTGATGACACATTGCATCATCGAAGTTCACAATGGCTGTACATCACAATATTCACCATTTGGGAACTTCATCTGAGTCTATGTCTCCCATAGCAGATTAGGCAATGCAGAATGAGTTCCCCAGAGGGTGAATTTGTGGCTGCTAGCCGTCTGTGCAGGATAGAACTACTAAATTACCCCTCTGGGGACCTCATTCTCCAAATGACAGATTCGACCGTTTTCGAACCAATAACATCGAACCAAATACGAATCGAATATCGAGAGCGAATCGAATAATGAATTGAACATCGAATATTCACAGGACCCTAATGATTAGGTACTATTACAGTATCCTGTTTTAACATATTGACAATACTGCATTTTTAACACAGTTTACAAGTCTGGGTATTTGATCAATTAATTTCTTTTTGGGCGTGATTTTTACCATCTTGCTTTGATTGTGTTACTTTTTTTACTTGTTATTTATTCTATTCTGTTTTTGTTCCGGAATTCTCAAACATTTCGGAGATAAACGTACCCTAAGCCGGCGAGTTCACAAACTTTTTCCATGCTCGAATCCCAGAATGTACAACGAAACAGGGTACGTTTATCTCCATTGTAATTCAATCTAGCAAGGAATTTGCAAAAAGATTGTATAAAAAGTATCATTTAGTCATTTTCTTGACACAAATCGAGACTTTCATTTTGCCGTTGTCACCGTGCACAAATCGTTTGGTTTGTTCATTGCGTTACTAGGAACACTGCTCTGTAACAATTTCCTGTGTGGCGGGTTGGCTCGTTTCGCTACTCCGTTCTGCGGCGATCAAATTTTACTGTGCTACATGTAGATTTGATGCACGCTGAAGCGGCCGATGTCGGTGAATCGAAAACTAAAGTTAGCCGCTCTCGGCCAATCAGAATGCTTGTTTTTAGTGACAAATACTCGATTGAATTACAATCTGAAACATTTGGCCAAAATATATTTTCGGGGCAGCGTGAACCCTGAGTGTTATTTTACCTGATGTGTGTTGTAATAGACAGTCTGTCCAGCAAAATCCCACACACTGTACCTAATGGGCTCAGTGCTGCCCTCTACTGGAACGGGCCACTCACAAATGTCGATACCATCTGTGATTTCCTCTGCATAGTCTTGCATATATACATAGTCATCATCTGTCAGAGCATCCACTAAACTGCAATAACAAACAGTAACCTTTCTACCGCTATGGTTATTCAAACAAGCACATGCTTTTCATAACAAATGAACGACAGTTCTAATGTGGTCATGGGTTATTGACAGCAAGTCAAATAGAGAGTATATATCTAGAGTTTTTGGGCGGATAATGAATATTATGTCATGAGTGAGTGTGACACATGTTTATTTTCATGAGTGGGTTGCCGCGAGTGAAAATAAATGTTTGTCTTGTTCACAAATGTCATAATGTTCGGTATCCATATTAGATTATTTTTTATTACAAGCATTTCCAAAGATATTCGCTATTTACGACAACGAATGTTCTCACAATCACTTCCAATCAATGTATCAAAACCAAAAGCTGATCTCTACCTGTTCACTTCACAATCCGCAGAATAAAGAAATATAGTTCGCTTATTCTAACATTTATTTCCCCAATCATTGTGTCAAATTTCAACATAAAATAGATTTTTATTTTTATTTATTATATAATAATAACAGCAAATGATAACTCTACTGATTCGTGTTGATAATAAAATATTGCCTAGCACATTAATACACACATGTGAATTAGTTGCACGTGCGAGCTAGTACGTATAAAAGTGAAAATTTCTATATCCCCTTCTGGGAGATATCATAATTTATTTAACAGTGATTTTGTTTATCAATCATGTATTGAGCATATAATAAATATGAATATACATGTACCCTCATTGCCAAATGGTGCTAGATTGCTAGCACATTAAAAGTTTTCCTGATAGAGACACATTATGGTGGCTAACATTTAGTTATGGGTATGTGAATAGCACGGAAATATGTCTCATACTTTTTCTACATCACAGACTACAAACGTTGCTATTAAAAGATCAAGTAATTTCCAAATTAAGGTTGAATTGGAGATGAGCACAATATTTTGTTAAAAACTTAAAAAAACAACCATATAATTGCCTTATGCTTCTAAATTCCATGAAATATCCATGTCCAAGACCAAATATTGCTAATTTCCATGAATATTTCAGGCATGGAAGTCATATTATTGAATTCCATGACTTTTCCAAATTCAAGGACCATGTACCAACCATAAATAAGTGGTTCTTCACAAAGATATATATATCAATATACATATATATATATATATATACTCTTTGTTGATAATATTTATTATTATATAATCTTTTATACTGTTTGGATCACTAATTAAGCACCTTAGCCTCATCAATATTTTCCGTTTCAATTTTACTCGTTCCCGATCTTCCCCCGTTTTACCCCCTTTTCATGTTATGTTTATAGCTTGTTACCTGTTCGCCATTTTACCCCCTTTTTTCGCTGTTAGCATTTTTTAGCATGTTATCACCCCCAATTTACCAGTAACTTTTTAATATTTTTTCAATTTGTAATTTTATGCGCTTTTGTATTTCTTAGTAACGTCTCACTACATTTTTGTTGATGTCCATAATTATGTCTTATATTTGAGATTGTATTTTATATTATACACGTGTTTTCCAGTTAGGTTCTTAGCATATAATTTTTATCCATTCGCTAATTACTATTATTTTAGGATGTGTGCCATGTTTGTATTGTAAGCGCATTGAAACTAATTTATTGTATAATGCGCTCTAAATGTATCTATAATAATAATAATAATAATCTATATTTGCGAATGTCTGTCTGTGTTCCATATAAAATAACGGAGGGACCATCTAGACGGCTCCAAAGGGATCGAGCAGGGGTATTAACTTTTTACAAGAAGGTAATGATGCAGTTTAAAATATTACTAAATTGACGCTGTTAGTGTCAGGGACAGAAAAAGGGGAGAGGCAACAAAATCATTACATTTTGTTTTTGCCAATTTCCACCAAAAATCATCTTTCCACCAATCTGAGACATGTTCTTCTCAATGATAAGCAGAATCTAATTGTGTGCTTTACAGATGCTACTTTTGGGACAAGGATAGGGAGGAGCACTAACATTGAAAAGAATGTTTTTGTTGTCAATTTCCACAAAAGTTATATATAGTCATCTCCAAGGAAATCTAAAAAATTATGTGGTTTAACACGTTGACTGCCACTACGAGTTAACTCGTAGTACACGGTTGCATGGGGACTGCTACTACGAGTTAACTCGTAGTGGTGTTCATACCACATAAATAACAACAGAAACCGATAGCAATGTTAGTTTATGCATCAATCCATGCCAAACGACCCCATTGATCGATTGCAAATGTATAATGACAATGGCTTGAGATACAACGATTCCCACATCCCGATCAAGGGGTGGGGGTGAAGTTTGAAATATTGCTAGGACACTCCAACTCACCAGGACCTCTTCTGTACATCCCTGACCCATGGTAGACAGGTGCAAATAGACATTTCCCAGACAACATAGAGGGCTTTCGTTGCATAAATCAATAATCAGTTAGCTCTAGATTGTTCAGGTTTCATTTGAAGCTTTTGGCCATAAAGTGATAATACACCCCATTGTTAGAGGGATGGGGCATGCAAGCGACTGAAAGGTCCACGAAATATCTAAGCTTGGTTGTGTAACATGTAATAGAACAACACTTACATGTATGTTGAGATTAGTTAGAAATGAGCGCCCTGCTTGAGTGGTCTAATGTCTAAATTCTAACATATCTTATTATCAGCTGTAGTTCTATGTTTATTACACATCTCGTACTTATAACTGGGTACATTTTGACTGTAGGAGAATTCAGATATAGTGTCAGTGGCTGCTGGAAACTCAAGCTAGCCCTACATCAAGTGCATGCACAAGCGGATACATGTGGCTTGTTTAATCATGCATACAAATTTGTTTCCCTGGCTATGTGCGTACCAGTGTGTATATATAAATTCATTCATCGTGTTTTATAGTATTTTAGTCGACCAAAATCTGGTTTTATGATGTTGAAACGTTGTTGGCACCTGGGACGGAATTTACCAGTGGTCATCGCTGGTGCCAGCTACAAGTTATCTCGTAGGTAAATAAATATTACTTTATCGACGTCTTAGGCGACGTAGAGTGTACCGGTGATTGTATATAAATTCATTTACCATGTCTTATACACGATATGCTTGTACATGTGTACCACTCTCGCCATCTAAGTCGTTGAAAACGTAATTCTATTTACCTACGAGATAACTCGAAGTGGCACCAGCGATGAAACACTGAATAATTCCATCCCAGTTGCCGACTACGAGTTATCTCTTAGTAGCCTTATGACATTTTCAGCATCATATAACCCGATATTGGTCGAACCATTACTCCTACATCTGTAATACATCACCTACTATCGGCTAAACATGCAATCCCATGTTGGCGTATGGGATGGAATTACCCATTGGTTTTCGGCAGTGAACGTGTTAAAGAAAACACTATTGCCCTATTTGAGTCAGTGATGGGAAAGGGATGGGCACAAAAAGTGCATGAATGAAATTGTGTCGCTGATGTTTACAAACATATATTATCATCATCTACATGGAATCTAATGGTGTGGGTTTAAAGGTGGTGTTGTAGGGGCCAGTGATTGAGGACAGGAGAGCACCAGAATTCGGGGATAGAACATTTTATCGCCAAAAATTACCAAAACTAGATATACATGTAGACATCCCGATGAGTCTAATGTTGTGGTTCAAAGTTGGCAGGGTGGTGCCAGAGCCAGGTCAGGTACCTACGTCATAATTTGCTCTAAATTTCAACATTTGTTTTTTCTATATTTTCCAAAAGATATTGGCATTCTATATATTGGACTAATGGGCTCTCCCAATAATTCTTCGCGGATACTTCAAAAACCAGATATTGAACAGATTCATTTTAAGGCAAGTTTGGAGATCAAATTTCATAACCTCGAAAAGTGCTGACAGAAATAATTCCTTTGTACACTTATATTGTTTCAACTGTCATATTTATATGGGATGGGAATCACAGGATTTATAGTGAGTACCAAAAACTGACACTTAGCTCATTTGCTATCTTTTTTGGTTAATCTCATATATATTTTGAAGACCTCTGTCTGTATGTTTGTCTGTCTGTATGTTTGTCTGTATGTTTGTCATTAATACAAATCTACGATTCTCGACCGATCGGGACGAAACTTGGTACGTGTGTGTAGTTTGACCAGGCGGTGGACGTTGTCGTATTGGCGAGCCCGTGCGGCGCCCGCTTCGCGCATGCGCAGGTGAGATCTCGGAAACGGGTGGAGCTATCGACTTGAAATTTGCTATGTGAATGTATCTTGCCCCGGATACGAATTTTATCGGGTCGCCGAGCCCGTGCGACGCCAGCTTCGCGCATGCGCAGACGAGATCTCGGAAACGGGTGGAGCTATCGACTTGAAATTTTGTATATGAATGCATCTTGCCCCGGATACGAATTTTATCGGGTCGCCGAGCCCGTGCGACGCCAGCTTCGCGCATGCGCAGACCAGATCTCGGAAACGGGTAGAGCTATCGTCTTGAAATTTAGTTTTTGAATAGCCCGGATGAATAGCCCGGACAACGTCGGGCTCATCGGCTAGTCTCTTATATATTTTGAAACAATCTGTCTGTCTGTTTGTCTGTCTGTCCTTTATACAAATCTACGATTCTCGACCGATCGGGACGAAACTTGGTACGTGTGTGTAGTTTGACCAGGCGGTGGTCGTTGTCGTATTGGCGAGCCCGTGCGATGCCCGTGCAGCGCATGCGCAGACGAGATCTCGGAAACGGGTGGAGCTATCGACTTGAAATTTGCTATGTGAATGTATCTTGCGCCGGGTACAAATTGTATCGGGTCGCCGAGCCCGTGCGACGCCAGCTTCGCGCATGCGCAGACCAGATCTCGGAAACGGGTGGAGCTATCGACTTGAAATTTGCTATGTGAATGTATCTTGCCCCGGATACGAATGTTATCTGGTCGTCGAGCCCGTGCGACGCCAGCTTCGCGCATGCGCAGACGAGATCTCGGAAACGGGTGGAGCTATCGACTTGAAATTTGGTTTTTGAATAGCCCGGACAACGTCGGGCTCATCGGCTAGTCTCATATATATTTTGAAGACCTCTGTTTGTCTGTCTGTATGTCCTTTATAGAATCGAAAACGGGTTGACCGATCGAGACCAAACTTCCTATCCAAAGGTAAAATCCCACGGGAATTGTCGACGTCGCGTTTTGGAGAAGCCCAGAGCACCCATTCTCCACTCTTAGTCACAATAAACGGCACTGCGGTGGTTAATCAAGTGATAATTTAATGAGCGTTTGTTTTTGACGCATCGCTATAAAGAGCGTTTGTTTACCATTCAACGTTATTAGCAACTGCAGAGAGAAAGACGGGAACAATTCTTTTGAGTGGTTTCCTATGCGGGGAGATTTATTGGCTATCCTATGCGATCGGGATGAAACTTGGTACGTGTGTGTAGTTTGACCAGGCGGTCGTCGTTGTCGTATTGGCGAGCCCGTGCGACGCCCGTGCAGCGCATGCGCAGACGAGATCTCGGAAACGGGTGGAGCTACCGACTTGAAATTTGCTATGTGAATGTATCTTGCCCCGGATACGAATTTTATCGGGTCGCCGAGCCCGTGCGATGCCAGCTTCACGCATGCGCAGACCAGATCTCGGAAACGGGTGGAGCTATCGACTTGAAATTTGGTTTTTGAATAGCCCGGACAACGTCGGGCTCATCGGCTAGTCTCCTATATATTTTGAAGACCTCTGTTTGTTTGTCTGTATGTTTGTCTGTATGTCATTTATACAAATCTACGATTCTCGACCGATCGGGACGAAACTTGGTACATGTGTGTAGTTTGACCAGGCGGTCGTCGTTGTCATATTGGCGAGCCCGTGCGACGCCCGTGCAGCGCATGCGCAGACGAGATCTCGGAAACGGGTGGAGCTATCGACTTGAAATTTGCTATGTGAATGTATCTTGCCCCGAATACGAATTTTATCGGGTCGCCGAGCCCGTGCGACGCCAGCTTCGCGCATGCGCAGACCAGATCTCGGAAACGGGTGGAGCTATCGACTTGAAATTTGGTTTTTGAATAGCCCGCATGCGCAGACCAGATCTCGGAAACGACTTGAAATTTGGTATGTGAATGTATCTTGCCCCGGATACAAATTTTATCGGGTTGCCGAGCCCGTGCAACGCCAGCTTCGCGCATGCGCAGACCAGATCTCGGAAACGGGTAGAGCTATCGACTTGAAATTTGGTTTTTGAATAGCCCGGACAACGTCGGGCTCATCGGCTAGTCTATTATATATTTTGGGAAATCTGTGTGTGTGTGTGTGTCTGTCTGTCTGTGTGTTTGAGATGGACTCGAAAACTTGGTATGTGGGGGTACTTTCGGCCGGTGAGTGGCATGGGCCTGTTAATTTGCCTGTGCGACGTGACCTTGACCTTGAAATAGGGTCATTTCAAGGTCGAACGCCCGAGTATCACGGGATTTCGATGAAAATTAGTGTCTGGGATACTTTTGTATGGGGAGTGTCGTAAGCCTATTCGTTTGCCCGTGCGACATGACCTTGACATCAGGTCAATTCAAGGTCAAATCGCGAATTTTGATGGGATTTCGACGAAATTTTATACGTGGGGTTACTTTTGTCCACTGAGTGTTTTCGACGGGTCAAATCGTGACCCCCAACCTGACCTTGACCTTCAAAATGATCAATTCGAGGTCAAATCGGGTAAAACCGGATGGATTTCGACGGGTACTTTTGTCGGGTACTTTTGTCCACTGAGTGTTTTGGACGGGTCAAAACGTGACCCCACCTGACCTTGACCTTCAAAATGGACAATTCAAAGTCAAATCGCGCAATTCGCCGAAAAGCAGAGGGGAAACAGCCCGGACGAAGTCGGGTCCACCTGCTAGTTAGTTATATAGGTGAAAAAAACGGCAAGTACTCAGCTATTTTTGAGCGATTTATCATGTAAGTTCCCAGCCCTGGGTGACATTGGGGATGGGAAGCTAGGGACACCAGATTTGATAAAACCACGAAGGTTAAGAAATTTCCAATAAATATATATTGGTCATTTACATGATAGGAGGAATCTACTGGTGTGGTTTGAAGATGATAAAGTGGCGCCCTCTGAGTTAGGGCAGGATGTTTTTGTGATGCCCATGTGAGAATAAATTTTATGAAACTAACACTTTGAGCAAGAGTTTTCTCTGTTCCCACCAAATGTCCACAGCGATGTGTTCGACATGGTAACGCCGGGTAAACCTGCTAGTAATCTGATATACACAAACCTTGTTTTTCCGGCTCCACCCAAACCTATGAACATCAACTTTGTTCTTTTGCAAGGAACAGCACCCTGTTTGAGCCGTTTCAAGTAACCAAACACAGCGTTAAAGCCTCGATTTACCACTTCCTTTGGAGGAGTTTTCATACCTTTGCAACCTTTGAGAACGATCTCTGGAGAAAGAATGAATGAAAGTGTCAATGAACATGGTCCGTGCTGGACGAATAATTCATTTGGCCAATTCTGAATTTGTTTGTCCATTTTACGAAAACATCGGCCACATTGAAAAACCAATACTAAGATAATTTGGCAATTTTTCCTAATAATGCTAAAAAAAAATTTACAAAAAAGCAAAGGAATTAAGGCAATAAAGCACACAAAAACAATAACAAATGAGAGAATTGACACAACATTTTGCACCAATGAGATCAGTAAATCTGTAAAATATGTCAGATAGTAATTTTCTTTGGCCATTATTATACAAATCTGGCCATTGGCCGAATCATTGTCAGACTTATGCAACTGATCTACATTTCGCCGATTCGATTCGAAATGAAAATGCCCAATTAGCAGGGCCCTATCCGTCAAGTTGAGCTATAAAGGTACCTTATTTCATAACTTTTCCCAAGCATGGAGATGTTTTTTGTTTAAATTCCAAAACTTTCTGACATTACAAACTAGCATATGAACCCTGAAGAGAAATTAATTTTGTTTAGTCTTACCTTTCATTGGTAAACCTGCCATCTCTGGAGACAAGCTCTCTAGAAGGAGGCAATGTTCCAATTTAATCACTTTAAGATTCTGCAACTCTTTTATTTCATCAGGTACTGAGTGTATGCACTGATGACTCAAGTCCAATTTCTCAAGGGACTTCATTTTTAGAACTGCCTCTGGAATGCCGCCAACTAGATAGAAAGTAAAGAAGCTTATGAGCCCACATAATGTATTATTGAATGTTTAGTACCTACATGCTAAATGTTAGTGTATCTCTTCCCAACAATTTTTATATAGTTTCCGGGGAATAAAATAATAAATATTAAATCAAGACACCTGTCTGTAAAAAGCTTCTATCAATTAATATTGATTAAATTTCAATTTTACTGGTATAATACATACAACCTCTTGGAACAGTTTTAGGGGCTATTTTTAGAACAGATCAGCAAAGAAACTTCGGGCAATCACGCGGAAATGTTCAGAGAGTAGCAAGCAGGAGAACTATATCTTCTTAGCACTTTCCACCAAGGCAAAATGTCAGATATATTGCTCTGCAACATAAGGAATAAACCACTTTATTATGAAATTGTAGTCGAATAATATCTCCAATATTCAGTTTGTCAGTGTTTTATTAACAGAAAAAGTTACATGTAGTCTTAAAAAGATTTTATAGAAATTCTATTGTTGTACAGTAATGCCCAAACAGTAATGTTACAAGCGGTTGACCTAATCTGAACTAATCACTAAACGTGGCCAGCAAAATAATTGGGGTGAGCTTTTAAAAGTTCAGCCGATTTCATCTGAAGCCAGTTATTTATATCAATCACATTATTGTAACTAAGAGTTTGGAAATCTTATATCGGGCTGATTTAACGTGCTGCATGGGCTAGTCTCAAATTATCGGCAGATTTTGTGAAAATAAATAAGAAAACACACAGCTTTTTAATGGGAATAAATCATAAAAAACTACATAAATATCAGAAATGAATGTAGTGTGTGTGTGTTATTGGAGGATACGGCACTGTGGTCATTGGGGGCACATTTAGTGTAAATCGCAAAGCGGTTTACACAATGTTTACACAATATCCCCCAATAACACACACCCACTACATTCATTTCATAAAAAAATAAGTGAAATGGAATGATGTTGAAGTTAAATAAATGATGTTGGACTTGAAAATAAAACCACCATCACACCTGACTAGATTAGGAAAATACCAATGAAAAAAAATATATATATATATCATCAGGAGTTTTCAGTCAGGTGTGTAATAAACATAGAACCGCATGTGTAACTGGCCGATAGTTTGTGACACTTTAGCGACTTTGGAAGAACAATACTCGAGGTCTTTATATATCCTGATATCCATGTGCCATTGCATTTGTGCCATAAACTGATGGATAGTAAACACGGTAGACTCGCATGTATAAGATAATGCATTGGCACAGGGTTATCACAAATTTTCAGGAAGTTCCAGTCATGGAAGGGTTAATTATTAAAGGAGGTTATGGGATTTCTAGAGTGAGAAATATTCAGCGTACTGCATGAATGGGCAAATTTGTTGATTCATTACCTCACTGAAAACCAATGGAAATTGCAATTTACATACTGAAATAAATTAAGGATTTGACTAATAATATCATTATTCATTTAACTTTGACAAAATCTGCAAAGTAACTCATCCTTAAATTTGGCCAAGCATGAAGCGGCGTCCTACAATTAGTTTATGTGGTCAATTTCAACTATACATGCTGATGTGCCATATATTTATCTCTCGTAATGCAACAATTTTGTGATCAATGTACAGATTTCGGTTTCAGAAAAAGTCCAGTTTTCAGATATAATTTTCCACCAAATAGCTTGATTAGACACAATCTCATGCCACACAAAATAGAATATTAGTGTCTGTTGGTGCTTGATGGGCAGGTCTGAGAATATGGTGCCAGCCATTTGCAGAATGAGGTCCCCAGAAGGCCTCACCTTCTCTGAAAAATATCTTCATTATCAAATAAAACAAGTTTTTTAATTTCTTTAGAAAATTTCTTTGTTTATATCACCAAATTGGCAGACGACACAATGCATAATCGAGGTATATCACCATCTACATCATTTGGAACTTAAATCGGTATCTAGGTCTCCCATAGCAGATGAGGCCATGAAGAATGAGGTCATCCAGCACCATATGCTCAGTCCTGTTGATGGGCAAAGCATTCAATCAAATCATCTCCAATATGCCTCTAACCATGTCTAAACCTCTCCAATATGCCTCTAACCATGTCTAAAACTCTCCAATATGCATCTAACCATGTCTAAACCTCTCCAATATGTCTCTAATAATGTCTAAACCTCTCCAATATGTCTCTAATCACGTCTAAACCTCTCCAATACGTCGAAACCTCTCCAATATGTCTCTAACCATGTATAAACTTCTCCAATATGCCTCTAACCATGTCTAAACCTATCCAATATGCCTCTGACCATGTCTAAACGTCTCCAATATGCCTCTAACCATGTCGAATCCTCTCAAATATGCCTCTAACCATGTCTAAACCTCTCCAATATGCCTCTAATCATGTCTGCTAAATACTTATTGAAGAGTTAGAATATATTCAATATGGATGCAGACCAATAACAAGGAGGTCCAATCTGGTCTGGTGCGGTACTCTGCAGTCTGGTTCTCATGCCTGGACCAGTCCAGTCCACCTTTATATGAATAAATTACTAAGTACAGTCAAAATTCGTTAAGTCGAACGTCGGTAACTCGAATACCCCACTTAAGTCGAAGCCATTGCTTGGTCCCGGCTGAGCTTGTGTGCAAAGCCAATAGAATAATCACGGTTAAGTCGAAGTTGGATAAGTCGAAATTCCCGAAACGAAATTTGGTCCCAGTACCAGCTTATAACACTAATTAATATGGTCGAAACGCCATCGGCAATGCATCGCCATGCGATTATAGCTCAGTCTGCTTCTATTCAATTGCCTAAAAAGCTGTGAAGTTTCCTGGAGTCTTTGTTTGTCGTAATGCATTATTTATTTAACACATTAACGAGGGTCGTGGGTCAATGTCCACCGTGTGAGGATCAGCATAGTGTTGACAGACGAAATGAAAAATCTTGTTTAAACCGCTTGATATAGAGAATAATTTCATTCAGTCATGTCTTCCCAAAACGAAAACGATATATGTTCCAAAATGAAATGTTAAAAGCATCGAAGAACGGCATTTTGTAGCGATTGGTGGCAAAGGAACGCAAGATGACGCAATGCATGACTCTGACCTTGTAATGTGATATATGATCACGCAAGCAAACAAGGCCGACGACCTAATGAAAATGCTGGAATAAACTGAAGAAAGATTCAACCACTAAATATATGCAGAAACTGAACCACTGTCCTTGATCACCAGTTTAAAAATGTCCAGTCCTGAATCCTAATTTTTTTAAATACTATTCATTGTAACCACTTCCGGGTCAAATGAAATGTACTTTTGTTATCTCTACCGTGAATATGTTGATTTTTTTGCTGTCATATTCTGTATTTTTATTACATTATTCAATAAATAATCAGAACAAATATCATCCCATTTGTTGTATGTGATCAGCGTAGTCGCTGACTATTGATCTAGCGCAAGTATATAGCATGCACAAGGTTGAAAACAATTATTTTCGGGTCGAAATTAATTCGACTAGTTGGAATTTGGGGTCACCAAATGGTCGAAATGGTTAAGTCGAACACATGGATAACTCGAAGTAATCAAAGGGTCCCTTGCGAATCGACTTAACGAAGTTTAACTGTAGTACAACTGCAGTAACTGTAGTCCATGGTGTTGAAACTATAGGTCGTGGTCCAAATCTGGACCACATTGGACCCATGGTTGAAAAGTTATAAACACGCCAAAAGCATGACGAGTTATAAAAACACACACACACAAATACACAGACGGCAGGTTTGATATATATAGATAGATAGGGTTATGTTTTAATGGATAACTTTGTATATGTCTTTTTCCACTGGTTTGAAGATATCCCATCTGCAATTTACAACTGTTATCAACATCAACAGCATATGCCAAATTTATTCTATGTAGCTTAAACTAATACTAGTACTACCGTACTATATATACTGGCAGTGTAAAATGTATATTTTTCATTATGAAATGCACAGGCGATTAACACGATGATTTTGAGGTGAACAATTTTCAAAAAATAGGGCCTAGGTCCTACACGTTACTTGTGCCAATTAAAATCCAATCATACACGCGAAGGGGCCATTGTTCACTTTAATCATCTAGTTGTCAACTCAATAACAGAAACATATTGATTAATCAACCATGTCCACAAATAAGATCTAGAATGGTTTCCGATTTTGACCAATACCCATTACCCAGAGGCGAAAGTGAACCGGACCGGAAAGAACCAAACTGGTCCAGTCCACATCCCTAATGTTCATTAATATGTTCAACAAATGACCATGGGGCCATTTGTTGAACTTACTATGTGATTTGTTTCTCCATCAGTGAAGAGGAATCCTTCTGCACTTAGATTATCTGTTCGTAAGTCTGTCGTCTGATAATAATTTCTAAACATTCCTCCAGATAATTATTACGATGTATACAGTACAGAAACAGTTAATGGGGAGGTTCAGGTTGGATAACAGCAAATTTATCCCTTTCTATACTAAATGGATTCTCCCACTCAGTTATAAAAGTACACATTAGAATGATATATTAATCATTTGGAGGGATGTTAAGGTGATAAAAGCAAACAACAGATATATAGAAGTGCAGAAGGAGTCCTATTTATTTCGGCAAATGTTTAGATAATAAATTCAACAAAGGACCTATGGTTGTTTGTTGAACTAATTATCTGACCATTTCCTAAGGAATAACTACTCATCAATGATGCTTTTGTATAGAAAGGGTTAAACTGCTATAGAAATATTATTTATGTGAAAATACCCCAAGATATATCAGCGGGAATGCTCGATGTTAAACAATAAGCCAAACAACAAAGTGACTTCGTGGAAAACAAACAGCAAACCACGCAAGGCTACATGTTTTGTCTCACTATTTTAATAGCTTTCTAAATGCTTTACTTTACTTGAATGGCTAACTCTATGCGTCATGTTTATCAAGGCTCACATTATTCATGCTGAGGCATCGGTTGATGAAAACTTCCCATACTTGTTATATGGAGACATAGTGCTTTGTTAGAAACTTTAAAGTTATACACGTAAGTTCACAATACTAAGTTGTGACCTGTATGACTATATGCATTGGGTTATTGTGCATTCTACAAATTAAAAGTTATTGTATGAACTCTGAATGATCTAAACCAGTTTTGACACAATGAGAAACGTCTGGCGATCACGAGAATCATGTGACTGTCGGTAGCTATAGCGACAAAGCTTTTAACCCTTTCTTTACTAAATACTCATTGACGAGTAGTTCCCAAGAAATGTTCAGATAATAAGTTCATGTTTGTTGAACTAATTATTCAAACATTTCCCTCCAATAGATTGAATTCCTTCTGCACTTTCATTATCTGCTGTCTGCTTATTTTTACTGAAAACCTCTCCTGCAGAATGATAGACCATTCCAATGTATACTTTTAAAACGGAGTGGGAGAATCCATTTAGTATAGAAAGGGTTAAGTTACAATCTAAACTTCGATAACACTAACATTGGACTTCCTCGTCAGACTTAGAAAACCCAAACTTAGGATGCATTGACAGTATAACATGGTTCATCTCCGCAACCTGTTCCTGTGTTAACTTCATGGTTTTTTCTGTATCTATCTTGAAAAAGAGCTCTTCAATTTCCTAAAGAAATAGGAAAAAGTAATAATCAGTTAATCATGTGGCAAAAGAATAATCAGTTAATCATGTGGCAAAAGAATAATCAGTTAATCATGTGGCAAAAGTATATACCATAGAGAGCTTTGCATATATAAGAGAATGTACTGGCTTACAAGATCAAGGTCAATATTGTTAGGCCAATGTATTCTCTAACATATGCGGGGCATATATAAGAATACATTGGCATAGGGTTTTCGCAAAATTTCAGGAAGCTTGTCACGGAAGGGTAAACTGTTTTCAATTGTTTTACTCTGGGTTGGATGTCTCATGCATTAGTTCAGTGATAACTTTAGAATAATTTAGCAGGAAACAAGAGACATCACTCTTTTAAATCGGTGAGCCGATTGACACCTCTGGAAGAGACTGTAATGAATGAATAAATATTTAATTTCTGCAAGAAACTTGAGTCGCATCTAAATGAATAATAGGGCATTCCAATGTACATTGTTACTTAATTGAAGAATCCATTCACAATGAAAGTTTTTATACTTACTTTCAGTGTAATTGTCTTGAGATTTGACAAAGCCATGTTGTTCTCTATGAAACGACGGAAGGTCGGAAATCCCAAAGCTATTTTGGAGCTAATAATCAACCATTCTATGCCAGTTAGATTAAGGTAAGTGATTGGTAAATCTGAGAAACACGCAGGAATTGACGGAATAAAATTTGCTGCCAAGCTCAAAACTCTCAACTTCTTCAAATCCTTGGCCTTCTCTAGTCCAGTAACTTTGCCGATGTTATCGGCTATCAGTTCTTCCAGTTCTTCCAGTTTGTACACCCATGATGGCATATCACCAAGTGGATTTTTTGAAATATTTAGATACATCAGTGTTTTTCCCAGCTTGCTGAATGATTCTGGTATGCTAGTGATTGAATTGTCACTAACGTTCAAATCACGTATATGTTCTAGTTGATCTAAGCTCCCAGGTAATGTCGTCAGTTTATTGTGTGCTAAATTCAACTCTTGCAGCTGTGGAACAGATTTTCCGATGTCATCCGGGATGGAGACTATTTTATTGTGACTGAAGTCAATGAATTGTAAGATATGCAGTACTCCTGCCATCGTGTCCATTTTTATTTCCGTCAGTGAATTATCAGATCCATATGAGGCAACATGAGCGTGGCATCTTAATTTGTTGCTCCCATCCATTGCAGCAAATGCTTCAGCAGTAGCTGGATCTTTCATTGCCCATGCTTTTATAGAGTCTAAATGCTGCAAAATCATAAATAACCAGGATTAAGATATAAATAAATTTTATAAAATGACATGGCTCAGAAACACATCCATAATATTTATGTTATTTGGGAGGAGGAATATCAAATTATTTTTATATGGAATAATCCAACCAACTTGCCAATATATGGTGCTAAAAAACATGTTTTCTGGTTAT
The DNA here is from genome assembly GCA_032622095.1 of Siphonodentalium dalli. Lineage (NCBI taxonomy): Eukaryota > Metazoa > Mollusca > Scaphopoda > Gadilida > Siphonodentaliidae > Siphonodentalium > Siphonodentalium dalli. Next base: position 107,951,213 of record CP136064.1, read on the forward strand.
ATGCTGAGCAATCATGATCAGCTGGTGTAATCTTCATGGAAAAATGACTGGGTGGAAAACAGATTCATTTTTGACTCTGCAAGTGGTAATATCTATAACATTACAGTTATATATATATAACCCTTAGTCTTTATGAGGCAAAATGTTAACCCTTTATTTACTAAATTCTCTATGACGAGTAGTTCCCTTCAGAAATGTTCAGATAATAAGCTCACCAAACGGTCATGGGCCATTTGTAGAACTTATTATCTAAACATTTCCCACCAATGAAAAGGAATCCTTCTGCAGTTGTATTATTTTTTTTCATATGTCTGTCGTCTGCTCATTTTCCCTGAACACCCCCTCCAAATAAATCATAGACCTTTCCAATGTATATATGGAATCAACTTAATTTTGGATAAGATTGTGAAGCAAAATTATACTAGGAATGTTGTTTGGCCACTTACAATTTAATAAGCACATAAGCTGCAATAAATGCAATAAATATTATGTTGATAATTATAATTATGCCCTGGCACATACATTCAACATATTAGAAAGAATTATCTCAAATCTGACTGTTGCAAAAAATCACAATTTCAATTAGTCGAGTATCCAGTTTAAATGATTTAAATGAATAACGAAATGTTATTGGTCAATATTGACAACGAAGAAAATGTGTGTTAAAAGAAGTTCAAGGCCACTCACGTCGAGATCAACTTGAATGTAAATAAAATAAAAATGATGTGGAGGAACAACTAACCATTGTGTCATTAAAAATTACTTTTCGAATTGGATAATACAAATTAGATACTATATGAATTTGATGTGAATCTGCTTAATGTATTGGCATTCTTCAATTATTTCACAAATTTGAAATTACACCTCGAAAATTGAATTTTATGTTTGCTTATTCCCATTAGGCTGTTATAACCATCTAATTAGTTATCACCACAGCCATGTTATTTGGAGATAAATTATTGTTTGGCATCTTTTATTGCAAAAAGTTCAACAAAGCAATCAGTTCTTACTTTGAAGAGAACACTTTGAATTATCAGAGAAAGGATAGGTAACCAAAGACACCATAACACTTTGAATTATCAGAGAAAGGATAGGTAACCAAAGACACCATAACACTTTGATTTCTGGAACTGGGCAAGAATGATACAAAAAGTGAGAATTACAAGTTTTAAGTTCAGGCTCCTAACCACAGCATGCTCACTTTTGATATAAATGTCATGAATGCCAAACAAACACAAGATACAGAGTTAACTTTATTTTGCATGAAAAACCCTAATTTTGTAGTAAGGTACAGTATGCTCTAAGTAATGGACTCCTTAATCACAGCAGAATTATGGGTAACTTTTCAGGATTTATTCGGAAATATGGCTTGTTGCCATTCATCGGAAAGCTCTCTCTGAGAGCTTTCCGATGAATGGCTACAAGCCATATTTCTGCTGTGGTTAAGGAGTCGATTAATTAGAGCACAGCTGTAAAATGAGTTGCCATGAATTAACCGTTTCTATACTAAATACTCTTTAACAGATAGTTATACCTTAGGAAATGCTCAGATAATAATTTCAACAACCATGGGTCGTTTTTTCTTTGTATAGGAGCTTCTTATAATTTTGCGAAAACCCATATGCCAATGCATTCTCTTATATATGCGAGTCTCCCATAGGGAGCCTCGCATATATAAGAAAATACATTGGGCTAAAAATAATTACCTTGACCTTGTAAGCCAGTACATTCTCTTATATATGTGAGTCTCCCTATGGTAGAGTCACATGTATAAGAAAATGCACTGGCACAGGATACTTAATGCTGCAACAGCTCCCATCATGAAGGGTTAAATTTACAAGTTGTTGAGATTTTCCAAGCATGGACTTGTATTGAAAATGCATTAATTATAACTAGCTATCATACAAAGCACTATTGACGAAGTTGGACATTCCAAATATTCCCCCACAAACCGACCTCGCCAAAGTTATTGTGCTATCGTGAACAATATTTACACAAATTAACTAATTAAAGACTGTTACTCCACAAAAAGAAGGCAGACCTGGCCAGTTTACAAACTCAATCAAGACATTGATGAGTAGGTATCATAAACCGAATATCAATATGAAAGTGTCAATAACATTGTATTTCAACTTGGGAAGGAGTTAATTTTTTTTGCTGAGCAACGAATAAAATGATAAAGAAGAAGGAAAATAAACAAACAATGGACACCAACTAACTTTACGCTTTAAAGTTGAGTTAAAACTGATCCAGACATAAATACAAGCTGTAGGGCGTGCCGATGGATTCAAATTTGAAATTCAAGATGGCTGCTAGCAGCCATGTTTTTCATCGAAATTCAGAAAACTCCCATCAAAAGGTTACCCTGGAGCTACATATAAAGTTTGGTGAAGATCGAATAAGAGATGCGGCCTGTAGGGCATGCCGAAGGAAATTGCTAGTGCATGGACGCACGCATGGACAATGGATGCCAACCCATGCCAATAGCTCAAACTTCACATTGTAAAGTTGAGCTAAAATCAGTTGATAATTGTTCAAGTTATAGTACTAATGCTAATCTGTAGACGCCCGCAGGCCAGTGAACAGTCCTCGCCAAACAAGGTTGCGTTTGTTTTAATTTTCGATGCCCACATAACATTAGACACAACATATTCCATATTATATACCATTTGGAAGAGCAACGAAAAATATATATATTCCACCATAATACAGAACAGCTGTGGCCTAGGAGTGTCCACAAAGTGATAGAGATTCTCAGATTAATTCCAAGATTTCCCCTATTGTCAACACAGAATGCATCAGAATTCAAACTAAGAGATAGAGTTATTCTCCTTCCATTGAGAACAATAGACTTTACAGTACAGTGTGGATCATAATTAAGCACAGAACACACCTCGGTAAATTGATAAAACAACATGTTCCTAGTTTAATCTAATAGATCAGTTGTTAATACAATGTTTTGGAGCTTCCTCTTTCAAATGGTATATAATATGGAATATGTTGTATATTATTATTATTATTATTATTATATATTCATTTAAGAAACGCATTCTACAGCAATTAGTTTCAATGCGCAATTACATACACAAATATACACAAACAAGATAACATCGCGCATATTTACACATAAAAAAGCAATACAAGCTTCACCGATATATATGGCAGATAACTCGGAAAGATGACTGAAATTGGACCTACAATTAACAATAAAATATCCAGTATATTAAAAGACCTGATTAAAATATTAAGTTAAATATTAATTTCCAACTATAACGGATAATCCTAAAAAAAGTTAAAATAACAGATGGTGCAATTATAACGAATAACACATTCTGAACAGGTGAGGTTTAAGAGCTGTTTTAAAAGATGATACTGAGTCAATCTTCCTCATATCTACGGGTAGGCTGTTCCAAATAGAAACTGATACATTTTGGAATGAGCACTTTCCATAGTTCACATTTAGTTTATCTGGTATATGAGACAATTGAACTCCACTTCGGCCATTTTGAGTAACTGAGCTGTGTTTGGTAAACATTTCAGAAATGTAAGATGGTGTATCTCCGTGCAGAGACTTGAAAACAATTAGGGCACATCTGTATTTGACACGGTACTCAAACTTCAACATGTGTAGTTCTTTCATGACATGTGTTATTCTGCTGTATCTTGGTACATTAGAAACGAGACGAGCGCAACTTTTCAATAAAAGATCAATCCTCCATATATAATGTGATCTGCTGATTAATTCGAAAATTAAGTGGGCCTTTAACTCTAACCAAAACCAATGGATAACCTTTTCAGTGCCAAGTCCGATTTTTGTATCAACCCATATTCCCTTGATCATTTTTCAAATTTATTGATTATAATAATGTGATACATTGATGGAAGGAGCTCTTTCCATCAATGTAGCACATTATTATAATCAATAAATTTGAATAATGATCAACGAAATATGGGTTGATACAAAAATCAGACTTGGCACTGAAAGGGATAAAGTAAGAAGTCTTTGTATTCCTGATGTCCCTGATATAGCTATGAATAAACCCCATGTAATCATAACTGTGAGAAAATTGCTGTATTTTATTTCATAATTTGAAATTAGTAGTAACATGTACACCACAATTATAACAAGATAATCATTAGACCTATGATAAAAATCGCCTGCGGTAATTTCAATAAAGGACCATAACTTTGGTGAAAATTGGCGAGCGGAACCTAAATTTGAACTTGACCTTTATGTTAAGCTAGTAAACTCACATTTGAAATTTCATTCCACACCGTTCAGTCTTACTAAAGTTATCATCCGGAAATGAAAGGACTTAACTCAGGTGAAAATTGGCAGGCGGAATCCGAATTCGAACTTGACTGTATTTTGTGCTAGTGAACCCACATACAAAATTTCATTCCATTCATCAGTTGAGACTATCTAAAGTTATCAACTGGAAATGAAAAAAAGTGAACAGACGTGTGGACTTACGGTTTAAACTGGACCAAACGTCTACGTCAGGAGTGATGAAATGACACAATGTGAGAAATATATACATTGTAGGTTGTAATCTACAGTGCAAGTATGATTATTTCAAAAGAACAGTCAGATAACCTTCTCAGCTGGTCCCTGATTCTTTCCAAATTTTCTAATCTAAGCATCGTGCCACAAATTGCAAAAAATGGGACATCGATGTATGATCTTATCCGCAAAGTTGTTGTGCCATCCATGGGCCTCATAGTTAATTTAACTAGATACCATGTGATTACTGACCGTGATTATAAACAGAAACACTGACAAACTTACAGCAGTATAGGTCAAGTCTTTCTGTGTCCTTGCGAGTGCGTGGTATATCAAAGAGTACTGCCTTAGTATATATCTAAGGTTGGTCTCATAGGCAGTCATCTGTTAAAAGGAAAAAAAAGATTAATATATATTAAAAGATGGTGAACTTTTTCTATATAGATTAAATGGAAGGAAAGAATAACTTTAAGCCAGAGAGAACAGTGATTCGGTGTTTCTGTCACAATAAATGTTATTTCCAACAAACACGGATGGGAACTGCTACTATTTTCATACAAATCCTAGAATTCTCAATTGAATAAAACTGAATAATGGGTGACAAGATAACTTGTTGATTTGTTGATTGGGGCAAATGTAATGATATCAGCAACAAGATATAGATATATACAACCAGAACCCGGCATCATGAGAAGTGGTCATTTTCGGCGATTCCACCCGAGGGCGTTAGTCCCACAGCTTGTAACGAAATGGTGTGAGAACTGTAACTGAAGACAATTTTCGGCGGCGATATTGATTGTTGAAGGAAGAAACTCTTCAGTTACTGGGACTTTTAGCCTCTGATATAGAGAGTCCAAGAGAAAGAAACCATATATACTATATTCAATTGCATCCCGTTTGGGTTGACTGGGATGTCATTCCTGCAGTTTTGTGGTTATCAGAGCCCATGTCTCGTTATTGGCCCCTGATTTCTGCTGTCAGTGGTCTCTTCTCTAAAATATCATATCTTTCCCAACAAAATATAAATATTGATGCATTCTCATCTTCAGTGAATACAAGACTGAGTCAAAGGTGTGGGGTGCCAAGTATCCCAGACTCAACCTGGGGTGCTGCCCATGAATACGCTTTTGCTTCGACATATTTGTTTCTATCCGGGAATACAGTGCATTGGCGGCTATAAATATATGGAGCATATACTCAATGAAAAAACTTCCATGGCGATCATAAAGTAATGTGTGCAGCCCAATAAAGTCATAATTGTCAAAATGATATGGATGACCAATTGTCAAAAAACACAACATCAAAATACACAGGGGACTGCTTATCAATACAAAATATGAAGTGTGTTTTCCTTGTGTATATCTTGCATATACCCATCAGTATATATAAACGGGCTACCAGCATCTGGTCGCAAAGCTTGTAAGATAACACTTATGAGATCAATTTATCATAGGAAGATATTGCCTATATACATAATGAATAGTTTTTAATTTTTCCGTTTCTAAACTTACTTACAGCACAGTTGATTGTTTTATATTTTGACCGAAATATAATCCCATTTTTTTGTATCATCATTCCTTCTGTGGAATGATTTAAATTTTGAAATACTTACAACCATGTGTTGATTTTATGTAGGCAGTCTTTGTTGTCTTACTCCGTTCAGTTTCACAAATTTAAAACTGAGCAAAAAATAGCACTGCAAAAATGTAATTTATAGAAAGGTATTCACATAAACAATATTGAAGGCATACAGTAATGCCCTAAGTAATCGACCCCTTAACCGCAGCAGAATTATGGGTAACTTTTCAGGATTTAGTCGGAAATATTGCTTGTTGCCATTGCAACAAGCCATATTTCTGACTATATCCTGAAAGTTACCCATAATTCTACAGTGGTTAATGGGTCAATTACTTAGGGCATTACAGTAACAAGAATTAAGACGTACTTCAGCTTCTGTGGCATCTTTCAGGCAGGCTGCAAACTTCCCAGCATTCTTTGTTATGAAGTTCTTAAAAAAATAACATGCTAATGATAAATTGTGATATATTTGAAGCTGAGCAAAGAATTGAAATTCAAGTCATTGACTCTGTGCCAAAATAATTGTCAATTTCTTAATTCAAAAATAGCCATAGCTATATAAGACATTTTTCCAATTCATGTGAGATTCGAACATGCATCTTCTTTCAATAAAACTGAAACACAGGGTCACAGAAGGGACAGAAATTGGATCACAATTGAAAACAAGTTCCCAGACAGTGCAATACACCTGTTGTGTTTGTTTCAAACTGCCATTAACCCTTTCATTGCCAGGGGCCGATCTCATCGGCCCTAATTTACAGTTTGGAAAATCTGCCCTAAAAAAATAAAACAAATTATTTTTTTATTTTTTTTGGGTTGAATTTTTTTTGGGTATGCTTAAGCACGCTATAGCAAATTTAAAAACAAACTGGATAAAACCTTAGGGGCATGTTATAACTCAAAACTATCACCAAGTAATCATAGTAATAATTTTGATGCCCATGAAAAACGTAAGATTCCCTGGCACTAAACCTACAAATAAGTCTGTTAAAGAATATAAGAAAAAATTATTAAAATTGTAAAAAATTATAAAAAATTATAAAAAATGATGAAAATTTGTTAGGCCAATGTATTCTCTTATATATGCGAGGCGACCTATGGTCGACGCACATATATAAGTGACTGCATTGGCACAGGGTATATGGGTTGGTACAAAAATCGGACTTGGCACTGAAAGGGTTAAGAAAGATTGTCCAGAATTGAAAGTGTTTATGGAGAGTAAAGTCAGTCACATATCAAACTTGTTAGTGATCAAGCAATCCTGAATAAGAGTTAACATGTGAAGATCAATATCCCCAACACAAATTACCTTTATACAAGGTCACCGGAAATGAAGGAGAACACAACATATGTTACCTCTCATATCGTGTTATACAAGTCTCACATATTGACACATACATCGAGACCAACACTTGACACCGGAGAAATACAAAATATAACTGGAATTCCTACTAAGAACATTATATCCAGAGGGTACAACAGGTCAGCCACCTTATTGTGAATAATATTAGTAATGATCAGATGAGGGATGTGCTGAAAGATAAAGTCATGCAAAGAGTAAAACACAAGATGCAGGCTGGCGGCGTTGTTTTAAATATTTAAAGGCTCCCATCTAATGGCCACCCAGAAGATCCATAATAAGTTTGGTGATGATTGGATGAGGGATGTGGTCTATAGGGTGTTTTCAAAAAGATTGAGTCATACAAAGAGTAAAATCCAAGATGGCCAAATTTGATTGATTGATTGATTGTTTATTGGTGATATAATGCAATACTTAGTTTATAACAAATTCAATACAAGAACAGTATAACATTATATCACCAGGGGATGTCATAATCTCGAGGACTGTCTTCCTGACATCCCCTGGCGCAGATTTGGTGATAAAGTCCTGATTATATAAACAACATATGTACATGAACATGTGAGTAATTTAAATGGTGTCTCTGGTCCATAGCTAAGCTCTTTTCTTGAATGAGTAATTGGTTATTGATGGCTCCCATCTAGAGGTCACCCCCAAGATCCATATGAAGTTTGGCGATGATTGGATGAGTGATGTGGAGTTTAGGGTGTGTCAAAGGATTTAGTCATGCAAAGAGTAAAAATCGCAGGCCATGTTTTTTGTAAAACAAATTTGATAGCTCCCATCTAGTGGTGATCCTAAACATGCCTTTAAATTTCAAAACTATTTCTCTGATAAATGTGGCTCAAATTTAAAATCCAATATGGCTGCTGAGGACAATGATTTTTTTTTTTACAAATTTCGGAATATATTGATGGCTCCCATATGGAGGTCACCCCGAAGATCCATCTAAAGTTTGGTAATGATCGGATGAGAGATGTGACCAGTAGAGTGTGCTAAAAGAGATTGTTGATGGATGGACGACAAATGACCTACCCATGGCAATAGCTCAAACTTTGTCAAGTTCAGCTAAAATGACTAGAACGTCAAATGAGTTAGGAATAATCTCTATGCATACACACCTTCTGTATAATGAGAGCAAGATTACAGTTGAGCAGGAACGGTGATAGTGCCCTCATCAGGACATAGTGCATTTTGCTATCACTGTCGTATGCCACCCAACTCAAACCAGCACTGTTACATATGTGTGTTACCTCCAATCCTGATAAAAGAATAATTAAGTCAAATGAAAGGTCAGCCGACAACAGTGTCTCCCCAAAAGTAGCAAATCGACGCCGCTTTGTTAAAGAAACTAAAACAAAAGTTGAAATGTTCGAAAAGTCGAAAGGGTTAATAATTCTGTAAAGAAATAATTTTTCCGTCATCTATATACATGTTGCATCTCCAATATGTGGGTAACAATACTCTGAAGTTTCAAATATCTACGATCAAAACTGTATGAGGAGTTGATTACACCATGAAGGTACCCTCATACAGAAAATTATAAAAAATGTATTTCAAAGTTGAAAGGCCCATAACTCAGGGAAAAATCATTGGATCAAACTCAAATTCGAACTTGACCTGTATTTTGATATAAACGACCCACTAAAAAAAACTGAATTTCCAATTAAACAATCGAAACTTGACTTAGTTATCATCCAGAAACCAAAGAAAAAAGAAGTAAAATTGAATTTTCTAAGTCGAAGAAATTCCATAACTTTCCATAGGAAAAATCATCGGATCAAACTCAAATTCGAACTCAACCTGTATATTTATATGACTGATCCACACAAAAACGGTATTTGCAATTAAAGGATCCAACCTTGAGATATCATCCGGAAACTGAAAAAGTGAGAAATTTTCTAAGTAAAAAAAAAAGTTGAAAAAAGGGAAATAACTCCATAAAAGAACATCGGATCAAACCCAGAATTGCAGAGCACCTGTGTTCTTGGTTGACACCTACATACCAAGTTTCAATCAAATCAGATGATCATTACTGGAGTTATAGTAATTACGTGCGCTCGCGCAACAGTATGGCGATCAGACAGATTCGTAGGTTGGTGTCACCCTACTCCGTTTCACTCCATGACGTCACCAAAACCGACGTAAAACACCGTGGCGTTCTGACATTTTTACTGTGCCGCGTTTTTGCTATGTTTATTTTATGTGTTGTTTTCGATTATTTGTTTGTCGCCGATATCGCCATTTGTCGGGATTCCCTGTTTCTATATTTAAAACTGGCATGCTCGTAGTGAGCCTCGATTTCGATTTTTTCTCCCAGGTCAAAATACGTCAGAGTTATGACAAAAATAGATCGACCTACATTTTCTCCATCAGAACTCTACATCAAAGAGTCTATAGACTCCTTCGGGACCTACATTTGGGTAATTTTACTTATAATTGGGAAGTTTTTATCATTTTTGGTTCGTGCGAAGACCTTCAAAATGCGATTTCGTAATTCGACGCAATAGGCTGAATAGCCTAACCTTCAGCCGAGTTCCGGGTCAAATACGACGAATGACGTAACACAAAACAAAACGCATTTGGTGACACAAACACCGTTTGAAGAGTTTATTATTACATAAAATGATCGTTATTGATTAATTATTGATTAATTATTGATATTTATTGTTGCATATTGGCTGCTATCAATATTTACACAAATAGTATTAATTATTTCTTATAATTGCTCCTTTGGTCAACTTTGACTATCGGAAAATGAAAATCAAAATGTGCCGATGAAAAAAATGTAATCTATATTAAAGTCTCATCCTTTTGGCAACATGGAATTGGTTTTAATTACTTAAATGATTAATATAGTAATTTGCCTTTTATCTGTGATGAAATGGGAAATGGTAATTGTCTTTTTTTGCTAACATTAAATTAAATAAATTAAGTAAAATACAGTGAAATTATTTTTAAAATTATTGTTTATTACATTTTTGCGCACGTTGGCATCTCTCTGAGTGCATTCTAGTTATATATTATTATCGGTTTAGAATTCATGGACATATATCCATATAGTTCAGTGTGAAAGGCTTCCTTTAGCGAAAAAATTGGCAGTCGGGACCCAAAATCTAACTTGATCTGTAATTTGGGCTTGTAAAACTCATACTAAATTTCATTCCATTCAGATCGAAATTACTAAAGTTATAATTTGGAAACGAAAAAAGCAATTGGACAGACAGACATATTACATCCCATTTAAAAAAAAATGGACGTACCAAAAGTAATACCTCCATGCTCTACCGTTAACACTTTCAGGCAATGCTGTTGAATGGGAAACTAGAATATGTGCTTTAGTGGCAATTATTCAACTTGGATTACAAGAAAAAATGAAAACATACTTATTCCAGGACAAAGGAAGTGCACTTTGAGTTCGTTGATATTGAGCAGCTTTGTGAAAGGAACAATATTTTCTTTGCCGACATCTAGATTTCCAGATAGAAATGTGAAGGAGTTGTCCAGTTTCTCCTGAAAACTTGTTATGTCTTCAACTTTGGCAATTTTTTTTCTCACTTCGTTCTCCAATACTGAAAGAAAGAGATGTAAAAATAATATTTTCCAAAATAAGTAAAATATATATCTCCTAGAAGTATCTTGCCCACTGAACTATATGGTATATATCCCAAGGTAGGAGGGGTTAACTCTCCAATTTGAAAAAACGGTACGAAAATTCTATGGTAAATATCTTCTGTCATGTTCATGACCTTGTAATCACGTGATCTCTGACATGTAGCGAAGTAATTGCCATATTTTTATCCCCAGTAGAACATTCCTCGTGAGCGGGGTGGGTGCGAAACCCTGGGAGGGAGCTCAGAGTTCAGTGGGCAAGATACTTCTAGGAGATATATATTTTACTTATTTTGGAAAATATTGTATCTCCTTCAAAGGTATCTTGCCCACTGAACTATATGGTAAAAGATAGAATTTTCTAGCAGTATATATAATGCACAATAGGACCATAAGCCAATGTAATATTACACCCTTAGACTAATATCTGTCAAAAGGCTCAAACGAACAAAAAGTGGCCACTTGGGAGTTTAAAAACCTGCAAGTAAAGTAGATAGCTTCAGAAGACATGGAGACGGAGACGACATTCCCTTCGGAGCTTAGGGCTAATAATGTATCAGCCGAGTACTCGCCTGGCAAGGTATGTGTAACACTCCCCCCCCCCCCCCCCCCCCCCCCCCGAAAAGGGAGAAACATCCATTTTCTAAGGGAATGGAAAAAGAAAATAGACTTTGACAAGAAATCCCCAGCCGGGTATATAAACCAACGGATGGCCGAATACTGAATAACGCCCCTAATGGGCTAACCCACCGCAAGTTATAAAGGAGACCCCCCCCCCCTTAAAAACAATAGAACCAATCCCCGAACCAAATCTTGAGTGGGTTGGGCCATGTCCCAGTACGAGATGAGAGGCCGATGAAAAAACAGCTGCAAGCTCCAAAAAAGGGCCCGACACCAACTAATCTGTGACATGCCATTGTCTATAAGAATGAGGTATCATTGACCAATACTCTGACCGGGAAGCGAATGGGTATTATACGGACATACTTTGCAAGGCTCAGGCCGTATAACTAACTGGGCTCAGCATTGGAGCCTCACAGAAGAAAACTTAGTTTGAAGCCTGGAGTTCGAGATATAAATGACTAAGATGCAATAAGCCATTGCATTTGCCCCTGATGACGTTCCAAATGTGGAAAGGCCCACCAACACAGTTAAACCCAACTGACCAATCATCCATGATAGAAAGGCAGCCAGGAACCGAAATTCCAATGTCATGAAGGTGGAAAACCCACAAAAACAAACATTGTGCTAAATATGCATCAGGATTGTGGCACAAGCCCAAAATCAGTGGAAACTAGTGTTCAAACGATTAGTCGACAAATAATCGTCGACGCTGGTTTTTCGGGTAATCGACTCTAACTTCCACAGTCGACTAGTCGAAATACAGTATCTAATCTCATCAGCTGGCCTTGACAATGCATGGTTTCACTAAATGTGGGTCAGAAAAGCAGCAAAGATAGCTAGTCTATGTTCAAGAAGCTTTCCAAAGTCCAAACATATGTCCTAATGTCAAGCTTGACATAGAACTACGCCGAAATTCGCCAATGCGATAATTCAAGTTAACCATTATCATTACAAGAGCAGTAACTCTATATTTGACTTCTAAAAAGTACGTGGTCCATAAACAGTAAATATTAGGTCGCGGCGTACTTGACCGACGTCTCACGCATGTTCCAGGTTAATGCCACGTGGTCTTTGCATTGCGTCATTTAGTTTCTACCCTCGCGCACATTTCATACTCCCTATACCGCGGACGCAAAAATTCGTAGTGCGCATTTCTAACCAACACAGGTAAAGAGGGAGGGGCTTCCACAAAAGTGTTCGTCGACACTAACTGAGTCTAACTCTCTGCTTGCTACGTACGCCTTATGGAAGTTATGGCAACTTACAAAGTAGGCCTATGTACACATCGTATATATAATCATTAATAATTATAATGTGTGTCATACAGTATGTGTGCCACACAGTGTGTGTGCACGTTTTATTTTGTTTTGTTTTTTATTTTGAGCTGACTCTGAGACTGAGTATCGTTTATTTTCTATACACTGGCAGGGAAGTATTTATTTGATTTCATGATTAACAGAAAATCCCTCAATTATTTCCTCAATTATTTATTCTCATTATCATCGTAGATTCGTAGGGAACTTATTTGCGATCGGTGGGTTTCTAGAGCACCGGTTCATTTGCAACAAAACCACGTGACGTGTCACGTGATTCAATTCTCCGATCACAGTAGAGTGTAAATAGTGTGATGATGGCACGGAATTTGTAATTTTCTTTCACATGTGCTTCATTAGTATAAGGTTGGTGATGTATTTGGCCGACTAGTCGACGTCGACTCGACTTTTGGTGTTCGACTAGTCGACTCCAGAATCCCAGAGTCGTTTGAACACTAGTGGAAACCGACGGCAGGTAGGTAATGAAAAGCAGACCAAGGGGCATCGCGCCCCAACTGTTCTAGCTCTTCTGACTGTCCCCGACGAGTCGATGGTGCAAGGTATCCCTTCTGGGACGGATGGGGTGCCCCTCCGATTGTACCCTGTTCCGGAGACAACCATCGCCCGAAGTGCGAATCTAAAGGGCGGATCATATGATCTGGCATCCTACACACAATGCTAGTGAATCTCGCATGAGGGGAAGCAGCTGGCAAGAATCTTCTTCAGTCTGTATGATGTGTGCCCAACACAAGTCATATGCTGCCCCTTAGACGCAACATTATCCTGCATTGGCAATCCATGAGGTCAGCAAAAGACCTGGCTTAGTATATTAAATGAGACCACTATGCGAATCAAGCACTATCAGGAAAAAACAAAACCATTATGTACCGACAACCGAGCCCATAAGAAGAATGACGTATTAGAACCAAAGGCCGATATCACAGAAGCCATTTCTTTCTTCTTTTCCTTGCTAACACGCCGTGTTGCCCATTAAACCCGAGCTTGGTGGCTGAACTAGACCTCATGTCAACTGCGTTCTGAAATTGGGCATATGTCTAACTATGGATAATGGACTCATCTATGTATTACTTACAACAAAAGTGAATTCCATTTTTAGTTAGAACTGAAAGCAACCCGCAGATAAAAGATATGCAAGTGCACCCACCTAAAATATAAAACCATATTTAGAGGATAAATCCTATATCTGGTTATTTGGCAACCATACCTGTAGGTGGTTTCCTTATTAAAGTGAGATGAAACAGTCCGGTAGGATGATCAAACAGAAACGAAGAATAATCTGACTCAGTTAATCCACAGTTCCAACGCACCCACTGTCATTCTCATCTATTAATGGAACACAGTGACGGTCGGAGATAAAGCATGTATGCTTGTTTATCTCTGATTCTTGCGTCCCAAATCGAGATGTAAATATTTACCCTTTCACGCACCCGAACCAGTCCAGAACATGTCTTAAAAGTCAGGAAAATTAAAGGGCGAGAGTCATATAATAATCTAGTGATATGAATGATCCCCCCTCCAAAGAATACTCCTGAAGACTATAGACACTCTCCAGCAATGACAGTGACCTCGTAAGAGCTGGATGGAACATTGAAAGAAGCAACAACTTATAAAGCAAGAAGTTGAGCACATCCTAATCCGAGAACAGTAAAATGTTTGAATACCTCTCAGGATGGCGATCCCATGTCGCCAAGTTTGCAGTCCAATGGCATAACCGCTCAGCTCTGACGACGTTTGTGCAGGGAACAAATTGACCGGCATCCCAGGGCAATTTGCTACCCAAACTCGATCAAAAGCCATGCAACTTGGATCCTATTTTTTCATTTTTCTGTCCATGGGTACGCCAACCGCCAACAGTCGTCCATAGTATACGAATTGGAGTCCCTTTCGATAGTCCAGGAAGCCACCAAATGCGGCTAAAGGGGTTCGATGGGTAGCCCCAACCCGCGTCCTGCTTGGTGGGACGAGTGCTATTTACGCCAATGAAGGGAACACTATATATCGACAAGTGTCAGTGTCCTGGTCTCAAAGGTTTCTGTCTCTTCTCTTGAGACCCTCGAAACGCGGGAAAGCACTCTTATGTTCTTTTAAATTGTATATGATTTTAGAACAATGCTATCAAATCATGTCAATCTGAGGTTATTTGCTAATCAAAATTTGGACATTAATTTGCTTCCTGCGCTGGGCTGCATCAGAGAACACAGAATAACTAACTGAGCTCCCTCGTGAGTGCATGTAAAGGTGACTCGAAAGGAATGTCTAAAGCCATTTCACCTCGGGCTGGAGCTACTGCTCGACTCTGATCCCGATCTCCATCCGTCCGAACTGGCGATGGGGTGTTAAAAGCTCAAGACTCAACGACAAGCTTCCTTTCTAATTTCATGTGAGATCTGGTCATTGGGGACCCCTGAGGAATATCCAGAGCCTGCACATCTCGGGGATGGAGCAGCAGCTCGTACGGATCCCGATATCCAACCGACCGAACTGGCGATGGGAGGTTAGTAGGTACCAGTTCCCAAGCAAGCTTCCTGCTCGAATGGCGTCAGGGAATAAGATCTTTGGTTTTCATTTAAAATCAAACCTGAAGTTACTGGCTGCTGTTGGCCAGAATGCGGCCAGTAACCTGTCTGCCAAGCCCCCGGAGGTGGTGGCTTATAATAAGGAGGAAACAAGCCTGTGAACTGTGATCCCATTCCAAGCCCAGCTGGGGCAGAATGCATAGAGGAGAAACAACGTACTTTCAGGTGCCAAATAATAGCGTAAACCTAATAATTTTTGGAGAAAATGCCCACTATTTTGAATGGAGACAAAGTAAAATGCCATTCTACTAGTAATTTTTGGCCCAAATCCCCACACAACACTATTATCATTAGGCACCTGAGAGCATGGTCAGGGTGTAAGCCCCAGCTGCACTGACCCCGAGATGACGACTTGTAGAGATGGACGGCGTAGTGTTCGAGTGTTAGTAGAGCCGAACACAGCCGTACCTGGGCACGCCAACCGTCGTCCCGAGGATACGAATTGGAGTCCTGTTCGATAGTCCAGGGAGACCACAAATTGTGGCCAATGGGTTTGATGGGTAGCCCCAACCCGCGCCCTGTTTGGTGTGACTATCGCCCGAGTGCTAATTACGCCAATTAGGGGAACACTATATATCGACAAGTGTCAGTGTCCTGGTCTCAAAGGCTTCGTTCTCTTCTCTTGGGACCCTCGAAACGAGGGGAAGCAACTCTAGGGGAGCTACGGGGAAGGAGAATGCATGAACCTGGTCTTACCTTGATAGCACTGTTTCGTAACAATGATATCAATTTATAATATTAATATCATTCTAAATTCATTGTTAATCATTCAAGGTGAAAAAGGTGCAAATTTACACTCGGGATTTACAATCCTATTTCAAAAATTTTAAACACTGTTTCCGTCAGTTGTACACCAGACGATGATTGTCAATGTCTAAAGAAACATAAGAATAACAACCGTAAGAAAGCCGTCAACCGAAAACGGTGACATCGAAAGTAAGTCACCTAATTTCGTGATACCGTTAATGCGACCGCCAACGCACGTGTTAGCTTAAATAACAAGTCACCTTTATGCCATAGATTTGCCATAAAGAAAACGATGAGCGTCTTTAGTCATATCCAATGGTGCCTCTATTTTCTGCCTTTTTATAGGCAATAAACTCTCTGTAGACACAGAACGGATTTTAAATTATTGACCGATTAAAGACAAATTCCGTTAAAACGAAACGAGGCATCCGATATTATTACGGCGCCCGAAATGTAACAAACCGCGTAATCTTTATGTGAATTGTACATAATTTTCAACCATAATCAAAGGAATAATGTTGTTTGTATAATACAAAAACAAAACTGTCTTTGGATATACAAAAAACTGTCACTTAGCTTCGATTGTAGGAGTACGTCTGTCCTCTACCAGGAGGATAAAAATATGGCGATTACTTCGATACGTGTAAGAGATCACGTGATTACAAGGTCATGAACATGACAGAAGATATGTACCATAGAATTTTCATACCGTTTTTTTCAAATTGGAGAGTTAACCCCTCCTACCTTGTGTTATATACCATATAGTTCAGTGGGCAAGATACCTTTGAAAGAGATACTATAGCTCAGGTTTCTATTTTATTTCAAATACAATTATACCACTTTATATTTTAGGCCTAAAATAATACATAGATGTGTTTCCCCCTAAACCGGCCAACCATGGGACCCTGTCTAACACTATTTATTACACTCCTTGGCATAATTTCCATTGAAAATGCCATTATTTAAAAATGGTAATGTCACTAGTGAATAATGTCATTTCTCAAGATGTCATTGACATTACGTCACTTACTAATCTGGACTGAATTTTCTATGGTTGATCTTTCTCCACATTGGGACTTTCATGCATTAATTCTGGGTGTTTTAATCATATTAGGTGAACAAAATTGATGCAGAAGTGTAATAAATAGAGTAATCAAATAGCTCCGTAAATTATGTTAAATAATTCACTCGAGGCGAGAGACGTTTATATGTCCCTGGCTCCACCCATATTTGAACCAATGACCCAGTTTGAACAAGTTTGAATCCCAGTCACACAATGAACATCCATACCAAATATAATCTAAATTGGCACACACGGATGACGTATACCAAGTCATGGCAATAGCTCAAACTTTACAAAGTAAAGTTGAGCTCATAAGCATGTGAATTTAAAATGGGGGATGCCGTTCCTAGTGAATTTTTTTTTTAACTTTTTAAACATTACTCCATTTTAGATAATTGTATAATATGAAATAAAATTAAGCTCTACTTGGTTTTTAGTGACATTTTTTTCAACAGTGATCACAATCCATGCACTGACCTTCATGTTTACATTGGAATGTTTGGTTCTTTCGAACACTGGTAACTCATAAAAGGTGTGACTTAAACATACATAGTTGATGTATACACCAATTTTTGTTTTTTGACAATCAGTTGCTGTTTGATGGACGAAGTTAAGAACTTTTCATTCTAAGCCTGTCCAGTGATGTTAAAAAGAAATTGTTGATGAATGAAAACCACTGTGTATGCATATTTACCCATTCCACGATATGAGGAAATCAAAGATGAGCATGAAGAAGCAAAAACTGACGGTCCAAGCTTATCATATTCTGTAGGTATGGTCATTTCTTTTTGTTCCTGAAAATTTAAAACACTGGTTAATGTTTACTAATGATACAATATTCAAGCCTGCAAATAGTGTGTCTACCATTTTCAGAATGAGGTCCCCAGAAGGTGAATTTAGTGAGCTATCCCACACTGGTGGGCTAGCATCACCAAATTCACCCTCTGGGAACCTCATTCTGCTTAGATCTCAACTGCTATGGGAGACCTAGGATCAGATTGAAAATCCCCAGGTGAAGTTCACCCATTAGTCACCTCGATTATGCATTTTAATTTCTGCAAATTAGGGGATATATACACATGTAGAAACATCCCAGAAGGAAAAAAGTAAAGAAAACAATGTTAATTTGAGACATTTGGATACTTCCCACAAGATGAGGCCTAAGCAGAATGAAGTTCCCAGAGGGTGAATTTGGTGATGCTAGCCTGCTGTGCGGGGTAGCATCACTAAATTCACCCTCTGGGGGACCTCATTCTGCAAATTGCAGACACACTATTTGCACGCTTGACAATATTATGTTCTATATATCATAACATGGTTTTAATTTTAACCCTTTCATTACTAAATGGATTCTTCCATTCAGTAAAACTATACATTGGAATGACATATTATTTATTTGGAGGAGTGTTTTGATAATACAAGAGCAGACTTTATTACATATCTATCAACGTAATTCGCATGACCGCACGAGTTTCTAGGCGTGTGATAATTCTCAGAATCGCACTAGTGCAATCTGTCGACGGAACTATTTCATTCAGTGTTAAAACTCAATTAAATTCACATTTTCTGTATCGGAGATGTACGATTGTGAGTCAATTACTATGATACGGAGATATGTAATAAAAATAGAACCGCATGAGTGTCTGGTTTTTGACGAATTCTCGCACTCGATTTGTTGGCGGAACGCGATACCTCTCGTGCGGGACTGTGTCCCGCACTCGAGGTATCGCTCCGCCAACAAATCTCGTGCGATAATTTCGTCAAAATCCAGACACTCATGCGGTTCTATCTATATATCGACATAATTGTTTGAACAGTTTAACGTTAATGCACAAGTTTGTTGAGGCAAGGAAGGTAAAACAAGAACTGTAGATTCAAGTTCTACCATGCGACAAGAGAAACGAGTGCAATAACATTAACATGTTCACAGAAAAGTGTTGTTCTATGTTTATTGCTCATTCTGAAGATTGAGCTTAGGTTGATATTGCTTTATTTAACTGAAGAAACTTGTGATTTATGTAGACTAAATCTCATAATTTAGGAAGACATTTTTGACGTCAACGTAATCAGTTTTTATTGTCCAACGACAAGAGAATTTGTTTTATTGAATGCTTTGAAATAACATCTGTATTTTGCACCAAAAAAAAACGAAAGTTGTGCAGCAAATAGGATTCATTATTCAGTCACTTGGGATACATGTTCTTTAATAAGTTCAACAAATGAGGGTGACCCTGTGTCTTCATTCATTCGGCATGATTGCCCAAAGTGAGCATGGGCATTCAGTTTGCAAATTATGCAAAACCAAACAAACTGAGAGATTTTTAATACAAATTTAGCAGTTTCCAGGAACCAGCCTAGACACGACAGAGGAGATATCTTTTCCCTAAAATGTGCCACTTCAATCCAGTATACCTCCCATTCTCTTCGAGAGTGGGGAATAATAAACAATATATCAAACTCTTGTCCCAGCGAACAAATAGGGTTTTGTTATTTCATGTTATTAAAGTTATTTAAAGTGGAACTGATAACGGAACTTTATTATCTGTATTGCTACATGTATTTATATTAAACTTGCATATTAAGATACTTTATAAGCGCAGCTTCTTTTATTGAAGGTAATCTGTTGGCAATCAGCTAATAAGTTCAACAAATGAGGGTGACCCTGTGTCTTCATTCATTTGGCATGATTGCCCAAAGTGAGCATGGGCATTCAGTTTGCAAATTATGCAAAACCAAACAAACTGAGAGATTTTGAATAAAAATTTAGCAGTTTCCAGGAACCAGCCTAGACACGAGTCACACGACAGAAGAGATATCTTTTCCCTAAAATGTGCCACTTCTCCCTCTTTTTATCCCAGGGAGGAAAGACTTCTCTCATATACCTGTATTCAAATATCACAAAATCATCTTTAAAGTATATTTACTGATTATAATGGTGTTCACAGTCACTATATAAATGGTTTTATAAATGGGCTCTTATATTGCATAATATCTATTGGATCATAGAAAGTTGATGTTGGGGGTGTAAATTTCAGCCACTGTTACTTCTCCCTCCCAACAGTCCAATTCTCCCTAATAACAAATCAGAGAGAAATGACTTCTCCCAATTTGAAACCTCTTGGCTGGTCCCCGGCAGTTGCTGCTGTTTTTCGAGTGATATATAATTTAAAGACTTAGTTAACCCTTTCAGTGCCAAGTCCGATTTTTGTATCATTGAATAATGAGCTCTTAGAGCTCTTTCCATCAATGTATCACATTATTATAATCAATAAATTTGAAAAATGATCAAGGAAATATGGGTTGATACAAAAATCGGCACTGAAAGGGTTAATAGGATGTTATCCATTTGGTACTCTATATTTGGGTAAAAATTGAAGTTTTAATGGATGAACAAGTAATCAGAATTTGAGCGAGATCTCCCAAAATCTGAAGACGAATCTCTCGAAATAGACGTACTTTTCTTTAAAATAATGTTAACACTTACATCGGAGAAAAATTCAAATGGCACTGGGATAGCATTCTCTTCTTTCAAATACACATCCCACGTGAATTTGCGCTGATAATCTGAAATTTGTTACACAAATAAATTGAAATGACACATATTATATAGATAATGCAAGGCGTTGAGTTGACCAGGACGTCCATAACGTAAAAGTGGGCAAATTGATGCAAGTGGATGTCAACAAAATTCCAGATTTTTAGATCAATTTAAAGCACTAAGAAAACAGTATTGAAATATTTAGTGAAACCAAATCGGTAATGTATATAATTGGCATGCAACTTCAACCTTTCAGAACATCAAAGTGCAGTTAATATCCCATTAGTTGTTTTCGTATATTTTTAGTTATATTTTGTTTAATTATGTCAGATGGTTATCTGTCAAGTCAGGACATCTATATTTTTTAGAATTTTATGTTTTGCATTACTTTTAATTTTACATAAATATTTTCAATTAATTGTAATGACTATTTTATCATCATTTCTCATGTGAAATAAAGTTTGTTGATAATATTGGGAACATAAATCCACTGCCTACCCATCCTATACCATCACAAAATCAAATTCCATACATGTTACTCATACTAGTATAATTGAAATTTGGTCTCAAACAATATATTTAAATATTTCTCAGACCATATAAAGACCCCATACAGGGAACTAAATGTATTCTAAATGATATATTCATGTAGATAAGAGTCTATATAAGGTTAATAGAGGACAAACATGAGTATACAATTGGCATTACTCATTTTTTCCGGCCCCGACACCCCCTGAACAAACCAGAAAAATAAGAACATTCGGATCTAGTGTCAACATGGGCCTCATAATAACAAATATATCGTTCCACTTATTCTGAATAGAATATCTTTTAACCAATTGTGTATTGCTGGTTAACAGCTATAAATAGGCAAATTTTTTGGTAGAGTACCTTTACAAATAGTCTTACCATACAGAGCTTCCACCAATTCCGGCAAGGCCAAGAATTGTTTTCATAAATCACATAGATTTAACTTCCAGAAAAAGTGTGTTAGAACTTGTTCTACCAAGGGTAGGGGTAAGTGACCACTTTTGCCATTTGGCCCCTCCACTTTAGCCGATGTGGAGGTAGAATGCTTCCTTGGCATGTGCCCCAGAAAAAAAAATTAGAAATATGTTCGGCCGCGAAATATGAAATTGACTTAGCATGGCCTAACTTATTTATTATATATATATTATTTATATTCAGGCAGAAGTCTACGTCATATAATAAAACAGCATTCAGAGCTGATATCGATAGGCATACTTACTCTTCGGAGGATCAACATGATTTTTGGAGTACTCGGTATGCTGGTGTCTACAGTACTTCATGTAGCCAATTGGGTGAAGGTCAAGGGATGTTGGCTCAGCCCAGAAATCATATCGATTTGTCCATCCGTCAAAGTGGATCAAAAACCTATTGTCTGCATCAATGTCAGCTAAAAAGAGAAAGGCCATGATAATTTATATTTATTTATATTTACAGTGAAATAGCTCTAAACAACTGGAAAAAATAACTATAGAAAGGAAAATATGAACAAAACAATTGATTGCCATCATACTAGTGAACATTGACACCAAATTTCTTTGATATCTGTCAACTGATGGTGGAGATATAGACAAAAAACCAACGATTCCAAA
This sequence comes from Siphonodentalium dalli, assembly GCA_032622095.1. Lineage (NCBI taxonomy): Eukaryota > Metazoa > Mollusca > Scaphopoda > Gadilida > Siphonodentaliidae > Siphonodentalium > Siphonodentalium dalli. The sequence goes on from CP136064.1 coordinate 107,973,768, forward strand.
TAAACAAAGATGAATAACTCTAGAATGGAAAGCGCAAAATGATTGAACACTTATTTGATTGCCCTTATAGTAGTGAACATCCATACCAAATTTCATTGAGATTCGTTAACCAAGATGGCGCTGCCCATCTAAAATCTCTTAGCTCCGACAAAAAACCAAACGGAATATGTTATAGAAATATTTCCAACGGGCAGAACGGAGATGAATAACAACTTTAAATTGGTCCATGTATTTACGTTGAAATAGAGACTTTTGTTGATCAGTTTAAAAGAAAAAATACGTAACCGCACAAGCGCTTCACCTATTTTCGTGCAACACCACGTGAATACGTTTTCCGAAAACAAAAATGCCCGCAAAACGAGGAGGAAAAACAAGTTCGGATGACTACAGTGAAAACAAAGAAATAACAAACGGAAATATCATGACCGAACTGAAGGGTATGAAGGAAAAAATGGAGTCTTTGGTGACAATTGAGAAGTTTGAAGAGTGCACAAAAAACTTTGTTACAATCGAAAAACTGGAAGAATGTACACAAAACTTTGTTACAAAAGATGAGATGAAAACCTTGGAACAAAAGTTCAATACGCAGATAAAAATACTTTCTGGGCAAAACAGGGAGATGAGCTCTGATCTGTGTGACCAGGCAGCAGCAATGGCTGAAACTGAAAAGAAACTGACATACAAGTTGAATGATCTGGAACAGCAGGGTCGGAAGGATAGTGTTAGACTGAGTGGTATCCCTGATACGGAGGAAATGGAAGACATAGAAAAATCGGCGGACATGGCATTAAAAATGTTTAAAAATGAACTAAGTTTGAATTTGACAAGAAAAGATATTTCAATCGCGCACAGGGTTGGAAAATTCTCAACAAAAAAAGCTGAAAAAAGCAAAAAGAAACAAGATGAGAGACCAAGAGACATTCTAGTTAAATTTGTATCAAGAACCAGTAAACTCGAGGTGATGAAAGCTAGATCTGGACTGAAAGGAACTGGACATACGATTTCTGAAGACTTGACAGGGCTAAACAGCTACCTATTAAGGAAAGCATACAGGGATGATAACATTCAGAATTCATGGAGTCTTGGAGGAAAATTATATTTGAAAACAAAGAAAGGAAAATCAATGAAGTTCAGTACAGAAGATCAGTTCGATGAGAAACTGTGCGGTGGAAGTTAAAGCGTTAAATTTGGAACTGAAAAAAAACAAAAACTCTTATTTATATGTATTGTACATCTAAATTATGAAAAATTACCTAGTATTATAAATTTATATTGCAGGTTTTTGTTTTTCAGATACTGAAAAAAAAAAAAAAAATAGTTATTGACAAATCTCACCTGTCTGTCAGATGGAGAATTTGAAACTATATTGCTCACATCTAAGATATACAAATAAAACAATTTTATATGATTTAAAATCTGAACTAATTTTAAATGAAGTCAGATAAGGTTAATCTTATTTAAATCTCCCAAGAGATTTATAAAATATTAAATTTAACTATATTCTTTCAGGGTTTCTCAGATTTTGTAACAAAAAAACAAAAACAAAAAAAATCTTTTCAGACAATCAAATCAATCAGCCTGATGGTTAAAAAATAAAAATGCTTAAATCTATGAAAAATACCTTAAGATTTACATGTATACACATGAAACAAGATTTATATACATGAAAAATCAGAACTATAAGTCTATTTTTATCTGATGATAGATGCTAAGTTTAAAGCAAAACTTCCACATATTCCGGGAGGTTGGATGTTATTATGTGGGTTCTTTATGTTTGGATTTTATTATTGAGAGTGTATGAACGGGAAGTGCTTGAGAAAAAACTGTGTAAACTATATATCCAACTGTATACATGTATCATAGCTAACAATATTTCTACTTTTATAAACATTATGATTTCTGTGCTACAATATGCATTGAATGTTTGTATCCCATATTTACTTATACATGCAGTCACTTAAAATTATGTCCTTCAACTGCAGAGGGCTTGGACAGGCTAAGAAAAGAAGAGATGTGTTTGATTACATTAGGAAACTAAATCAGTCCATTGTTTGCCTACAAGATACTCACTTCACTGAACAAATGGAAAACTTAGTAAGATCAGAATGGGGGTACACCACCTTTTTCGCATCATTTAGTGGAAATTCAAGGGGAGTAGCAGTCCTTCTGAAAAATAACTTCCAATACAATCTACACAAAATAAAAAGATCCAAATGGTAATTATCTTATATTAGATATAACGGTTGACAATGTTAGGTTTACCTTAATTAACATATATGGACCAAATGATGATGAGCCTCAATTTTATAAGAATCTCATTGAAATTGTGGAGTCATTTGAAAATAGTAAGATCATATGTTGTGGTGATTGGAACATGGTCAGAGATATAAAACTAGACACTTACAACCATAAAAGCCTTCCAAATCCTAAAGCTCAACAAATTCAAACCAATCTAATGAAAAAATTCGACCTTATTGACATCTGGAGAATAAAAAATGAAAATTGCAAACGGTATAGCTGGAGAAGATCCTCACCAATAAAAATGTCGAGACTAGACTACTTTTTAATATCAAATGAAATGCTAGATTTTATTGATATGGATACTTTACCAGATATTACACCAGGATACAGATCTGATCATTCAATAATTACTCTTAATATGAAGTTTCACAATATTGAAAAAGGAAGAGGTTTTTGGAAATTCAATAATTCTTTACTTAAAGACATAGCATACATGAACATGGTGAAGAGCATTATAACTGAAAATATAAAAAGGTATTCTTGTTTAGTAAATAACCCAAACTACTTCAATGACAATTCTATAAATAAAGACGATATCCAGTTCACAATTGATGATGGTTTATTTCTTGAAGCGCTTCTTTTAGATATAAGAGGTCATACAATAAAATTCTCATCGCAGAAGAAGAAAAAACAAAAAGCTGAATTGGAAAATTTGCTTGAAGAACAAATAATTTTAGAAGATAAACTTTCAGATGAACACAATAATACAGAAAAAATTGAAACAATTATGAAAAGAATGAAAACAATAGAAGGAAATCTAAAAACAATTCGAGAAAAAGAGCTAGAGGGGTCAATGATTAGAGCAAAAATGAGATGGATCGAGGAAGGTGAAAAACCATCAAAATATTTTTTGAATATGGAAAAACGCCATTACACAAACAGGACCCTTTCAAAAATGATAAATGAAAATGGTGATGTTTTAACAAACTCGAAACAAATATCTTCAGAATCAGGCAATTTTTTTTTTAAACTATTCACAAGAAAAAATTCCCCAAATTTCAATCTGAAAGAAAACTTGAAGGACTGCAACTACCCAATCCTAACAAACGAAAGTTCAATCGATATAGAAGGAATTATTACTAGCGAGGAAATGTTAGCCACCCTTAAAGATATGCCAAATGGAAAAAGCCCCGGTTTGACCGGTTTTTCAGTTGAATTTTATAAAAAAATTTGGAGAGACTTGGGATCTTTTGTATTAAGGTCAATTAATTACGGATACATGACAGGAAAACTCAGTGTCTCTCAGAGGCAAGGCGTGATAACTCTTATTCCAAAGCCAAATAAAGATAAAATGTATTTAAAAAATTGGAGACTCATAACTTTACTAAATTGTGTATACAAAATAGCAAGTGCATGCATTGCTAGGAGAATGAAAACAGTATTACCCGGTATCATCCATTCTGATCAGAAAGGTTTCCTGTCTGGGAGATATATTGGAGAAAATACAAGACTATTATATGATATTATGCATTACACTGAGAATTGTCATAAACCAGGTATGTTACTTTTAATAGATTTTGAGAAAGCATTTGATTCTATTTCTTGGAATTTTATCAATGAAGCATTAGATCTATTCAAATTTGGAAGTTCAATAAAAAGGTGGATAAACACTTTTTATTCTGAATCCATGGCATGTGTTTCCACAAACGGTTTTTTATCAGAAATGTTTTCCTTAGGCAGGGGCTGTCGCCAAGGTGACCCCTTATCACCATATATTTTTCTCATTTGCGCAGAAGTTCTAGGAATCCTTTTAAGAAATAATACAAAAATTGGTGGACACAGAATATAAAGTATCAATGTATGCAGATGATACAACTCTTCTTTTAGATGGAAACATAGAAAGCCTGTCTCAAGCTCTCAGTCAGCTGAAGGAATATGGAGCAATGTCCGGCCTGTATATTAACATCGAAAAAAGTAAAGTGGTATGGATAGGGTCATTGAAAAACAAGAATTCTGAATCTGATAGTCTTATGACCATACCCGTTACAGACAATTTTGAATTATTAGGGATAAATTACAACACAGACATGAAAGAAATTTCAACATTGAACTTTGTTAAAAAAATAGAACGTATGAAACAAGAAATGGAAAATTGGTCAAAGAGAAACATTACTCCTGTAGGTAGAATTACAATTTTAAAATCCCTTATTTTGCCAAAAATGAATCATCTGTTCATAAGTCTTCCAAATCCTAGTCATGAAATAATGAATACTATTTCTAACATATGTTATAATTTTATTTGGAAAACAAAAATTGACAGAATAAAGAGAAAAGTTTTGTGCAATCAATACAAATATGGGGGCCTAAAAATGATTGATATAAAAAACTTTATCATGTCAATGAAAGTAACCTGGATAAGACGTATGTTTTTAGGTGACGCAACATGGAAAACTATTTTTCAGGAACAAGTATCCAAGGACCCATTGTTTTGGCTTTATGACGGACAATACCTGAAGGATTGCATAACACAGGTGTCAAACCCCTATTGGAAAGATGTGCTGGTCTCATGGAATGAATTTAAAATTTGTCTCAATAAGCAAGTGTGTGTAGAAAATACTTTCTCTAGATGCATTTGGAATAACAACATACTTAAATTACAAGGAAAGCAGATTTATTACAAAAATTGGAAGTCCAAGGGAATAGTATATCTTGGAGATTTAGTCAAAAATGATGGAACTTTTCATTCACCAGAGTCACTTTTTGACCAGTATGGAGTAAAAACTGATTTTCTTACATTGCATGCCATGAAGAAACAAGCAGAACTGACTTTGATATTTCCAATTGATAAATTAAAAATTCCTTGCAGACCTTATATCCCACAAGAAATTGCCATTCTTTTGAAATCTAAAAAAGGAGCCACGGATATATACAATGTTATCTCAAGAAACCTTGAAAAGTCTACAAAACCAATTGAAAAATGGGCCAATGAACTTACAATTCAGTCCATGAATGACCAGTACTGGGAACAAATCTTCACAATCCCATTTCAGACCACCAAAGATAGTAATCTATGCTGGTTACAGTATCGAATTTTGAATAGAATCCTCAGTACAAATCATTATTTGAAAAAGATCAAGATCACAGATAATAGTTCATGTCAGCGATGTAATGCCGACGATGAAACAATTAAGCACATATTCTGGGACTGCCCCAAAGTTAAGTTTTTTTATGAAAAAATGTCAAATTGGTTCTTAACTTATGGAGTTAGGCTGACAAAATCTGCTTCTACCTTTATTTTAGGGATTTCAGGAAAAGAAAATTATACCTTGAACTATTATTTTCTGATATTGAAGAGATATATCTATAATAACAAATTTGCAAATTGTGAACTCACTACTGAAGGAGCCCTCAGAATGATAATACATCAATTAAAGGCAGAGCAGTTTGCATCAAACGTGAATTTCAAAAGTCATATTTTTGAAAAAGACTGGGGTCTACTATTACTGAAAGACAAAGATAAGACTCCCTAATCATAATTTTATTTCTTTTTCTTCGAAGAAATTAAAACCGGACAGGGACATATACTCCATTATCAAAATATGAAAAAGGGATGCAAACATTCATTTGTGTAAATAAAAAAAAAGAAAAAAAAAGAGTTTACTGAATTGAAACAAAATATTAATTTTTTTTGCTATGTTCATTGTTTTAAAGTGGATACTGAGTGAATGAATGTGAGTGCAAGAGAACGTGAGAAAGTGAATGACAGAATATACTTTTTGTTGAGTGTAAGCCAAACGGGTACGTTGTTGTGATTATTATATTATTCATATTATAATTATTTTCTAATAAAAAAAATATAAAAAAAAAAAAAAAGGGGGAGATGTCAGACAAAAAAACATTTCCCGATAAACGTAGATGAATAACTCTAGAACAGAAAATCTGGACAAAAAGATTGAACACTCCTTTGAATGCACTCATAGTAGTGAAAATCCATACCAAATTTCATTCAGATACGACAACCAGTGTATGAGATATCTGCCTGGATGGACGGACGGATCACAATCGGACGGACGGACATATGGATGGACGGATGGATAAGGTCAATCCAGTATACCTCCCATTCTCTTCGAGAGTGGGGAATAATAAACAATATATCAAACTCTTGTCCCAGCGAACAAATAGGGTTTTGTTATTTCATGTTATTAAAGTTATTTAAAGTGAAACTGATAACAGAACTTTATTATCTGTATTGCTACATGTATTTATATTAAACTTGCATATTAAGATACTTTATGCGCAGCTTCTTTTATTGAAGGTAATCTGTTGGCAATCAGCTGAGTTCCACCATATATAATAACAAGAGCATTACTAGAGCATAGAAAAATATTCACATGGTTACTTGGACAAAAGGCTATAACTCTGGTGACAATTGGCAGACGGAACCCAAATTTGAACATGACCTGTATTCAGTTCAGACTTGATAAATTTATCATCCGGAAATGAAAAAAATTAACGAACTGACGGATGGCTAGACTGATGGACAGATGGACCAATAAGATAATACATCCCTTTTTTTAAAAACTGGTAGTATAAAAACAGGTATATTGATAAAAGATTAAATTGAAATAACGAAAACGCATATAATGAAAGTGTCAATGACATTGTAGCTGAACTTGGGAAGTTTAAATGTTTTGAGTGACCAGAGGAAAAGCCATATCAAGTTTGGGAACAATTGGATAAATGCTGTTGACTGTTACGTATGCCAAATATATAGTGATACAAAGAGTAAAATCCAAGACAGCTGCCAGCATGCAGCCATGTTAACGTTTTTTTTATCGAATATTGTTCTCTCTTTGATAGCTCCCATCTAGAAGTGATCCTGAACATGCAAACAATTTTCAAAACATTTCTCTAATAAATATCAGCTGCATGGTGGATTCAAATGTGAAATCAAATATGGCCACTAGTGGACGTGTTTTTAATGAAATTCAAAAACATTTGATGGCATTGTTATAGATAGGTTTAGTTGTGATCGGGCTATCTGCATTAACCCTTTACCCAACAGAACGGCCCTGTGCCAATGCATTCTCTTATATATGCGAGTCGACCATAGGTCGCCTCGCATATATAAGAGAATGCATTGGCTTAACACATTAAAAATTATAAAATTGTTAAAGAATGTAAGAAAAAATGGTAAAAAGTGTTAAAAAAAAGATTTTTTTAGGCCAATGCATTCTCTTATATATGCGAGGCGACCTATGGTCGACTCGCATATATAAGAGAATGCATTGGCACAGGGCATAACTGTAACTATCACAATGTGGTCAAGGAGCCGGTTCCAATGATATCCATATTTGTATGGTTCTATTGAGACAGACCGAAGATATTTTAGGCTGTTGAAGCTTTATTTGGCCGGTATTGGCCGGTTTGTTGGGTAAAGGGTTAAAGCTGAGATCATACTCCATTTGTGTGTTTGTTCTGCTTAAATATCCAATGCCGGCAGAGAGTGCTCACTGTAGTGCCTAGACATTAGATGCAGTGGGAGGGCTGTCACTGGTGGGGTGGGGGTGTCTTGGATCTGAGTCGAGAAATAATAGACCATTCTCTCATTCCAATGTATACTTTTTTAATGGATGGGAGAATATATTTATTAAAGCCTATGGCTATAGCTATGGCCACTTCGTTTACTTTACCTAATGTTGCAACAGCAACCAAATTGGGATTCAATCTGTCCAAAGCTTCCAGTTTCATTCCAACAATTGCATCCAAAGGCGCACCAATTTCAAACTGAAAATAAAAGCCATGATGGTAAATAAGCCTAGGCTCATAACACATCAACACGGGATGCTGGTAGCCTATAATTTATTCTATACACGAATGTATTCACAAAATATAATTGGACAAATAAACAGGTTACGGTGGTTGTTCTGTTTTCGTAAAACGAACCTGGGAGTAATTGTGTTTTTTAACCCTTCTACTCAATAATAAAGAATAGGATTATACCATATAGTTTAGTGGACAAGATCAGGCTTGTCAAAGTACCGCCGGTACCAAGGTAGTCGGTACCGGTACCGGTACTGCGTTGGAACCGCGGTACCGGTACTGGTGTTGTATTGTTTATTCCACTACATATCACACATTTAAAAGAGTATATTCTAATGTGGTAATGACTGGTAATGTATGGCACTTTGTGCCAGTTTTTGGTGATTGTTCTGGATGACAAATACAACCATGTCAGACTATCCTAATGCACGTATGCCACAGCAGCCACACATAAATGTGTGACATACATGCATTAGTATAGTCTGAAATAGTTGGATTTATCACCCACAACAATCACCTAAAATGTGCCATAATTTAGGCAGCCTGATAGGTGTTAGAACTTTTATGTTTAGGGCTTCAGGTGCTCAAATACATACATCGGAAAGATGGGTATATATATATGGTGAATGGCAATTTAAACTGAAATAAATTTTATGTACCTGCAAGGCTGCAATCCTCATATGTAAGTTATAATGTAACACACATTGAGTCAATGACACATATATACATTGTTGAATAAAATGATAACAGCTTCAAGACTCGGCATCCGCCGCACGTGCTTGATCCGTTGACACATAGTAGCATAACACACTTAAAAAAGCAAAGTTCCTTCAATTTTAATCGATCTATACTGATCTTTTTACTGTTTTTGGCGAGTACCGAGAACCGTCGGTACTGAGTATCAGAACCGGTACCGTTGAAACGACCAAGTACCGCCGGTACCGGTACTGGTACCGGTTGACAAGCCTGGGCAAGATATCTTTGACAGACATACAGCGATTTCTAAGATGAACAAAGATTCTTTTGGAGATTGCTCAATTTATCATTTAGACAACACAAATATTATTTCTTTGTCAAATAAAACTAACTTGGCCTGTGTCTTCTCATATGGCAACCACATTCCAAATATCAATAAATTCTGTTGAATATTTCTTAAGTTATCATGCGGACAACCTGAAAACAACCATTACTAAGTCGAACAAGAGCATCGCTAGGGCGTGGCAAAATACGCCCTTTAGCCATTTCGAAATGTACTACCGCAAAATAAATAATACTTTGAGCTTACATTTGAAGAAAATCTGATATACCCCTAATTTCAATGCCAAATGCGGTCAAATTCTAAGTCGAAAAATGGCAGTAACTCATGTTAAAATAATTAGACAGAAACTATATTCGAACTTAGCTTGTAGTTTTAGCTGGGAAATACACATACCAGCTTTGGTTCAGATCAAATAATCAAAACTGGAGTTATCGGTCAGAAACCGAAATGTTATGAAATTGGTCAAATTCTAAGTCAAAAAAGGGCCGCAACTCATGTAAAAATAACTGGACGGAACCCATATTCGAACTTGGCCTGTATCTTTAGCTGGGAAATACACATACCAACTTTGGTTCAGATCAAATAATCCAAACTGGAGTTATCGGTCGGAAACCAAAAATGTTAACAGACGGTCAAATTCTAAGTCGAAAAATGGCCGTAACTCATGTAAAAATAATTGGACGGAACCCATATTCGAACTTGGCCTGTATCTTTAGCTGGGAAATACACATAACAACTTTGGTTCAGATCAAATAATCCAAACTGGAGTTATCGATCGGAAACCAAAAATGTTAATGGATGGACGGACAGACAGACGGACGGAACGACGGACAGACCCACATTTTGCCCTTTATGTGTCTACAAACTTAAGTGGCTAGAAAAAATGGTGTGACCTATGTGACTACTTGTTTTTACGTGGCTTCAAAAGGGGTTCTCACGAAATGCTACTTGCGAGGCTGCAAATCAAGTGTCAATGTATTCTGTGATTTAAGGTTGGCGCATGTGAAGTAGTCAGTAGATTGTATTTTTTCAACCCTTCATTCACAATTTAGAGAGTTCATTAAGACATAAAGCGCGATTAAGAAAAATATTGTATATTTGTAAATAAGGTTGCTAATGTTGCTTAAGCCATCCATCCGTGTCCATAGAACACTGGTTGGACATCCGTATTGATGGACAAATTGTTTCCATTTATTAAAGGACATTTTTTTCAAGTGACTTTCTCAGGCCACTTAGATCACATTTCAGCTGTCAAATGAGGTTGCTTATGTGACTAGCCACATAAGCAATCATTGAGTCCAAATGGTATTTGAATGGCTTCGAAGACACATAAGTGGCATTTTGTGGGAACAGACGGTACGATGGATGGACGGACGGAACGACAGACTGATTACATAATACGACCTTTTTCCAAAAAGATCGTATAAAAAGGGGCATAACTATGTAAAAAATCATTGGACCATAACCAAATTCAAACTCGGCCTGTGTCTTCTCAAATGTGAACCACATACCAAATATCAAGAAATTTTGTTCAAAATGCTCAATTTCATGCGTAAACCCAAAAACATAATTTTCGAACTCGTCCGAGATATATAAGAGACTCATATATCAAATATGGTTTGAATCAGTTAATATTTTATTGAGTTATCATGCTAACGGTGAAAAAAATGCTAAAAATAGACAAACTAAGGCACATAACTCCGGGGAAAACATTCTGACAAACCTGGTATTCGAACTCGTTCGAGATATTCTTGCAAGAGACTCATATATCAAATATGGTTTGAATCAGTTAATATTTGAATCAGTTATCGCACTAACGGTGTAAAAAATGCTAAAAATAGACAAACTAAAGCCCATAACTCCGGGGAAATTTTTTTGACAACCTGGTTTTCGAACTCGTCCGAGATATTGTTGCAAGAGATTCATATATCATATATGATTTGAATCAGCTACTATTTTATTGAGTTATCGGGCTAATGGTGAAAAAAATGCAAAAGTCATCAAAGATGGATAACTCTTGTCAAAAAGTTTGGACGTGACCCATTTTCTACAGGCAGTAAATAGTCATTGGGAGCAACTCAAATACCAAAATATTTTTGAATCCGTTAACAAATGTCAAAGTTATAAGGCATTCTTTAGGTCCGCCCGCCCGCCGCCTGCCCACTCGCCTGCCAACCGTCCCTCGTCAAACCATAATAAACTCGACTAAAAATCATCGGACATGTGAACAAAATAGAATTTGGCCTGCCTTTTCTCAAATGTGAAACACGTACCAAATATCAAGAAATTCTGTCGAATATTGCTCAAATTATCATCCAGACAACACAAAAACTGTACTTTCTAAGTGAAATAAAAGGTCGGTAGACCTCATGTCCACCTCTAAGCGTGGGCTTGATACGACTGTTGTTTGTGCATAAAAACCTGTCTTTAGTGCTAGTAAACCTACATACCAAAATTAATTTCATTCAGTACACATTTACTAAAGTTATCATCCGGAAACCTCAAATTGGCAAAAATTCTAAGTCAAAAATGGACATAACTCTGGTGAAAATTGGCGGGCGGAACCCGAATTCGAATTTGACCTGTGTTTTGCTGGGAGAAAGACACATACCAACTTTGGTTCAGATCAAATAACCCAAACTGGAGTTATCGGTCGGAAACCAAAAATGTTAACAGACAGTCAAATTCTAAGTCGAAAAAGGGCCGTAACTCATGTAACAATAATTGGACGGAACTCATATTCGAACTTGGCCTGTATCTTTAGCTGGGAAATACACATACCAACTTTGGTTCAGATCAAATAATCCAAACTGGAGTTATCGGTTGGAAACCAAAAATGTTAACAGACGGTAAAATTCTAAGTCGAAAAAGGCGCATAACTCTGGTGAAAATTGGCGGACGGAACCAGAACTCGAACTTGACCTGTCTCTTCTGCTAGTAAACCCACATACCAAATTTAATTTAATTTGGTTCACTCTAACTAAAGTTATCATCTGGAATCCTCGGACGGACGGACGCACGTACGCACGCACAGGCTGATTATAATAGTCCTCCGAACCAGTTATAACTTGACCTCAATAATGTGATGGTTTCTCAGTATACCAAGTTTTATTTCAATAGGATAATTTGAACATGAGTTAACATCCGGACAATAAATGGGATTGACACACAGCCGGATGGACACCCGGATGCTCCGATGCAAAGACGAATGGGCACAGCTGATTACAATAGTCATCCAAAATATTTTGGGGACAATCATGTTCTACTGGGGTTGTCAACCCTTCCATGACTGGAGCATCCGGAAGTTTTGCGAAAAACCCTGTGCCAATGTATTATTCTCTTTAATATATATTTCAGTCTGCCATAGGGAGCATCGCATATATAAAAGAGAATACATTGGTCTAACAATATCTACCTTGACCTTGTAATCTAGTGCATTCTCTTATATATGCAAGGCTCCCTATGGGAGACTCGGATATATAAGAGAATGCACTGGCACATGAACTTTAATGCTGTACCAATGCTTTCTCCAGCATGAAAGGGTTAAATTAACATGGGATTAGCGGTTTTTATGTTATTCTGGGTCGATGTTGCTGTTCGGGTCAGATGTTATGTTTGAACTATGTCTTAAATAGACGCACTTTTAATACTAGAATTAGCACAACATTTGGATCGAAGAATAAACTTTTCACTTCACCGGCAGCTACAGTAATGCCCTAAATAATCGACTCCTTAATCATAGCAGAATTATGGGTAATATGGACATATGGCTTGTTGCCATTCAATGGAAAGCTCTCACTGATTGGCAACAAACCATATTTCCGACTAAATCTTGAAAAATTGCCCATAATTCTGCTGTGGTTAAGGAGTCGATTATTTAGGGCATTACTGAATATGGACCTTAAATATAAATGCCCGGGCGCAAATCACATAGTAATTTCGTGCAGCCACAGAAGGCAATAATTGTGCTGTATAACAGATAAGTATGACCGATCATCCATAACTTAACACACAAATGGTTTTCTAGTGCAACCCTCAATGACATGATTTGACGTGGCCGCCTATTCATCAATGAGGTGATTTGACGTGTTGTTTTACATAACAAGTTTTCCATTAATATAATTGGTTTATATTCAGCTTTTTATACTTTATTAAGTATGAATAATTTTGCAGATCAACACGTTGTCAATTTCTGGTCAAGTTGCTGGAAGTTTATAATGCTAAGGGCAGTTTAATATGGAATAATCTATTTCAATTCCGGTTGCAATTGGGGGGTGAGGGATGACACCTATGGTTAGAATAATTATTCCGTTTCCAATGAGATTACAATGTACTTGTTGCCAATTTCTGAATAAATATATTGTTTGCACCAATGTTGCGGTTCTTAATTCAACTCTGATCAAGTGGAGAACTTAAAACCATGTGTTAGTGTTATGTTGCCAGCTGGAAGAGTGGGTCAATCAGCGGGGGTTATTGGAATAGCCCGTAATATTGATGGAAGAGCCCAACCAGTCCATTAATAGCAGAATCTGGTCACTCAAGAGACTCACCCAAATAAAGAAGTTGAATTTATTTTTATTTTTTATTGATATTGAGAATCTAGTTTGCGATGTCTTGCTACACTCTCTTCATCAGATGTAATTGTCTGTGACAACCATACCGGTTCACGTCACCTTCTATGGCAACCGTCTGCCATAGATCATTGGCGATTCAACGGCTTTTACTACGGCATTGTTGAAGCTAATTTCGAGATACTGTTACTCAAAACACGACATCACCATTTATGGGGAGATAAGTTATGACATGTCATCTTTGGCCAAACTTTGGAGAGTTGGCATATGGGCGTTTCACGTGACTTCACGTTTCCACTAGTTGAGATCAGGGTCACTCAAGGTACATTGATATGAGAGGCAAAGTCCAACCTAAAAATCATTCCATATCATCTTTAATGCTCTTGAGGAAAACCGTGTAAGGTGGTAATAATATATCTTCTAAATACTCCAAAAAATGTCAATATTAGTAGGGGGGTGGAGAAAAAAAAAATTCCGACACGTATGCTGGGGGTGGTGGGTGTCAAAATAAGCCCAAAGCAATTTTTTCCGTGAAAAAATTATTATTTTTCCTTCACACCTTTTATTAGATTTTTACTAGTTTGTACTGCTTTGTAACACTAAGAAACCAATAAGGAACTGCAGTAACACTAAACACGCTAGGGCCATTGGATGTTGGTGTGTGCCTCTTTAGGACAAGGGAAAGTATTTTCAATGCAGCTGAATCGCCCATGCAGTATTCTATGTAATTAACATCAAATAACGATATTAACTTTAAAGAAATAAATTTACTGTCAAATCTGGTCAAACATGGATATTAAACACTGATGTATATACTGATGTATACAGAAAAATACATGTAACATACCTAGACTTGTGAGTGGATAACACAATTATCTCATATGTGACAAGAGATAGAAAATGGTGATAATTCACAATCTCATGTAGTCATGAATGAGTTAATTCAGGTTTCTACTAAAAGTGTAGGTTTGTTTTTTTATTATATGCTTTACTCTCACATGCTATACTTGAACAGTCCAATAGAAATAATGCCTTTTCTGAACTCATACAAGATTCCTGAATTCATACAAGATAAACTGTAAATGGTATAAAATTCCTAACCAATCCTGACCAATCTGAATCAATTGGAATCAATCGTGACATTAACTTTCTTTGATTTCCCATTGGTGCTCCTGGGTGCTCTAGTGTATTGCTATATGTGCGATAAATATGTTTTAGTAATCTAATGAGCCTGGGTGGCACGTATCATATAGTAATTTAACCTATCTGATATAATACAATCACCTATCTGGTGTAAAAAAAAATCACCTATCTGGTATAGAGCAATATCATCTACCTGGTGTATAGACATAATATCTTTATGTCCTGTTGTGCATTAATAGATTCACTGAATCTCCATGTAGGAGGTTTGGTCCTGGTTTTTTTTTGTATGTTTGTGTTTTGCGTTCGACAAGGGGGTGGGTATCAAAACAAAACATGGCTGGAAAAAACTCTATGAAATGGAAAAGAATTTGGGGTCGGGGGTGGGTGGGTCCAAAAAGTGGTCATCGGCAAAAAAGTAGCATACCTGTCTGGAATGTTTTCCGACCCCCCCCCCCCTGATATTAGTGGCATTCTGTGTAACCATACACTAACAATCATACTGCCATACCAAGTCTTGACAACTTCACGGAATGCCAAAATTACATCATGCTGTGTTGTGTTAATCATTTCAATTGGACGTTTTCACCTTCAAGTAAGTTCTGATAGGAGGTAATGACTCGAAATCCCGAGGTGCGGAAACAGAAATTCTACAGCAGGTAATCAGACCCACTATTATATATGTGGGTCTAAAGTTTACTGAGACTGTATTAGTAATAACTTACTATCACAGGAGAAAACATATACTCAAAGTCTGTCGGCAACGTGGCTGCTTTACAATTGACGAATGGCCAGAAACATGGCGTCTTGATATCAATAGTTGATAAAATCTCTCGATTCTTCCTCAGTTCAACTTGATGTGTCAAATCAGGCTTGCTGGAGATACTGAACGTCACCTGATCCCCAACTTTTGGTTTTGAGCATTTTACGGGAACTGTTTTGGTATCCTGTGAGGTTTTGTGAACCAGAGATTCTCCAAAGTCATAAATGACATATTCACCTTCATTGTTTCTGTGGAAAATTTAAAAGAATATCATTTCAGGGATTAGATTAGATTAGATTTTTTTTATAACATTCATATACATGTTCACAGTGTAATCTATCTATTATATATTTTGGAAGATCTGTCTGTCTGTGTGTCTGTCTGTGTGTTCGCGATGGACTCGAAAACGGCCAAACCATTTCGATGAAACTTGGTATGTGGGGGTATTTTCAGCCGGGAACTGGCATAGGCCTATTAATTTGCCTGTGCGATGTGACCTTGACCTTGAAATCGGGTCAATTCAAGGTCAAATCGCCAATTTTGATTGGATTTCGACGAAATTTGATACATGGGGTTACTTTTGTCCATTGAGTGTTTTGGACGGGTCAAATCGTGACCCCGACCTCACCTTGACCTTCTAAATGATCAATTCAAGGTCAAATCGGGTAAAACCGGATGGATTTCGACGGGCACGTTTGTAGGGTACTTTTGTCCGTGCAGTATTTTGGACTGATCAAATCGTGACCCCATTTGACCTTGACCTTTAAAATGGACAATTCAAGGTCAAAGCCCGGACGAAGTCGGGTCACCTTCTAGTCTATACTATATATTTTGAGAACTCCGTATATATATATGTGTGTGTGTGTGTGTGTGGGTACTTCATAGAATCCAAAACGCGTGTACAGATTGAGCTCAAATTTCGTATGTAAGTGTAAAATCCCACCGACACCGCCGTGGTCGAGTTTTGGAGAAGCTCAGAGCACCCTTTATCCACTCCCAAATCACCGCAAAGGCACGGCGGGGGTTAATCGCGTTGATAGTTAAAGAGCGTTCCTATCCGCAGTGTCGTTGATAAAGAGCGTATGTGCGTAAATGTGATTCTTACGTCTGGGTCTAGGCATGTGCGTCATTATACAGACATGAGCGTGCTGTGTGATTCTTACGTACTTATGGCTTCGTAGGAACGCGGATCGGGTCAGTTTTTCCGCCCTAGGTGATCTTCATCTTGAAACGGGTACCCACAAATGATATATATGTGGGTGTCCTTTATAGACTGGAACCGATTGAGCTCAAACTTGCTCTTCGGGGTTAATCGCGTTGATAGTTAAAGAGCGTTCCTATCCACAGTGTAGTTGATAAAGAGTGTATGTGCGTAAATGTGATTCTTACGTCTGGGTCTAGGCATGTGCGTCATTATACAGACATGAGCGTGCTGTGTGATTCTTACGTACTTATGGCTTCGTAGGAACGCGGATCGGGTCAGTTTTTCCGCCCTAGGTGATCTTCATCTTGAAACGGGTACCCACAATTGATATATATGTGTGTGTCCTTTATAGACTCGAACCGATTGAGCTCAAACTTGCTACCCACGGGAAGTGTAATGGACGGGTTAAATTGTCGCCCCGACCTGACCTTGACCTTAAAAATGATCAATTCAAGGTAAAATCGGGTAAAATTGAAAAACAAAAAATTAAATTAAAAACATTAATTTAAAAAGCCAGTAAATTAAAAAGGCACAATTAACTCATTGAAAAACAAAAAATTAAATTACAAAATTAATTTTAAAAATTAAAAATTGTCATGTTTTGACGATTGCCGCCGGTGGCGGGCTAACCTGATATTTATGTCTAACCTGATATATATGTGTGTATATATACTTTATAGAATCGAAAACGGCTGCACCGATCGAGACCAAACTTCCCATCTAAGGGTAAAAAACACGGGAATGGTCGTCGTGGCGTTTTGGAGAAGCTCCGAGCACCCGTTCTCCACTCTCAGTCACAAAAACGGCACTGTGGTGTTAATCGCGTTGATAGTTAAAGAGCGTTCGTATCCGCAGTGTTGTTGATAAAGAGCGTATGCGTGTAATGTGATTCATACGTCTGGATACATACGTGAGTGTGACTGTATCCAGACATGAGTCTCTTACGTACTTAGGGCTTCCTATGGACGGGGGAGATTTTCATCGGGTCAGTTTTTCCGCCCGATGTGATCTTCACCTTGAAACGGGTACCCACAAATGATATATGTGTGTGTGTCCTTTATAGACTCGAACCTATTGAGCTCAAACTTGCTACCTACGGGAAGTGTAATGGACGGGTTAAATTATGTATCACATGTGTTATTTTGACTGTTCGTTTCTGTGCATATTTTCTGTGTAAGATTTCCAATTCAATGTTAATTCTGTATCGACCACGTGCAAAACCGAAACTAAATGTGGGGAAATCCCAGCTTTCTGGTAAAGTTACGTTTACGTATACCTCGAAATGCAGAAATGAGATATGTTTGATATACTTACGCTAAATATACTTACTCATCCATCGTCCAACGCCATATTTTCTCAAATTTTTCCGGGTATAAGACCACCCATGATTTTCAAGCTATTTATTCCCTAGGCCCCCTGGTCTTATACCCGCGATAATACGGTATGTGTTCAACATGTCCACCAGTCATAGTCATACCACTTGGCCCCGAACTCATTCCCACCACCCCCACTGAGTCTAAGAAGTGGTTTAGGTTGGTAAGCCCAATTAGGTATTTATTGTTTGAAATTTTAGTTGACTCTAAATGACTCCATTTATCTCATGTAATTTACATTAATTTGTATTGGAATATTTCTCAATTAGAAGTAATTGTGATAATTAATTATATGATTAAATTGGCATAAAATTTAATTACTTTTTCAAATGAATTACACTAGTTATAGATATTACCACAAAACCTCATTTGAATAGGACTTAAAATCTTAGCTGATAATAACTAAGTATTTTCCGACACAAAATACTGAGAATAGATCATATGTTTATGCCATTCTTAACCTTTCCTTGACTGGAGCTTCCTAAAATTTAGCAAAAACCCTGTGCTAATGCATTCTCTGATATATATTCAGCCTCTAGAAACCTCATTCTGCTAAGGCCTCAAATAATGTATTCTCTGATATATGCGAGGCTCCTTAGGCCAAAAAAAAATGGTTTTGGCTCTCAGGCTCCGCCGCATTGAATAAAAAGGGCCGCATTAGGCCGCATTGAATAAAAAGAGCCGCAATAGGCCTTTTTATTGCAATGCCTGATGTTATGACCAACAAAAATTACAAAAAATTTAAATTTTTTTTTTTATATAAACATGTCCATAGTAGATATGTGTTGAATATTAGTGTGCATTGAGCTCTATCATGTAATGTGTTAAAAAGTGACTTGCAGGCTTACAACATGAAGTAGATGATTACAATTAAGAAAATGATCAGCTGATCCTCATGCTCTTCATACAATTAGTCATTGTGAACTAACTTTAAACACTAATTGTACCTTTCTACAATTGAAAGGCACAGGATTAAATTCAGGATCACATATTAGAATGGGGAGTATCAGTTTTTAGACAACAATAACAGTAGTTAATGTCAGGGGCATTATATAATGGTACATGTAGGTAATCCCAGTCATACACTGGTAGCACAACGTCATTTTTATATCAGACTAAATGAGTTTATATACATAACAGTTCCCTCTACATTTATGGTTATTACCAGACAGAGGAAGGTATATTTGTCCATGCTTACTATATCTCGAGTTCACTTACTTTGACTTTGTCAAGTTATATGTCGAAAGATAGGGGATTTTATGGCCGATTTGGTGAGGGGACAAAATTTGAGAATTTATCAGGGATATGTATTGTTGCCAAAAATAGTACTTGTGAGCCTTAATTGTCTCTGGTAGAGTATATATTTTTCCCCAGGGGCCTGTGATTATATCTGTAGTGATAATTGCAGATTATAAATTTAGTTTCTTAACCCTTTCATGCCTGGAGATGCGCTGTTGCAGCATTAAAGATCCTGCATCAGTGCATTCTCTTATATATGCAAGTCTCCCATACACTGGCTTAAAAGGTCAAGGTAAATATTGTTAGGCCAATATATTCTCTTATATATGCAAAGGCCCCATATGGGTGACTCACATAAATAAGAGAATGCATTGGCACAGGGTTTTTCACAAAATTTCGTTAAGCTCCAGTCATGAAAGGGTTAATACCCCAAAAAAACCTGGTCCTCTAAATCTGACCCCCTAAGTGACATAAGTGGCTTCTTATAATTATAGAACCCTTTATTTTCGGCTGACCTCAGTAGTTATAGCCCAAATATGACACGGATGCCTCTTGCTATTACAGATATAACATAGTTTTAAATACTCACTTTAACCCAAATTTCAAGGGCTCCTTGAGTGACTCCATCTGTCCACTCAGGAGTGTGAAGCCAACCTCCTTTTTGTCATATGAGCTAATCTGCGTCATCAGACTAACATTACCTACATTCATGATGTTACCATTCAGTTTTATATCTTTTTCCTGAAAGAAGCAACAATATTACAAAAATTTTCATCAAATTTTTTCATCAAAATGTTTTCCAGTTTTACCCTTTAATCATAAAATTTATTCTCCCATTAAGATATAACAGTATACATTAGAATGGTATATTATACATTTAGAGTGGTATTTGATAATACAAGTGCAGAAGACGTAGAATTCTAGTCTCTTTATAAATCGATGATAATCTTATCAGATTTACGTCTCTAGAATTGTGTAAGCCAATTCTATTTCTGTATTGATGGGATTCCCTTCATTCCATTGGTCAAGTCAAATAACCTTTGGCACATACTAATTTCATGCTACCGTTATTTCACATCTCATAGCACATGGCATCGCGTTGTACAATAGAAGAAGTTGCACAAATTATGCAATAGATTTCTTGCTATAATTAAGTATCCAAATGGCAACTATTTATTTTGTTCCTCGGCAACAAGATATCATGCAGGAAGTTGCTATTTTATCGGCTTTATTAAAAGTATGGACAAAGATTAGATAAGAGGTGGAACTTTTTGTCCACACGAAGCCGGAATAAGATAAGATAAAATCACTATAAAATACGTGAGCGCATTGTGTCAACTTCACAAAATCAATAATTATCAAAGGAAATAATGTTGTTGTATAAAACAAAAACAAAGTCGACTCATCTCTACAATAGTAAAAAGGGGGAAAAAGGAAGATTTACATGGCATTCTGTTTTTTCTAAAAAGTGGAGATCACGTGTTCCATAGAGGATTTAGATGGGCCTATTTGCCATCTGTCGGAGATTACATGAACCATGATAAGACATACCATAGAATTTTCGTACCATTTTAAACTCAGGGGTTTATTTACTCCTTCTTCTTAGAATGGGATATACCATATTGTTTACGATATCTATGACGGAGATATACGATATATTTTTGGGATTGACGTTTTAACAATTGGAATTGGCAAACGGTTGATTAATTCCATTTAGAGTACTCCCAATTACATTTTATTGTGTATACCCCCGTCTTTTTCTAAGTGGGTATAATAACTGTCAGGCCATCGGTTACATTTAACTATTTTAAACACAACTTCAACCTACTAAAACTGCTCTTATAAGTTATTTCGCTTGAGACAATTATCTTCAAGAACTCTTTCAATTAAAAGAAGTTTCTTTGAAAGAACATAAGTGGAAGCATATAGTAAATGCTAATCGTTACTGTTGCCAATATATCACCAGTAATTATATATACAAATGATCCACTGTAAAGCATCTACAAGTTGCAATATACCATTATGTACATGTAAAAAGTGCAGATTTGTCTCATTGACTCACAATTAAAGTTTGAACAGAGCAAATAAATTAGTATAGTGCGTTGGAATGAATTTGACTAACTACGTTGACAGAGGGACGGAGTTCATTTCTTTCACAAATATCTGCTCATTTCATGCTTAGAATCCCAGATGAAGTTCAAGACACAGATTCGTATCACATATTCAAAATAAATTTATGTAAGTTTCACAGAATGACATATCCAATGAACAACTGTAAAGCATATAAACGTACAAGTCACACTGTACCATATATATATGTAGATGGCATATACATTGTATATCATGGGTTCCCTGACATTGCTAGCATACAGAATTGTGCAATTTTACCACCCCCCCCCCCCCCCCCTTCCAAATATTCCCAGTGTAGGGTGAGAAAACTCAAACCATGAACCACGAAAATATCGATAACTTCATTATATTACTGTAATACACTAAATAATTGACTCCTTAACCATGAACCAAGAAAATATCGATAATTTCATTATATTACAGTAATGCACTAAATAATTGACTCCTTAACCACAGCAGAATTATGGGTAATTTTTCAAGATTTGGTCGGAAATATGGCTTGTTGCCATTCATCAGAGCTTTCCGATGAATGGCAACAAGCCATATTTCCGACTAAATCCTGAAAAATTACCCATAATTCTGTTGTGGTTAAGGAGTTGGGTGAGAAAACTCAAACCATGAACCAAGAAAATATTGATAATTTCATTATATTACAGTAATGCACTAAATAATTGACTCCTTATATATTTCTTGCAAGATTCTAGAAGTTGTTTTAAAAATCGGTACGCAATACCTCGAGTACGCGCACTTGTCAAATGCCAATTAATGGCGATTATATCTTTGGACCAATCATGCGAGTCCTTTCACTATAACAGCGATTGAAAGACAAGACCTCATTCATTTTAATTTCTTCCTCCTGTGTGTTTGATGCGTTTGACCGAGTGCGCGGGGCGGGAATGTTGATCCCAACTGGGAGGGCCCTTGCTGTGTTCAGTGTCCAAGATATTTATTATAGGAGATACATATTTTGGGTAAAAAAATATTATATCTCCGTCAAATATATCTTGGACACTGAAACTAATGGTTATAATTAGAATTCTTGAAGAGGAGGAGGCCACGAGGCAGATAATCCGACTATGTCCATGAAACCCACCTGCTGAAGCAGAAAAGACCTGCATCCTGTACCAAAAAGATTTCTTGGTAGACATGTGCCAAAAAATAGATCATTGTGTCCCATATGTAATAGTTCAGATAAACTCAAAAACAACTGAGCCTCCTAAAAGGAAACACCACGTACTTCATGTGCCCCCTACTAGTAATGATCACAGGGTGAAGGTGTCCAGGATAAACATTGGTCATAGGCAAGGGGGATAACTCATTCATTCATGTACCTAATAGGATAAAGGAACCTACCCCACCCCCCTCCTTAGAGGATGAAGCAGCACTAGCACGACATCCAGAGGATGTTGACTGGCCCATAATACATGCAAAAGGGGCACCGAGGGGAAAACACGGTTATGACACACCCACCCCCCCCCCCCCCCCCCCCCCCCGCCAGAAAAGCTGAATCAATACTCAGAATGCTCAGTGCGGTATGACTGACAGTATTTTGAGCCCGACCGAGAGATCCAGGGGAGATATGAGAAACCGTTGGGCCCAGACCAATGGGGGGGACCAGGGATACACCAGGAAAACATGACTGAGTTGAGCACTGGAAATCATGTCCCTGGAAAGAAAAAACATACACATAAGGGAGGGGACCAAGATGGAAAAATTGCCTGCCTCTGGTACACCAAGCCAAGGAACTGGAAATTGAAGTGTACGGGCAACCAAGGAGAGGAACTAATACCGCGAATGGAACAATGTCTGATCATACGGCCAATCTGTGATGCAATGAACCGGCCTGCATGGTTTCAAAATAAATGTGGAACTTAGTTTAATATCGTTCGTCAGGAGGTGGTATAGGGAACCCATACCGTAGGTTAGCAGAAAGTTACAAAAACTGTGATAACCCGCCAACTGGTATGCTCAAGCACCGATGGGCATGCGGCAATAATTGTGAAATGGCGCAAAGGTGAGAATCGGTAATCGCTAAATCAGATTAGAATTAGAATCACGCCTGCCAAGTGATGTTAAACACTCGGCCCAAGTGATAACATAGAATTGGAAAATATTCTTGGTTCAAAGTCGGTGCTGTGACAAATATGATAACAAAATGGACTACAGACATGCCGCCTAGACACCAACGAAATGCCGATACGCTATATGATGAAATCCTATGGTGTTAGGTGGTCACTGAAAGATACATCCCAAATCTAGAAGTAAAATTGAAAATGAGTGTAGTTCAGACGATAGTGTCTAGGGAGCTGAACGGTCGATATTCATGATATGTTCGGCTAAGTGAGTAGAGCGCCAATTTCCCCTGTGAGATATAGCACCCGCATACTAACTTATCAGGTTCACACACACAAGTCCATAATACGTCTAGGTTTGTCTCATAAAAGTGGCCTAATTGTTGAATCAAAATCTAACAGATTAGAAGGCCCAAAACTATAGACAGGTCTCAACAACACCTGGAATACCCCGACGGGATAAGAACGGAG
Source organism: Siphonodentalium dalli (assembly GCA_032622095.1). Classification (NCBI taxonomy): domain Eukaryota; kingdom Metazoa; phylum Mollusca; class Scaphopoda; order Gadilida; family Siphonodentaliidae; genus Siphonodentalium; species Siphonodentalium dalli. The sequence continues at coordinate 107,997,834 of CP136064.1, forward strand.
GTGAGAATGGGGGCGAAAGAAACTTATTCAGGAGCAGTTCCTGAATGCGGCACATAGCCAGAGCAATGCGATATGGCAGAAAGCAGACTGACCGAGGAAACCTCAAAGTACAAAGAACGAAGGTAATATTGTACAAAACACAATGAGGTAGCCAAGGCAAGAAAGGGTTCGGAAAAACCGCTATGTGCCGTGATACATACCCACCCCAAAACCGTGAGGGACGGATGCCGGAGACGTTGACGAATGGAGGACAGGTCAGAACCTGTGCGGTCAAATCCCCTGGAGTGGAAGCAGTGGCAGTTGACACATTGAACTGCGTAGGCAGGCAATGTGCCGAGGGCACCGGGCTTGCGAGCTAAACGGACCACTGATGTGGTAGCTGTAGCAAGTGGCCGGCTGGTGCAGCGATGGTGCGAACCCGGCGGAACCGGAGGCAGGACCAAGGGCAGCTGCACTTGGACCACCATCGCTGCCCTTCTCTGCGGGGGCTATGGACGCTGCGACCCTGAGGGAGGAGGCATGTCCACCAACCAACTCCAGCGGAGTCTCCAAGTTAATGGAGGATGCAAGAGAAGGTGCCACGTCAGCAGAGGTGCCACGATCATTGAACTTGATAATCGATAGTCAATACTAGATTATAATCGATGAAGCGTATCTAATAGCAAGGACAGAGGAAGTAGTTCATAATATTCACATGTGCATAAATTTAATCGGAAACAACCGAGACAGTCCTTCCCATGACAAAAATTACAGTTTCGTTGATTAGAAGGGTGTAATTGCACCGGTAATATAATTGTAAGTTGGGGTTATCTCAAATCAAATGTCATTGTGTGATATACCCAAGTCCACTGACACTGTCACATGCCCATAAATTAACGGAGATGGCAAATGTGCTAAATATATCTTCACATATTTTAATATTGATTGTGACCAGGTGGACAAGTGCAAATGGTGAACACCCGTGAATATAAAATTGCGAGTGCATACAGGTGCGAGAGCAATCGTTACTGTCTCGTGGGAAGGAAAGCCGGTAATTAGTAATGAGCACAATGCGTTACAAATATCTTTGCACGATCAACGATCGTTAATCTGTCCGATGGATATTAAACTGTAAAACAGGGTATCCAAATATGTCCGGTACTTTTCGACATCCGAAATAAAGAACTCAGAGTAATCGCCGCCGAAAGTGGTAATTGAATATCGGCTGTATCAACGTTTCATCGATTATACGATCAATCGTGGCACCCCTACCAGTCGGAGGGAAAAAAACATTACGAAGTTTTCATCGTAAAAGCATTGAGACGTATGTTCAATGTAGAGAGAAGAGGCAAGCCACACTGTGGCTATTTTATCTAGCATCCGTGAGGAAAATTATTGTAAAATATTGTAATGTAAAATATTGTAAATTATTACTTCTAATACATTTGATTAGGATTTTGTCAGGGACCAAACTCCAAACTGGAGCTTAGTGGAGACGACAACACAATATTGCATCCGGTGCAGTGTTAAAAAATCCCGACGAGAACCCGAATGACTCTAAAGAGCATCGGTTTTTTCTATTGAGTATTGTTTTATGCAAACAAAAATGATATTTGTTCGAAGTGATTCTTGTAAATAAAACAAATTTGAAATATTTGTTAATGAAAATATCCACCCACGGACTACTGTCATTAATAAGACAGTATTGTAGAATAAAAGATTGTTGAACAATTGTAAAACTAAATTGCGAAAATTGGAAAACACGTGCGTAGTGCACGAAATTAGGTAACTGCGTGTTGTCGTTCGCAATAGCATAAAGAGAAACGTTCATGAGAAATGAACAGATAAAAAATGCGACTTATCTTGCGTCTAGAAGAATTTAAAATGAATGAGGTCTTGTCTTTCAATCGCTGTTATAGTGAAAGGACTCGCATGATTGGTCCAAAGATATAATCGCCATTAATTGGCATTTGACAAGTGCGCGTACTCGAGGTATTGCGTACCGATTTTTAAAACGACTTCTAGAATCTTGCAAGCAAGAAATATATAACCATTAGTTTCAGTGTCCAAGATATATTTGACGGAGATATGGCTTGTTGCCATTCATCAGAGCTTTCCGATGAATGGCAACAAGCCATATTTCCGACTAAATCCTGAAAAATTACCCATAATTTTGTTGTGGTTAAGGAGTTGATTATTTAGGGCATTACTGTACAATTGTAATATGCGATCAAGCTCAGCATAGGTTACTCATTAGTTTATTCTGGTCATGAAAATAGTACAGTAAATATATTAATTTTAGAGGGCCGTGTCAATCCACAATAAACGATATATGATCGGATAAATGAGAGTTTTGGTGTTGAATTATAGAGTATACTGTTATGTACTATTATAGACAAATGTACATAACACAAATTATTGGAATTTAATGGGTCACTGGCATTTATATAAGAGAATGCACTGGTACAGGATCTGTAATGCTAAACCGCCACAGCCAGCAAGCCCATGTGTTAAATGTGTAGGTGTGACCTGGGCATGGAATACTTGGTTTAAGAGAGTCCAATTTAAGTTTACAATAATAATGTGTCCTAGTATACAGATACGCAACCTCACCACTGACCCATTAATATCAATTATATAGCAGAGCTGTCAAAATATCACAGGAATTGTTTATGTTGAACACTGACCTCTCTATTAAACCAATAACAATTATAATGATATCAGACCATCTGAAGATATAACTCTGCAGCACAGATGTCCAAGTCTACTGTTAATATCATGTGATGTTTATTGATGAATCTTTATTTTAAATTAGATGCCATAGCCTTCTTTATCAGATTATTTGCACATTGGCATAAGAGACATCAGAAAATAATATAGCCTTATCAATAGCTAAGTAGTCCAAAGGCAATTGGTGAATTGGATTTAATGTTGCTCCAAACAGATTTACCAGTACATAACACAAGATTTTGGACCGATTTAATCAAATTTGGTGTGGTGATTCGGGGTACCCTTGGCAGAGTTATAATGGTGTTAGTTTTTCAAATTTTTTTAAGTTAAAAAAAAAAATTGTTTTTAATTATTTAAAAAAATTAAAGGGACACATTGGAAATCTTTTTATCAACTTTTATCATAATCATCAATATCTAAATGAAAACAAATGTCAATGACATTTTTTTTATTATTATTATAAAAGTTAAAAATAAAAAAAAATTTAAATCGATTTTTTTTTCCAATTTTTTTTCTCGAAAAAGGGTCATAACTCCTTTAAAATTAATCGTTTGAGTTATGGCAGAATGCGTGAATTCTAAGTTAAAAAAGGGCCATAACTCTGTAACAAAATCTCGGATCAAACCCAAATTCGAACTCGATCTGTATTTGGGGCTGAGAAACCCATATACAAAATTTGGTTTCGATCGGATAGAAAATGTTTGAGTTATCGCATTACTCGTAAAGTGTCTACGGACAGACAGACAGGCGGACAGACAGACAGACGGACGAACGACGAGTTGTCAATCCGGGCAACGACACTATGTTTACCATACTATGGTATGGGTAAACATAAAAATTGCACACCCATGATGTATGTCCCAGGGGTTAACTAATAGTGATAAATCCAGAGGGCTCAGGAGTGCAGGGTCAAATGATTTTTTCGAAAACTCGTACTGGCCTAAATGTTTTTGCAATATTTATATATATGTCGGATAACTAAGACAGATTTGGCTAGCTCTCATTACAATGATGTCGTCTGTGACATAAACCAGATGGTTAAAAAAGTATATATCATCCTAGCAAGTTTTATATAGATTCCGTCAGATTCCGGGTTTTAAATAATAGATATGAATCGAGGACACCTGTCTGGAAATTCTCAGTTAATATCAATTTTATTATGAATTTTTCTGATATAATACCTACATTCTAATGGGACAGTAAAAGGAGCTATTTTTATTTAAAGCTGTTCCGAAGTTTTCTGTAAAATCAATGATCTTTTTCTATCTGCAACTTCAATAAACTAAATAGTGTTTAAATGCTACAATGTCTATTTCTCAACTCTGGTCAGGCAAGATGCTTCAACAGCAAGAGGGAGAACTCTATCTTGTAAGCAAGCTTCATCAAGGTTGAGATCGAAGTATTTCAGCATTCACCGTTAAGCACAATTAACCGAAACATTTCAACTCAGAAAAGATTTCACCGCAAATGTTCTGTTACACCAAAAATAAACAACTTTATTCTACAAATAATAAACATGATTTTTAGGTTTTTCTCGGATATATTCAAAAAAATAGCTATTTGTAGTTCTGAAATCGAGTTTTATAAAAATTATGTTGTTTATGTAATTGTGGCCTGGTTATGTTATCTTCAATTATATACTAACGTTAGGTCTCGTGACTTCGACCTCAGCTTCTTTTTCATCATCATCATCATGATCAAATTCATCATCATCAACACGAGAGCCATCCTGAAAAAGAAAAAAAAATGTATACAATTTTTATTAATGGACTCAAGGTGTTCACAGTGGATACATGTGAAAATTGCTCAAACTATGAAAAATAAACCTTATGAAGAACAACATGACAAATAGATTGACTTTGTTCCAAAAATTTGTTAATTACTGCCCAATAATGAAACAATCCGTAACAATTGTTATGTAAACATTAACAGTTAAAAATTTGCCATCAATCATAACCAATGGTGATTGTGTTTCAAACAAGAGAATAGACCGGCAGTGCTGGCATACCCCCACAATGGCAAATTCAAACAGACATAATATGGTTGAGATATCTGCTTGAATGAAAAAAAATATAAACAAAGATAAATAACTCAAGAACGGAAAACATGATCAAAACAATTGAACACTCAATTGATTGCCCTCATAGTACTTAGTGAACATCCGTACCAAATTTATTTGAGATTCGTCAGCCAGTGGTGGTGATATCAGCGTGTACGGACAAAAAACCAACATTTCCAGATAAACAAAGATCAATAGCTCTAGAACAGAAAATTTTGAAAAAACATTTGAACACTCTGTTGAATGCCCTCATAGTAGTGAACATCCATACCAAATTTCATTAAGATCCTACAACTGGTGTTTGAAATATCTGCTCAAACTGACAAAAAAACCCAACATTTCTAGATACACAAAGATGAATAACTCTACAACGGAATATCCGAAAAAAACAATTGAACACTCGGTTGAATGCCCTCATAGTAATGAACATCCATACCAAATTTTATTAATATGCAACTACCTGAGACCTGTAGTTAGTGCAGGAGGCTTTTGTGTGGGACGGTGTCAAAGGCTTTTGGAAAATCAAGCACCGCCATGTCAGTCTGGATATCATTTTCGAATGATGCCATTAGGTCTGTAGAGACGTTCAGTAGCTGGGTGGTACATGAATATCCCGCTCGGAAGCCATGGTTTCTGTCAGTCGCAATGTTGTGATTTTCCAGATGATAGCGTAGATGTCTGCAGATAACATGCTCAAGGATTTTTCAGCATACTGAAGTCAAGGACACAGGTCAGTAATTTTTCAGCTGTCTCAATTCTTGAAGATCGGAGTTATGTTGAGGCTCAAGCAATCTTCGGGTACCTTACTCGTATTTATATTCGCGCAGTACTATATTTCGCTCAGTTTTTAATTCACGCACTTTGAATTCGTGCACCTAGCGGCGCAAATTCAAAACTGACAAAAATATTTTCGTAAAACGATAGGATTTTATGAAGTTTCAGATCTTAATTGTTGATGAAGATACGTGTACATATTAAACTAAACATCATCACAATGGCTTTACATCATGTATAATTTAACATAACTGTATCATCAGTGTTTTGTGAAGATGGGTGTTACGGTATACGCTTCCAATAAGTATTCTGATATTGAAATAGTTATATACATAATCCAAAGGCACCTGAAATAAGTAAAACCACAACCGCATATAGAGAACTTATTCATAAGAAAAAAATCAAAACTTGACTGCGGGTTGTGTTGACATACCTAACTCAGACTGTTTGGTCACGGTGTCACTCCATCGCTGTAAATAGGGGGATGCTTTCGTGCATCTTCAGTCTCCAATGTGTTTATTTCTTTTAAGTATTCCATCATCAATGATTTGTTGCCATATAATTATGTCATACCTATCAGTAATGGTTTTGATGTTGGTTGCCCGGATGTAAATTATAGGCAAGCCTAATATTCGGTTCAACCTTGAGTAATGTATATATGTAACTCCTCAACATATAGCCTTCGTGTTTCCCTGTGGTTTGGTATAAACTCAGTAGTCATACTATTTTTCGCTCAATTTTAAATTGGTGTGTGTGAAAAATAGTACTGCATGAATTTAAATACAACTAAGGTAGCTACCCACTATCCAGCGATGTCTGAAGGCTTGATGTCATGATTGGTGATAGGTCTTCTGCGCATGTCTGCAGGACGATATTAGGTATTCCATCTGGACCGGGTGCTTTTCCTGATTTGAGGGCATCAATGAGTTTCTGTATCCCCTCAGTGGTGTCGACCTTTTTCAGTGAATGTTTTATTTTTGTTGTTGTTTGTGGCAGGGCCATATGTGCTTCCTTCATGAAAACTGACTGCAACTGGTTTTTTCAGCTTTCTCCCTGCTATCGTTGGTCAGATTCGGTCCATTTTTTAAGGGAGGTATTCCGATGTTGTCTTGTTTTCTTGCTTTTAGTAATCTCCAAAATGGTTTGGAATTGTTTTGTTATAGACATACTTTGATGATGTGATCTCCTGTATGTTTCCCAGTTCTTGGCGTCTTTCGCTTTATTTCACAGTCGAGTCTTCTTCTTGAGCATGTTTATCAGCTTTTTATTCAGCCAAAGAATTTTTGGCCTCTTCTTGGTGGTTGATGGTACATGATTACTTATGCTGGTGTATAGACAGGTTTTAACTATTTCCCACATTGTGTTGACATTTCTTGGTGAAATCATTGAATATACATACCCCTGAAGTCTGACTTGATCATCTCCCAGTCAGCTTGCCATACTTGTATGTTATTTTATCTGGTTTATGATGGTTTTGGGAAGCAATCTGACTACCATGTGTAGCGGTTGCATTGTAAATATAGAAGGCCGATGACTTCTCTGCTCGAGAGGTCTAAATCTCTTGGTCATGGTCGTTAGACGCTTTGTGTGATAACCAAAGTTAAGCAACGTCGAGCTCGGTTAGTCCTTGGATGGGTGACCAGCTTGGGATTCCAGGTGCTGCCAACTTGTGGTGTGACTCCCATACTTCTCTCTCTGTTACACATGTCCTAATTGGACATGATATATTATGTGTATCAACATTTTGGTGGAATTTGTGTACATTTTGTTTTATTTCAAACAAATGAGTTAGCTATATACAGGACACAACACAATAACTCTGATACATAGGCCCAGCATACCAAAATGTGAATATAGACCACAGAATGACGGGACAGCATTTGTACATTTCAATTAATGGTCTACACCTACACTGGCTTGGTTTAGTAATCATACATGTTCATGATAAGAAATTATTTCAGTATCGATTCTCAGTCATTCCCATCCAATTGTAAAAGTCATTTTCATATGTTAGAATCAAGGTGAAATCCATAATACTATGGTGTTATTTGGTAATCTATGATGTAAAGTTACTTTAATACTAACTTGGTAGTAAGCTGGTGTACGTTCGATGGCCGCCTGAAAAAAAAAGAGGAAATAAATATCCTATAACAATATTTCCACGTGTCGAAACCACTGTTATGTAAACATTGATGGTACAGTGCTTTGGGAACAAACATCATTAACATTCCCGTTAATTGAATATTTTAGTCCAAATTTAATTTTCAGATTATTTTCCAATGCTTTCACTTTTGTTCATTGTTTACCGTTAAGTTTTTATTGGACAAATTGGAATTGGAATTGTCACAACTTAGCTAGAAAATAATGAGGGAGCTTTTTCTATCTGTACTAAATGGACATCGCCTGTATACATAAATTGGTAAGAGGTATCTCAAAATATACATACATGGAAGATTTCTGAACAAATTTATCAATATGGTGCTGAAAATATGTATTTTGTTTCTCATATTTTTCGATAATTTTGAGATTGTTTCATTTAAGTGCCCGTCCAATTATTTGTAGACAATGGGAAAAAAATCTAGAGCTGCCGTCACTCTGACACGTTTGGTAGTACCTAATTATTATGATTAAAATGAAGAGAAAGCAGTGCGTGAAGTTTTTAAATAGTTTGTGTCATGATAATGCAATATATCTTTTCCAGGTTTTCATACAAATGACTATTTTATTGGGACCCACACATTATGTTCAAAGTTGTATTTTTTGTGACTACAATGCATCTTTCTGAGACATATAATGCCTGCAGAGAGGTAGTTCAAGTATTTATCAACCTATATGGATACCGAGAAAAATTTAATAGGGAATATTATTAGGGAATTTGGGAGCGCAAACCACCATGTGGCTTTAACTCGTTTGGGACGTGATTCTTTTGAGAAAACATTACTCACAGACGAGATTGTTTGCAGAAATGCTTACTTTTATATAATGTTATAGCAATTTATGCGTTCATTCAATGTTGGGTCAGACCATTTGCCATAGCAGAATTCTCCGCGTGACAACATATACTATATGGTCGATCATCGGTAGTCTATAAATCTTCTAGAAATTTTGGGTAGAAAACATCAATTGCGACCGGTTGCCATAGCAACCTATTTTCGAAATGTATGTGTTTAAGGTCTGTAAGTTTGCGATATTTTGAATAAAATATAAATGATTTCCAAAGATAAATGATCCAGGAATATTTTGCCAACATCTGGAACTAGCCTTGCTCGAAAATCACCCATCACCGACAGAGGGCGCCATTCAAAATGGACGACAAACCCCCGTTTTCTAACGATAAAATGCTTACTTTTATATCATTTGTAGCAATGTATGTGCTAATTTAATGCTGGGTCAGACCATTTGTCATGACGAATTCTCCACGTGACAACTCGTAATATATGGGAGATCATCCGTGGTCTATAAATCTTCCAAAAATTTTGGGCAGATACTACCAAATTGCGACCTGTTGACATGGCAACCGATTTTCGGAAAATTATGCGTTTGGGGCTGTAATTTTGCTATACGAGATGTCTGCGTGCGACATTTTGAATCATATGTAATTAATTTCCAAAAAATAGGATCCAGGAATATACTTAAATTTCTCTCGCTTCTTGTTCCTTCCGCTGAAGGGATCAATATTCCCCTGCCATGGTGATTGCCAACCGAAAACTTTTCTACGCGTCTACGTCTTAGGCTACTGGGCGCCACCATTTTGGAACAATGACGTCACAAATCACGACACATGACCCCCACATGACGCCAAAAATAGGTTACATCTTCCTGGACCCCTCACTGGGTGATCGGCCTATATTGAATACATGGTACTATGCGCAAAACATTTTATTATAAAAGATTCATTCGCTGATAACAAGTGCATAAGTGGGAAACAGATATATCCATTTCCCGTCCTGTAGGTAATGTTTTGGGAAACGGATATATCCGTTTCCCGTCCTAAACGAGTTAAAACTAAATGTTGTCCTATTCCATATATATAAATTATATTCCCGCACTGAGTATGGATGTAAAATGTTACGCTGTGTGTTACAAGTTCGTACTGATTACAGGACCTACTTCAGCAGTCAGCCATTACTCATAACTGCAACGCAGAAATTATTGCATGGGAAGGATTGTATCTCAATGCTTGTAACAGTGAGTGACCTACCAGGATTATGAATGATAATAGCCTTTCAATGGAGTCTCTTTTATGATTTTTTAGGATATTTCCATTACATTTTTTAACTCAAAAATGGCCAAAACATCAACAGCCCAGTACAGCAATGCCCTAAATAATCGAATTTCCGATGAGTGGCAACAAGCCATATTTCCGACTAAATCCTTAAACATTACCAATGATGCAGCTGTGGTTAAGGAGTCGATTATTTAGGGCCTTACTGTAATTAGTCATTCAGCAGTGAAGAGGTTAATATTAGCTTACTTTTTTACTAACAGATTCCATTTCATTAATAGCAGCATTTTCTTTGGTAGCTTTTACGACATCTTTATCTATAAAGCATGGTCTCATAGAGTAGTTCATTTCCTGAAAACAAACAAGATGATGTAGGTCAGGCAACCCTGTAAATAGAGTGTCTGTCATTTGCAGAATGAGGTCCCCAGAGTGTGAATTTAGTGACGCTATCCTGCATGGCGGGTTAGTAATAACCAAAATACCCTCTGGGAACTTCATTCTGCTTAAGCCTCAACTGCTACGGGAAACCAAGGATCATATTGAAGTTCCCCAGTTGAAGTTGGTGATGTTCGCCCATTAGTCACCTCAATTATGCATTTTATCTTCTGCAAATTAGGCGATATAGAAACTTCCCAGAAGGGATAAATTAACTAAAAACAATGTTAATTTGAGAGTATAGATACTTACCTGAAGATGAGGCCTAAACAGAATGACATACACACTACAGTAATGCCCTGAGTAATCTACTAATCTACTCTCGAGAGCTTTCCGATGAATGGCAACAAGCCATATTTCCGACTAAATCCTGAAAAGTTACCCATAATTCTGCTGTGGTTAAGAAGTCGATTACTTAGGGCATTACTGTATTTGCAGGCTTGACATCAAGGACCAGCCTAGAGATTTCAATGGAGAATTCACTTCTCTCTGTTTGGTTATTATAGGCAGAATAGGATTGTTATTACACCCAGCAGTAAGCCCGGGGGGGGTGAATTTTTTTACCCAAAAATTGGGACAGGGCTTACTTTCAAGGACCCCAACATGCAAAATCACAGTTTTCACACTTCCACATGATAAAATAAAGAAGACAGTGATTACCTTACACCTGACTGGAGGTGTAAATTAAGGGTTGCCACATTCTTTGATGTGGATTAATGATATACCAACAAGCGGAGTAGATTAAATGAGTAAATTAGTGTGCATATTTTTATTTGCGAGGAAACATCATGGACAAAATATAAAAAATTAATTTTTTGTGTTTTATTATTATGTGATTGTGTCATATTTCAATATATGAAAAGTGCACAATTTGATGTTACCACCATTATGAGATCAGATAAATCTCACATATTCAATCACATTTGAGTCCATGAAATTTGAACAAAATGACTATATTTAAACTGGAAGATGGACTTTCTTCATTCAAACTTGATAGTATAGTCTATAGATCTCATTGCTCCTGTTACCAATTTCTGTGTCACTCCTGTTACGAAGAGTATAACAAGGAATTATATGAGGGTGTAAAGTAGCCTTCTCGAAAAACTTCAATCTGAGTCTATGTCTCCCATAGCAGATGAAGCCATGCAGAACAAGGTCCCAAGAGGGTGAATTAGGTGATGCTAGCCCACTGTGCGGGATTGCGTCACTAAATTCACCCTCTGGGGACCTCATTCTGCAAACGACAGGCACACTAAACTCAGGCTTGGTCGATTATATGATGATCACTAGTGTTGAAACGGTTAGGGATTTTCAGGAGTCGACTAGTCAACAGAGGTAATCGAATACTAGTCGATTAGTCGGACCCTTTCAGAAAGTTCCCATTTTTATGCCCATATGTATAAAATGGGCCGTGTGGTATCGCAGTTTGAGTACCCAACTCTCCGTTTTTTTAGAACTTTCAAACGGGAAACACAAGAACTGTATAATCTCCCGATTTGCCCGTGAGTCTTCCAATTTGATGTCTTAAACCCGGCGCCCCTGCAACCTCCATATAATCTCATGGTTTGGGGAATGCAGGTACATGTAATAAAAACATTTTATTTTTTTAAAAATCGTCGCCAGCAACCAGGAAATAAATAGGCAAGTCTCGTTCGTAAGTCTCGCTAACGAGATGACAGGTGTGTTCTATTTTCTCTCTGAATAGGCGCCTCATGTCGTGGAGAGGGGGGGGGGTGTATTAGACGCTATTAAATTACTGAGTTGACTTTAAAAGCATGCATGTCGCGACTTATGTTTCGTATATCCTTGAGGGGCATTCGGATCAATTGCATCACACCAAACTAGTGTTCATGGTGCTCAGTTGGCAGTGACACTTCAAGTCTTTGATGATCAACATAAAAGAAACCGCGCCCACACATGTGTACATTGGGTTCAGTTCAGGTCACCGACCGTGCATGACTGATGGCAGCGGAATCTTTAAAGGAACAATACAATAAGGCTTTATTTAAGACGTTATTATGTGTTAACTGTTACAGTTTACGTGATAACATGGCCGTGGTGCAATAGCACTGCTGTCGTGATAGCATATATAGGTTACGTACTTTTTCCCGATTAACTGACTAGCAGATTTTGGGGTCAACTAATTTAATAACAGCGTCGACGTCGATTAGTCGGATAATCGTTTCAACATTATTGATCACGGGTAGCCTAGTTCACATAGTAACATGGTTATCATACCATAGAAATACTAGATATTGTTAAAGGTACTCAATCCGACTAGAAGGTCCCCATATCATCAAATTCCAACAACAACAACATTTTTTTAAATGTCGTGTCAGTTATCAGAACTAATTAATTGCCAAAAAATAATGCCAACAATAGTCAACTATAGTATAAAATTGCCCAAAATGTGTTATTTATAAACATTTTGTTCAACAAAATCTGGCCAGATTGTCACATATCTACACATCCAAAATCACTTGATTTTAAGTTATCCATCTTCATTCACAATTTGGTTCAGATACCGTCAGTTTGACGACTTTTTGTCAGGCTATAAAAAATTACATATCTCGAGAAATAACAAATTTCAAAAATCGATATCTGGTCACTCTGAGCTTTTATTGGTGGGTTCATCGACTCAAATCAAATATTTTTTACCCCGAAGGCAAAGAAATAGTAATTTGGGAGCATTAATGCGGATTATGCATCTTTAAATTCTCTGATTGAGTCCCCATGTAGGAAAAGGACACACAAGACATGATACTTGTCTTATAGATTTCCGACATAATTTATATTGCCCGGTGCTTTATGTAATAGGTATAAATGAAATGCTCTTTATATGGTATAAATAGTTGTGATTGTGGTGTAATTACAAATATCATAAGTTTCACATCTGCATCCTAACATACACGTAACTTAGTTGATGAAGTTATACATACAGGTTGTCTGGTACCATAATCAAATGATATAAAATAAAACGCTCTTTATTCAGTACCAAACATAGCGATCTACCTACCCAGAGAAGGCTGCATCCTAATAGGTTCATACCACAGTGGGAACAGATTCGACCTTTCTTTGCACCTTCCTCCAGTGGTTTATGGGACCCAATGACAGCATGGATATCTACAATATTTTCAAACATAGCATAACCTGAATGTCACAGAAGAGACAAAAACACCGCCTTTGGTTTGTTTCAAATTGCCTTTCAGAAAGATTCAGAAAAACAATTAAATTAAAAAGTTAGGTCGAAAACAGGCCGAACATTCTGGTGAGAATCATTGGACAAAATGGTGTGTAAAACAAACATGCACACCTACTTCATATCGACAATTGCCTGAAAAAACCTACAGAAAATAGCGCTTTTACTGTCAGAGATATTGGCATAAATGCCGAAACAGTAAAATTTTGGTAATCATGCAACATATAATATATTGAGTTTGTGGGAGAAACAAACCTGTTAGAGGGCCGAAGCCCCGAAACAGGTTTTTTTTATCCCACACACTCAATACCAATGAGGTGTCTATCTTACTTATAACAATTCCAACAGTCTGATGTTTCAAGATGTCAGAATCAGATATCATAAAGGTGAAAATCATGGTTATTTTGTAGTATATAAACTTAAAAAAAAATTCAATTCAATTATCCCTTCGAATGCCCCACCTTACAATTGTCCATGTCGGTGATTAGCTTATCCCACACTTCAATCTAATTAATTAATAGTTGTTGTCATGAGCATTGGCCCATTGAAGTCTCCAATTAGCTAATCACTTCCTTATCATGGGTGAGAAGATTGAACTATTGGCAGTCCCATAGACTTAGTGTAAATCAGTAACTGTATACAGCCGTCACAAAATATTGCCCGGCATGTTTTGGGAAGTAAAGACTGATGTATCAAGACAGGAGAGCGGTGAATCCCAAAGTTGCGTATTCAAAAGTGAGACATAAAACTGCACGAACGTGAACATGAATATGACATTGGTGGAGTGAAATGTGACTGGTGACGCGACCACACTCCGTATTCGCAAGGGGGTCTTAAAGTTGGTTTTAACATTCTAGACAATAAATGTTTGACTTATTGTCAAAACTAATTCGGTGTACTTGACAGTGCTATGTTTGTCCTGTGAAGATTTCAAATCTACTTTTAAGAATTTCCCGTGTCAGCATTTTCTAAATGGATATTAGTATGTTTTATAAATGAATATTAGTATGTTTTATAAATGAATATTGGTATGTTTTCTAAATGGATATTAGTATGTTTTATAAATGAATATTAGTATGTTTTATAAATGGATATTAGTATGTTTTATAAATGGATATTAGTATGTTTTCTAAATGGATATTAGTATGTTTTCTAAATGGATATTGCTGTTTGTTTAGTAAACCCCACCCTATTAATCACGGTGACTGGAATGACGTTGTTATAATGTGTAATTGACCAAAGCATTGGATATCTAGGTGTGACAATTGGATATCACAGTTATCCTGTATTTGGAGCTGATAACCTCACATACCAAATTTCGTTCAGATCCGATCACGCAACTAAAGTTATCATCCGGAAAATGGGCCATAACCCCAGCAAGAATGGGCGGACCGAACCCAAATTCGAACTTGATCTGTATTATGAGCTGTTAAACTCACATACCAAATTTGGTTTTGATCCGATAACCCAATAAAAGGTTATTATCCAGACGGATGAACAATTCTAAGTTGAAAAGGGGCCATAATTGCGGCAAAAATTGGCAGACCGAACCCATATTCGAAATAGATCTGTAATTTGAGCTGATAAGCTCACATACCAAATTTGTTTCGATCCAATAACCCAAAATAAAGTTATCATCCGGAAACTTTCTGGACGGAAGGACACCGGGCTATTTTAATAGTCCCTCAAAAAAATTGGGTGACAGTCATGCAACATACTGCCTCGAGTTTCATGGGTATAAATGTTATGTTATTTTCAGGCCTAAAAATATGGTGCCAAACATTTGCAGAATGAAATGCTCAGAAGGTGAATTTAGAGATACCCCCAAATTCACCCTCTGGGGACAGCATTCTGTTTAGGTCTCATCTTCTCTGGAAGGTATCTTTATTATAAATTAACATTTTTTTTAGTTTCTTTGATTTTTAGTTTCTGCATTAATTTCTCTATATCCCCAAATTGGCAGACAACACAATGCATAACTGAGGTGTCTAATGGGTGCACATCACCAGCTGAGAAATTAAATATGTGTCCAGGCATCCAATAGCAAATGAGGCCATGCACTCTCTGGGGACATCATTCTGCAAATGTCCAGCACCCTATTTTGAGGCCTGGTAATGTTATAGCAACCACCACAGCGCCACAGGCGCTGTGTTGCTTTTCAAGTTTAGGCGTGAATGACGTTATTAATTTTTACAATACCATGAAACAGAATTTCGATGCGATGGAAATCCGGACAAGAAAAATTGGTTCAAAATCACGTGACTTCCGCCCCGCTTTTGCATAGCATCCTGGGAACAATAATATCAAATTGTGAAATCACGGAATCGGAAGTGGACCAAGTGGGATGGTTATGAAATTAGCAACTTCAGTTTTTCTGAACAATTCCTATGTTATGTAGGCTTATGAATTAGTTTCATTTTGACCATTTTCGTTGGTTAGCTGACCGAAAACCAGCGAAGACGTCATGACATGGTCCATGACGTCATTTACGTCAGTTGGTTTTGTGGGCCAGAATCCAGACACATTTGGTCTTTACTGGAAACACCGATTTCACATCGCTAGACTGAATGCAATTATATTTACAAAATGGCCAAAGGACATTTTATATGCAATATGCACACAATAAATATGGGATCCCTCCCTACAAACATGTTGTTTGTTTGTTTGGTTTTCATGTTCCTTTTTTGTTTGTTCTTCTTTTAAAACTAGTGAGTGCATATAAGATTATATTCTTCATCATGTTTTCAAATGTCATTTTGACTATCAGTTTGAATTTTTGACCATGCAATGAGCTAATTCAGCTGCCTTCCACAATATATACACTTAAATGTAATTAAGAGACTTCTCTAAATACCATTTTCTAGAAGAATACAGACTGGATTCAAACGAGAGATGTTTTCTATTGACAAGAGCTAGCTAGCTAGCGCATGAAACTGTTCGCGCGAAAGATTTCCACAGTGATATTTTGGGATATAGCGCCCATGTAAACATTTATATTTGTCATATATAAACGTGGGAAGTTGCTAGCTTTAGTTTGGCATGGATGTGTATGAGTTGTTTTAACGAGATACGTGGTGGCAGGGTGGTTGTACTATACTGTTCAGCGGAATCCGCTTTGGTGAAAGTATTCAACATTTTGAAATCCCATGACTGACACAGCAACAGTTGGAAACTACGTATATAGATGGAAATTGTTGTGATAGTTTGATGTATTTGTGTGGTTGCTCCACTACGTGTCACGTGCGATCATATTAGCAACCACAACGTGCCGCAGGCGCGTTGTTGCTTTTCAAGTTTAGGCGTGAATGACGTCATTAATTTTTACAATACCATGAAACAGAATTTCGACGCGATGAAAAACGGCGCACAAAAATGGATTAAAAATCACGTGACTTCCGTTCCGCTTTCGCATAGCATCCTGGGAACAATAATATCCCAAAAGAAATGATGAAATCACAGAATCGGAAGTGGACCAACGGGATGGTTATGAAATTACCAACTTCAGTTTTTCTGAACAATTCCTATGTGACTTAGGCCTATAGATTAGTTTCATTTTGACCAATTTCGTTGGTTAGCTGAACGAAACCAGCGAAGACGTCATGACATGGTCTATGATGTCATTTACGTCATTTGGCTTTGTGGGCCAGAATCCAGACACATTTGGTCTCTACCCTAAACACTGATTTCACATCACTAGACTATAGGCGCAATTATATATATACGAAGTGGCTTTAGCACTGAGGGCTCAAGAACGATGCGATGAGGGCTAAGGAGCGGTATACGGCTCTTTACAGTCGGACACTGGAGATCGAGCAGTACGGATGATAATGTAAGACCGTTCTTTATTGTGCCAGGACCATGTATAGCTAAATATTGGTATATACCGATGTACACCACCCCTGTGTCCCGTTCTTTGACGTTTGTCACTGAATAGCAGTATACAGTTCTTTAGTGCCAGCGCTGAAGAGCAGTAGGCCCATACCGTTCCTTGGTACCAACCGCTAAAGAGCGGTATAGCCTACCGTTCTTAAGGGTATCAGACCCATAAAGATGAAGAGTGGTATACCACTCTTTAGCGTTTGGTACTAAAGAACGGTATAGCGTGTCAAGCCCATATAGCTAAATGGCGACATACTGCTCTTAAGCCACGGCCTTATATATACACATACACGATTTATTGACCGTACTAACACGGGACATAAATAGAGGCTCTATCAGCGTATAATCGCTTTTGTTAGAAGTTAGGAAACAGCGATTATAATGTATATTTGACTTTGATAAGTCTTTTAGTCACCGATACGCAAATCAAAGCTTTATTACAACGACACAAATTAATGAGTAACACGCATAAAACATATACAAATTTTATATACAATATGCACACAATAAATATGGGATCCTGGATCCCTCCCTACAAACGTGTTGTTTGTTTGTTTGGTTTTCATTGTTCCTTTTTTGTTTGTTCTTCTTTTGACCTAGTGTGTATATATAAGATTGTATTCTTCATCATGTTTTCAAATGTCATTTTGACTATCAGTTTGAATTTCTGACCTGCATGAGCTAATTCAGATGCCTTCCACAATGTATACACTTAAATGCAATAAGAGACGTCTCTAAAGACCATTTTCTAGAAAAAATACAGACTGGATTCAAACGAGGGATGTTTTTTATTGACAAAAGCCCATGAAACTGTTCGTGCGAAAGATTTGCCCAGTGATATTTTGGGATAATGCGCTCATGTAGTCATTTATATTTGTCATAGATAAACGTGGGAAATTGCTAGGTTTAGTTTGGCATGGAGGTGTATGAGTTGCTTTAACGAGAGATGGTGGTGGCAGTGTGGTTGTACTGTAGTGTTCCGCGGAATCCGCCCCTCCAACTTTGGTGAAAATATTCAACATTTTGAAATCCCATGCCGTGACAAAGCAACAGTTGGAAACTACGTGTATAGATTGAAATTGTTGTGACAGTTTGATGTATTTGTGTGGTTGCTCCACTACGTGTCACGTGCGATCATATTATTATTTCAGCAACTTACCTTCAGCATGACCACTTGATCTTTCAGGCTGTCAAACAAAAAAAACAAGGGATTCAAATGTAGAAGCTATGATCCCAATTTGGTCAAAATTGGAATCACCTTTGTTAATGGAAATTAATTTTCAGCATAAGATGTAATCGTGGTATCTCTGCTGGCTGATCACAGTGTTTTACCCCACTAATAATGCCAAAATACCAGTGACTTCATAATATTGATCAATCATGAGTCAACATTCAATACACTTGAGAGTGTCACATGCATTAACAAATTGTCCATTACAAGTCAAATTACTGCTACTCTGGTAGGTCAAATGGGCAACTGTTATGATTACCGGTAGATGGCCCGCCTGGCAAACATAGCAATTTTATCGATATAAAACCACGGAGACACTCATGGGCAGACCGCTGATTTTACCACTGGGAAGGTAAACCCCTAATGCAAAAATTAGCAATATAGTTCTGTTTTATAATTGATCTATTTTCCTGGCTGTAGGCCTGTTTTGCCATCAATGTGAATATGCCACAAGTGAAATTGTATTTTAATTTGGGATGTAATTAAAAACGCAATTGGAAAGGTAGTATTAATGAGTCTTCAGTGAAATTAGCTGCAGTAAATTAGCCAGTAATGCTATTTCATTAGACACTTATTATGACAGCTCTTAATAAAATATTTTTTTCAAGCACTTATGAAGGGGTGGGGGTCAAGAGGGCCCAAAAGCAGTTTTTTTCAACAACTTAGAGATAATTAAATTTAACAACAAAACTGCTTTTAGACAGTCAGTGTAGATTGCTTCTGGTTGTAAAATTACTAAATACCCGATATAGGTTACTTCGAACATTAAATTGCATGGACATATTTCATAAGCAATCACTGTAATGTCAAACTGAACTAATCACATACACCAAGCTGTAATAGGTAGTTGAGAGGAAACAGACAGTAAGTGGTGAAAATTGTTCCGAAAATGTTTTATTTCATGTTTCTAGGCGGGGGGGGGGGGGGGGGGGGGGGGGTGGTTTTGATTAATGCGCGGAAACATCTTGCTAAGAGAGGAAACAAACTGGGGTTGAGTGTGTTGAGTGGTCACTCAGTAGTGGATGGGTCCCAAAAATGGCCAAAGATAAAAAAGGTATCATGCATTTATGAACTGTTTTTCCGCCCACCCCCCTGCATTAATAAGAAATAACAATTGATGCATTGCATTCATAATGTTTTCCTCATTCCTGTGGCATGTACATTTTACCTTGGATTATGTAGGGTAGTGAAATCATGGTTAGATTGGTACCATGCCAACATCACCATTATTGCGAAATTTTCCATCGGAAAGAGTGGTATTGTCAGTATTGAATTGATATTGACCTTTCGTCAAGTGCCGTAGTAGCCAGGTATTCTCAACTTCAATCCCCTATTCATCCGGCCAATGCTACTAACAGTGCATTTCATCATTTTTATAGGAATCATCACTGGTGCAACAATTGCACGCCAAAAGTATCCCCCGCCAAACTGGCTTTCTACTGAGGTTTATTCATTTTATGAAATGGCTAAATTTCGAATGATGTGTTAGTCTGGCTCGTGATGACTGAATACAACCTGCATGAATTAAAACAAATATTGAAATCGGTTCATATCTGTTTGAGTTATCAAGTCGGACAAACTAAAATGATGAAAAATTTATAAACAGACAAAATGAAAATGTAAACAATGTCATTGGGCAGTGTTGTAAAGCAATCGTGATGGCAAACCTCCAATTTTGGGAAAAAGTTGACAGCTCCCATCTGGAGGCCACCACAAAGATAATATTTGGCCTTTACATGGTTCAAAGGATTAAGTGGTGGCACTAGCTACATATTCTATATAAAAAAGATCTGCTCCAATACTTACCTCTACCCAAATCCTAGACCTGAGTAAAACAAAATCCACAATAATTTTGTACTGCTCTACTGCATGGCACAACATCTTAGCTTGTGATTTGCCACCCATTGCCTCCAGGTCTGTAACTTGACCAACAATCTCCAATTCTTCAACCTTTTCACCTGTTAAAACAATTACCCAATACATTTAAATAAACTTTAGATACCTTGATATGTTAGTCACAGATATTTATCAATTGTTTATAATATTTTACACAGAAAAATAAAAACGCTCTTTAGTTTTACCATATTAGGAATACAGCTGATAAGAAGTGTTCTTCAGTTTGGTGCTGAAGAATAAAAGGGGTCAAGTTTTTCTTTCTAAAGTGATATATTCTTTTTGACATTGTTTCACACTTTCAGATACAATGGTTCCAATGCAACAATTTGTTAGTTCAAGTTATGAATAATGGCTGACCGCTATCGTGCAAGCTGAATTAGGTCCGTACTCAGAATGGATGGATAGCAGCTAAGAGGTGAACCCTTTCTTTACCAAACAGATTCTCCATTCAGTTATAACAGACTTCGTACACCTAGCTGAGAGAAAAATTTCATAACTTTTATTTACCATTTCCAGACTTTCCACAAATTATCTAAGACTTTTCATCGAATAAATTCCATAACTTTTCCATACTATTTCCGGACATTATGATGAAATTATCTAAGACTTTTCGCCGATTAAATTTCATAACTTTTCCAATGCCTTTTCCAGACTTTCTGACAAATTTTCCAACACTTTTCACTGAATAAATTCCATAACTTTTCCATACCTAGCCATATTTTAACGAAGAAGGATGCATGGATTTGTTGCGCTTTCCCTTATAATATACAGACCAACAAAACTACAGTGGAAATGGGCTTTGCATCTGCAATCCACTGATTACAAGTCAGCATTGTCTAGACACATCAGTTTGAAAAGCTCACTCGAATTAGAATTTGAATTGTGAGAATCGTGTGTAGAAGTTAAGTCAATACCGTCTCCGATTTTAATACATCTTTAACTGTGAACACACACAGACTGACTGATGCTGGTTTATTATTCATCGGCTCTGGTTTTTCGACAAGCAACCACTGATATTCATTGCTGTATTTTTTATGTTAGCGATCGCATCCTTGTGTGTTCTGGATTTGGTGTTGAGGTTAAACAGAGCGATGAACTAGGTCACACATATTTATAGCAGGCCACGTGCTTCCTGCAAGGGCCTACTGTATTCTGGCACATCGGATCGGAAGCTAAAAAGATCAGATCAGAAACTAATAACAGTGTTGGCTCAGAATTTGCTATTGTGGATATTTCATAACTTTTCGAGACCTTCAATAACAGGGCTGCATATTTTCAAGATTTATACCATAACAGGGTAGATAAATATCCCACATCCAGACTTTTCAAGGGTACAGAAAAAAAATTCTAATTCAATAACTTTTCCAGGATTCCAGTTCTGCGTACGACGCCTGTATAAAAGTATACATTGGAATAGCCTACTATTCTTTTCGAAGGATGTTCAGGAAATATAAGCAGACAGAAAACAAGACTAATAGTTATTACCCTTTCACGACGGGAGCTGCACTGGTGTAGCATTAACTATCCTGTACCAGTGCATTCTCTTATAAATGCGAGTCTCCCATAGGGAGCCTTGCATATATAGAGAATGCACTGGCTTACAAGGTCAAGGAAAATATTGTTAGGCCAATATATTCTCTTATATATGTGAGGCTCCCTATGAGAGACATGCATATAAAAGAGAATGCATTGGCACAAAGTTTTCGCCAAATTTCAGGAAGTTCCAGTGATGGAAAGGTTAACAGGGTATGTATTAATGTTCACATAACAAGTTCATCAAACGGCCATTATCTGAACATTTACATAAGAGAACTCCTCGTCAAACCTTTTCTAAACTAAATATTCATCGATGAGTACAGTAATGCCCTAAATAATCGACTCCTTAACCACAGCAGAATTATGGGTAATTTTTCAGGATTTAGTTGGAAATATGGCTTGTTGCCATTCATCAGAAAGCTCTCAGTGAGAGCTTTCCGACGAATGGCAACAAGCCATATTTCCAACTAAATCCTGAAAAATTACCCATAATTCTGCTGTGGTTAAGGAGTCGATTATTTAGGGCATTAGTGTAATTCCCTGTTCATGTTTAGATAATAATTTGACAAACGACCATACTGTTGAACTTATTATCTGAACATTTCCCTCCAATTAATATGAATCCTCCCACACTTGTATTCTCTTTTCCTCTTTTCCTTTTGACCATTCCAATGTATACACTATTCTAGTAACTGGGTGGGAAAATCCATTTAGTAAATAAAAAGTTAATATTCGTCTACATCTCACCATATTTTGCTCTTACGAGGATCTCTACAAGACCCTCCTGTATGACGAAGCTGTGCTTGCTGGCCATCGTAGGTAAGTGCACTGTTGAGCAGTATGACATAATCTGATTGAACAGTGAGAGAGGTACGGCGTATGGCAATTTGTAAATGTATGATATCTTCTTCTGTGTTAGAACTGGTGTTGATTTTTTTTTAGACAACGAGCTACTACTGCTACTGCTACTGGCACTAAACATGGAACTCTGGAATGTTAAGAGGCATCATTTGATGAAAAACATTTTAGTTTCCGCGATTTCTGTGGAAAAAATAGTTTAACCCTTTCATGACGGGAGCTGCACTGGTGCAGCATTAAAGATCATATGTGCCAGTGCATTCTGTTATAAATGCGAGCCTCCCATAGAGAATGCACTGGCTTACAAGGTTATGGTAAATATTGTTAGGCCAATGTATTATCTTATATGGAGACTCGCATATATAAGAGAATGCATTGGCACAGGGTTTTTGCTAAATTTCAGGAAGCTCCAGTCATGGAAGAGTTAATACAATAATGTTAAAATCGACTATTTCTATCACAGAATAGGTAGAAAATTAAAGCTGCACATATAGTATTTGGAACTTTAGATCAGAAAAATATGAATGCTACAGTAATGCTCTAAATAATCGATTTCTTAATCACAGCAGAATTATGGGGTAACTTTTCAGGATTTAGTCGGAAATTTGGCTTGTTGCCATTCATCGGAAAGCTCTCTGAGAGCTTTCCGATGAATGGCAACAAGCCATATTTCCAACTAAATCCTGAAAAGTCACCCATAGTTCTGCTGTGGTTAAGGAGTCGATTACTTAGGGCATTACTGTATATACAAATGGCAACTGTAGCTGTTTTAACCCTTTCATGACAGGAGCTTCATTGGTGAAGTGTTAAATATCTTGTGCCAGTACTTTCTGTTATATTATGTGAGTCTCCCATAGAGAGCCTCGCATATATAAGAGAATGCACTGGCTTACAAGATCAAGATAAATATGGTAAGGCCAATGCATTCTCGTATATGAGGCTCCCTATGTGGGAGACTCACATATATAAGAATGTATTGGCACAGATTTTTTTTGAAAAATTTTGGAAGCTAGAGTCATGGAAGGGTTAATACAATATTGTTAAAATTTATGATTTCTATCATTTATGGTAGAAAATGAAAGCTGCACATAGTGTTTGGAACTTTAAATCTGAAAAACATGAATTCTACATATCAATGGCAACTTTAGCTGTTTTAATTAGGGGAACACTATATTACTTCACAAGACAAATATTATTTGATTTTTGGATTACCATTGAATTAACTAAACAAAGCCTATGGTCTGAAAAATATGTTTCACTGTTGTGCTTAATATTACTATATATACGGTTACATCACCTCCTTGTTGATTTGAACAGTGATATTAAAAATGTCTGAACTATGTGCGCCTTTATATGTTCCCCTCCAGTAAGAAACCGCATCGTTGATTGGTCAGAGAGCCGCGCAACATATCCCATGTTTACATCTCGAGCCGTCAACATACGGAAAACCAAGACCACCATTTCATCGTCTCTCGCTGGCCTGCCTTTTTCATGATGTCATTTACTTTGAACAACTTTATGGCAAGAGCGATAGCAGATTTTTACATTTTCTGCTAATCATTCTTTGTTATAAATGTCAAATTTCTAAGAAAGACCAGGACTGTCGGCAGAACATAGTGGCAGAATAGCGCAGTATTTTTCGCTACACTAGCAATGATTGTGTTGTCTGTCGCTTGAACTGACAGTCTTACCAGACAATGTTTACAAAATACTCAGGACTTAGATTCAGACTCGCATTTACACAAATCAAAAAAAGATCTAAAATTTGGCATACATGCGCGTTATGGAATTCCCATGATCCCTGGAACGACACTAGCACACAGCCTTGTATGGCAATTTTGTTGTTCCCTTATGTCTCTCTTACAGATTGGGTAAATTAGTTATAGATTAGTTGGCGATAACATTACATGTCCTGCCATCGGAGTCATTTACTACATTATTATAGTGAATTATCTTTTCTGATAAGCGCATTGTGGTCTGTAGAAAGCACAGAAATGCACCTGTCACCAAAGAATCAATGGAATCCGAATCATGGTAGGCGATTTTGAATCAAATTGAATCAGATATCGAATCGCATCGATTCGAATCAATTAACAGGGCCCTATCCTTTTTTCATGATGTGATCTACATTGAAATACATTACGGAGAGGCTATCTGAAATATTGACATTAAGTGGAGACAAAATTCTTCCCAAATAAACTGAAATAAATGTCAATTTGCTATGAATAACCAGGATTGTCGGCAGATCATATACATTATTGGGGGTGACTGACGGTAATATGGTGTGACATTGACGGTAAGATCCAAGACGTCAATGTCACACCAGACAAATCCTTAGAAATGTTCAGATAATACGTTCAACAAAAGACCATATCTGAACATTTCCCATCAATGAATACGAGTCCTTCTGCACTTATATTATCTGTTCATCTATCTGTTGTCTGCTTATATTTCCTGAACATCCCTCTAGATGAATGATAGACCATTCCAATGTATACTTTTATAACTGATGGGAGAACACCCGGTCACACCAATAGTATAGCCTGGTTAATGAACATTCGGGTGGCAAAAAGTCGATGGAGAACAAACAAGCCTGAATTTAGTGTGCCTGTCATTTGCAGAGGGTGAATTTGGTGACAATATCCTGCACAGTGGGCTAGCATCACCAAATTCACCCTCTTGGGACCTCATTATGCATGGCCACATCTGCTATTGGAGACATAGACTCAGATTGAAGTTCCCATAATGGTGAATATTGTGATGTACACCCATTGGGAACCTTGATTATGCAATGTGTCGTCTGCCAATTTGGAGATATAGAGAAACTAAACTAAAAAAGAAAATTAATCTAGGAAGAAGTTTCTATAGAATTTGATAATGAAGAAACTTACCAGAGAAGATGAGGCCTAAGCAGAATGAGGTCAACAGAGGGTGAATTTGGTGATGCTAGCCCGCTATGCGGAATAGCGTCACTAAATTCACCCTCTGGGTACCTCATTCTGCAATGCAAATGACAGGCACACTATTTCCAAACAAAAACCTAAACAATCAACAAACAGTGGAACTGTACCTGAAATTCACATTTTTTTTATCCTTTATTCAAATTATAGGAGTAAACTGAGGTATTTCTTACCATAGTTATACACGATAGTTTACACGATCGGGTAAAGGAGAAAGCAATATAAAAGACTCTGAAATCCACTATTTTCCGAACCACGTCAGACCACATGCTTAAATATAGTGTATCTGTTATGATCCACAACAACATATTTTTTTATAAATCCGAATTTCAAGACTATTTTTGTGAATAAAATACAGATAAAACTCAAGATTTGGTATAATTATTGTCTACGAAGGCATAATAAAGTTGTTTAATTCTATTGTAATCCATGCTGAAATCTCTAATTACAATGCAATTTTCCGTGATTGATGGTGATAACAAAATAGATTTATCCCTCTTGGTACGCTCTTGGTATGCTATGAATGTTTTTGCGTGCCCACAAATGCGATAAAAAAAATTCTAAATCAAATTTATGTTAACCCTTTAACCAACAGAAGGGCCCTGTGCCAATGCATTCTCTTATATATGCGAGTCGACCATAGGTCGCCTCGCATATATAAGAGAATGCATTGGCTTAACACATTAAAAATTATAAAATTGTTAAAGAATGTAAGAAAAAATGGTAAAAAGTGTTAAAAAAAGATTTTTTTTAGGCCAATGCATTCTCTTATATATGCGAGGCGACCTATGGTCGACTTGCATATATAAGAGAATGCATTGGCACAGGGCATAACTGTAACCATCACAATGTGGTCAATGAGCCGGTTCCAATGATATCCATATTTGTATGGTTTTATTGAGACAGACCGAAGATATTTTAGGCTGTTGAAGCTTTATTTGGCCGGTTTTGGCCGGTTTGTTGGGTAAAGGGTTAATCGATAGAAGCTTTTCCTGCGATAGGTGTGCTCAATTCTATTAATTATAGCCCAAAATCTATAAAAAAACTTTCTAGGAAGAGATTCACTCTTTAATATTTAATTCAACATGAAAATAAACCAAGCAATAAATTACCCATTAAGCATTTATTATGTTTAGTTGGTTTTATCAAGAGAGGGCCTCAAATATTATCAAACCGGAGAACGTAAACCATGGTTTGTAAACTAACTGCTTTAGACAATTGTTTACACCACTTCCGGTTTATATATTGTCAGCATAAATTATATTTAGCATCAACGACAAGTGTCATTTTTTATATCATTAAATATAGTCATCCTGCCTCCTCCCCTTCAATACCTTTTCACCGACAGTCTTCTTTTCTTGGTTGGTTTTTGTTACCTATATTCCTCAGCTTTATTTCAGGTTCTTTATCAGCTTGTTACTTATTGTATTGTTGTTTGACATTCTATTGTTTTTCTGTCAGCC
The DNA here is from genome assembly GCA_032622095.1 of Siphonodentalium dalli. Classification (NCBI taxonomy): domain Eukaryota; kingdom Metazoa; phylum Mollusca; class Scaphopoda; order Gadilida; family Siphonodentaliidae; genus Siphonodentalium; species Siphonodentalium dalli. The sequence continues at coordinate 108,025,058 of CP136064.1, forward strand.
TTATTCCTCTATGTGGGCATACCTGTGTTCACAATTTATTGTTTATTGTGCAAAATATTATGGGTGAAGGAATAAAGCTGATTATATCGCATAACATGTGTCATCATTATGAGATTCCAGAGCTCTCTTAATAAAAAGTTTTTTTTATTTTTTTTTTACAATATGGGGAAAGTTGTAGGACAGGTTCATAAACCTGGCTATTAAATTCACATTGCCTAAAGAAATTGTTATACAAACTTAAAATGATATACTTACAACTTCAAGTGGAGTATCATTTGTCAGACTACTCAGTGGGACAAATATATCACCATGGAAACCACAGCCCATCTCACTCATAATAGTTACAATATTCTTTGCATCTTTCTGGTCCTTGAGAATGAGAGGAGAGATAAACTTTAAAATGAAAAGACAGAAGGTAAACTTCCCCAGCATCACCATTTGGAATGTTTGAGAAGGTGTTCATAGTGTATACTCAACAGAATGTAAGCAACAAATGAATGAATTTGAACCATGGATTAGTGCAAAATACACTCATGTGCTCTATGAACAATGCAAACAACATCGTAATTATAATGAAAATAAATTTATGACCAGCCATTTATTCATTTTCATTATAATTAGCATGTTGTTCATAGCTAGAGCACATGAGTGTATTTCGCACTAATCCATGGCTCAAATTCATTCATTTGTTGCATATATTCTGTTGAGTATAAAAGGAGATGGTCCCATAAATGGCCGGATCTAGTGTACAGTATCCCTTTAATGAGTGAAGGGGTTCGTAGATAGATCTGGTGATATTTTGATAGGTGATAATACAGGCATAGAGACTTAACCCTTTCAGTGCCAAGTCCGCTTTTTGTATCAACCCATATTTTCTTGATCATTTTTCAAATTTATTGATTATAATAATGTGATACATTGATGGCAAATTCAACCCGCATTATCTGTAAACCCAACAAAAAAGATTTTTAACTTAAAAAAAAAATTTGGATTAATAATATCAATATGGTGTCACAAGAAGCTTGTACAGAAAAAATTATTCAAATTGGTTCATATTTGTTAAAGTTATTAAGTCGGACAGAATTTTCTAAGTCAAAATAAGTTGAAAATGAAGTGTAATATTACGAAAAACAGTCTGAGCCAATCCTTAGCGGCATCATGTAGAGAGGGTATTGTGAGAAGCATGTATACCAAAAGTAATTGAAATCGGTTCATATTTGTTAAAGTTATTAAGTCGGACAGAATTTTCTAAGTCAAAATAAGTCGAAAATGAGGCGCAACTTTTAAAAAAAGTCGAACCGAACCGTAATTAGCATCATGCGGAGAGGTGGTCCTAAGGAGCTTGAATACCAAAAAATATTGAAATCGGTTCATAGTTGTTCGAGTTATGAGGTCGGACGAATGGACGGACGGACACACAGGCAGAGAAAGCATGACGGACGGACGGACAGACACAGTCAATCCAGTATACCCACTATCCAGAAAGTGGGGGTATAATTATCTTTGTCCATTTTTTTGGCCACTGACAAGAGCGGACTGGACAATGCACTTACCTTTACACCAGTAATTTTAGCCAATTCTTTCTCTAGTTCAGCATTTTTCCAGACAGGAGTTTTATTCACCAAACCAACAATCTGTCCGTTATTTAAACAATTTTTGGGAGCAGATGACATTATAGTGAGAATTCTCATCATGACGTCTGGATGAGCAACAAGCATCTCCTCACCTGGTCGTTTAAGACAGAAGATGGAACCCTGAAACAGGAAGGTGACATTTATTTTTAATTAAAAACATAGTGTTACTCTTATGAGCCGCAATTACAGCAACAACATAGTTTTTATAAAATCTGATTTTAAGACTATAAATAGCTTTTTTGTGACAGATAAAGCTGAAGATTGGGTATATTGTTTGTCTATAAATGCATAATAAATAGATAGAACGACACAAGTGTGTAAACTGGTTAATGTTATTGCACAAATTTGTTGTGAATGAGAACCATAGGTTAATTTGTTCATCGCGGCACAACAAATTCATGCAATAACTTTAACATGGTCACACAACTGCGTTGTTCTATATCTATTGTACACTTTGAAGATTGTAGTATGTAGTAAACTGAAATTTAGGTCGATATTGCTGTATATTCAATTGAACAAACTTCTGCATGAGTTCTGTATTTATTCCACAATTGTGCACGGTAAGTTCAGTTCTAGTCTGTAACCTTCACTTATACTATATCTTGTTTCTTAAAGGCACAGAGGGTCTTCACAGTGGGTATTGCCATTAAAATAGAAGCAACCATTAAAGGCGCCATAATTTGACACTAAACATATGTTTGGTGTAGTTTACAACCAAATGTAGATAATTTGACACTAAACATATGTTTGGTGTAGTTTACAACCCAATGTAGATAAATTGAAACTAAACATATGTTTGGTGTAGTTTACAACCGAATGTAGATAAATTGAAATTAAACATATGTTTGGTGTAGTTTACAACCGAATGTAGATAAATTGAAACTAAACATATGTTTGGTGTAGTTTACAACCGAATGTAGATAAATTGAAACTAAACATATGTTTGGTGTAGTTTACAACCAAATATAGATAAATTGAAACTAGAGGTGTGACTGTCCCAATGGGACTACGGATACCCCCCTGTTTTTAAAATACTAAGATGTTTCACATGTCAGTAAACATTTAGTTAAAATAATAAAATAACAGTTCCCATTGCAGGTGTACAACCATAACCCTAATCTTAAACCTATTGACCGAAAAATGTAGGAATAAAAGCTTGGACAAAATTATGTATGTTGCGAAAAAAGTTTCTAAGTCGAAAAAGGGGGATAACTCCACCAAAAAATGTCGGAGAGACGTCATAATCGCAGGTGCACAGGTTCCATGGTATTAAATATCAGTGCCAAGATTAAAAAACATTGACCAAAAAATGTAGGAATAAAAGCTCGGACAAAATTATGCATGTTGCAAAAAAAGTTTCTAAGTAAAAAAAGGGGGATAACTCCACCAAAAAATGTCGGACAGACGTCATAATTGCAGGTGCACAAGTTCCCATGGTACTAAATATCTGTGCCACGTTTTAAAAAAATTGACCGAAAAATGTAGGAATAAAAGCTCGGACAAAAGTATACATGTTGCGAAAAAGGGGGGATAACTTCACCAAAAAAAGTCCGACAGACGTCATAATCGCAGGTGCACAGGTTCCCATGGTGGTTGATGTCTGTGCCAAGTTTCACGTAAATTGATAAAAAAAACGACTGAGAAAAACTCCGGACAAATTTGTGTCCACGGACGGACGACGGACGGACGACGGACAAGCTGACTCCAGTATACCCCCCCTAACTTCGTTGCGGGGGGTATAAACAAGCATATGTTTGGTGTAGTTTACAACAAAATGTAGATAAATTGAAACTAAACATATGTTTGGTGTAGTTTACACCAAATGTAGGACACTACATTTGGTTTTAACCAGGAGATGTGGGTTAAAGCAGTATAGACCATCAGATTTCTGAGAGCTTACTTCAGAGATATAAATAGATAAACAATAGAGCCTGGTGTTAATTTAATACTATAGCAGGCAGGAAAAAGGCTTGTTTATATTCATTAATCCATTCATAAGATAGTAATGGTATCAGGTTCCTTTGAAGTCAAACCATGGAAGCCTTACTCAGTTTGTGGACTTCGACAAAATGCCAAAAAATTAGGCCTGGCCAAGTTGGATACCTTTCTATAGGATTAAGTACTATTGAGAATGGGGTCATTTTTTCTGGGAAACTGTGATATGAGCTATTTATGGGATGGAGATTTCCTGGGAGAGAGGATTTAGTTGGAAATATGGCTTACTGCCATTCATCGGAATGCTCTCGGCAACAAGCCATATTTCCAACTAAATCCTGAAAATTTTCCCATAATTATGCTGTGGTTAAAGGGTCAATACATCAAGTATTACTGTGCACCTACTAACATGCAGAACATTGCCAGTTATCTTGACCAGATAAACTTTTATGCCCCACTTTGTTATATATTATGTTCATTGCTTTATATCAAGTACATAGATTTTCCATTCATATTATTTGGTGCTTGGTTGACATGTCATCCAAAACTTAGTCAAACATTAACAAGTATCTAATTGGTACTTATGAGACTTTACCACATTCACAAATGAATGTGCTTCATACATCCACAAAAAACTACTTGTTCAATAAGTCAAATATACCAATTATTTTTACATAAATTGTTAATTAATATTTCATTCGGAAATAATTTCTATGTATTGGAAAAAATACTTATCCACATGTCAACCTTGAACCCTGAGGCCTAAACATAAGTTGTTATATACAGTCAAACTTCGTTAAGTCGAACATCGGTAACACGAATACCCCACTTCAGTCGAAGCCATTGCCTGGTCCCGGCTGAGCTTGTGTGCAAAGCCAATAGAATAATCACGGTTAAGTCGAAGGTGGATAAGTCGAAATTGCGCTTAATTCGAAACGAAATTTGGTCCCATTAGCCAGCTTATAACACTAATTACTATGGTTAAGTCGAAGGGCCGTCTGCGATGCAATTTCCCCGTGTGAGGATTAGAAGTGTTGACAGAAGAAACGAAAATCAAATTTATATCGCCTGATATGCAGAATAATTTCATTCAGTCATGCTTTCCCAAAATGAAAACAATGTTCCGGACGAAGAAATACACCATCCATCTGATGATGGAAAGAAAAACATGGACGTTAAAAGTGACAACTTAATGAAGTTTATGGGCATCAGCGATAAACTAAAGAGAGATTCAACAACTAATTTTTTGCAGAAACCACAGTCCTAGATAACCAGTCACTTCCAATCCTGAAACCCAATTTTTGTAAATACTATTGTAACCACTTCCGGGTCAAATGTACTTTTGTTGTTTCTACCGCGAATTTGTTGATGTTTTCATATCATATAAATCTGTTTTTATTATATTATTCAATAAATAATCAGAACAAATATCATCTCGTCTCTTGTATGTGATCAGCATAGTCACTGACTATGATTTAGCATGGGTATATAGCATGCACAAGGTTGAAAACAATTATTATCGGATCGAAATGAATTCGACCAGTTCGAATTTGTGGTCACCAAATGGTCAAAATGGTTAAGTCGAACACACGGATAACTCAAAGTAATCCAACTGTCCCTTGCGATTCGACTTAACGAAGTTTGACTGTATATGATGTGTTTGTATTAATTCTTTTGCATATCCATTATTCTATCATATCGTGATAAATCATATCGCCATAAACTATTCTGTAGTTGGGTTGTAAACGGAAAGAATATTAAAATATAGACATACTTTGGTCTTATACTAATCATAAAAATCGTGTAAATAGTATGTTATTGTCAGTTTTTATGCTGTGTTATGCAAACAAATGCCAAATTCTGTTACAATTGAACATAATCAAACTGCATTTTCTCTCACACAATGTGTGTTTTGTGGATATTATCACATTTATACTATCATTATACTATACTATTAGTATATTCTTGAGGATATTTCATAATTTGGTAACTTTTATTTCTAAATTTCAACCTACAACCAAGGTCCTACATGCGTTTAATGTAATTACACAATTTAGAGGCATCTACCAAATCACAAACATATAAATTGCAAAGCGATTTGTGAATCGGTACGATGCTGTTAATGAATTTAGTTACATTAAGAAACCGAGATTATTACACATGATCACATCTCAGTTCAAAACATCAACATGAAAATAAAGTTGGAAATATGGTTCAATATTGGGAAGTTTATTGTGATGTTGCTGCAAAACAACACTTTTAGTCGTGATGAAATTTCTACATTCATTGTTCACTTCCTCCTCAATTTAAATATATTAGAATATTGGAAAGAAATGGCAGCATCCTACAGAAAAAAAAGTGAATGCATTACATACACATTATAGGTACATTAGGGATTAGTGGTAGTCATATAATAAATACACATTTATCGGTACAGTGAAGTGATATGGGCTGCAGTATCACGCAAAGTTGATGATGTCAGATCGCCGTATTAAACGAGCTGCCGCAACAAGATGTGATACTGCAGCCCACATCACTTCACTGTACTGATAAAGCGTCTATTATATGATACAGTTTTGGTTCATCCCAGGTCACAAAAGGCAAAACTACTTCATTACAAAAGTACTCCATTGAAAATTCCCAGTCATCACCCGAAACTCCAAATTTAAGGCCAAGGTCGAGGAACTATTTTTTGTTGAATTTGGGGGTGATTCGCACAAATGCGTAATAATACAAAACTTTCGTAGTAAGTCTTAACAGATCCGTTTACGCTTCAAATGACCAGACCTGATAAATAGTTCCCAACTTCCGGTGACCTAATTTCACGGGATACTGTTACGGAATTCAAAGGATACTGATACGGAATTCATAGAATACCGATACGGCTCACGACCAGACAAGCGTTTTCCGACTGCTTGGAATTTATCGCCAAACAATAGTGGTATTTGTAAGGGATTAGTGGTAGTCATATAATAAATAATAATATCAGCATTCTGTATTTGAGATTTTGCTGAAAGAAACTTATATTTCTGCCACCTTACCGTTGTACCCAACAGATCTAAACATCTATATGCAGCATCAAAGTCACCAATGTCATCCTTGATCTTAGTAGCTGCCTCTCTAGCTGATAAAATGCTTGACCCTTCAAAAATCTTCAGAATTTTGTCTGATGATACGAGATTGGCAAAGTTCTTCTCGATTTGGACATATTCTGGGTAGAGTACGAGTGCAGTGTCAAGTACGTTGGTTGCCATTGTGGACAGAAGATGGTCAAGCCATGAGGAGATAGCTGTCTGTGGATAAAAGAACCGGACTGTTATCTAACTATGTGAATATTGCTTCAATTTTCCCCAAAATTGAGTAATATCATTTTACAACATCACAAAAGAGAGTAATATCACTTTACGACATCACAAATCCCGAGTAATATTGTTTACAACATGCCGGAAAACTACTTCTCTGCTAAATAATGAGTAGATATAAATTTTTTGTGACGTCACTCATACAAAAGAGTTTTTAGTTACTAAGAGGTGATCCAGAGCTGTTAAGTTTCACGGATTGTCCGTGAGACTCCCGGATTGCCACGGCAATTCCGCAAATACGGATAACCCCCAATTTCTCCCGGATTCAGCAAAACCCCGCATTCAAAATTAAAAAAACGATGTTTTTTTTTATTTTTTGGAATAGATGTTTGCGGGGAATTCCCCAAATGACAGGAAATTCCTTATTTCCGGTACCGTAAATACCCACACATTAACATTCAATGATTCACAGAATGTACCGTCGGTAACTTTTGATTGAAGACTGATCAGTGGTGAACTGTGACTGATATTAATTGATTTTCATACTCTGGTGAAGCCACACATATAAAGGGTGTTGTTTTAGTATACAATACGTATAATCACAAGTGTGCAGCTGTATTGTAAGGCCCCATTGATGAACATTTCTTAGTAACGGATTAGTGGCATGCATTGCAAACGAAATAAAACTGTAAGATGGGTCATTTTGTACTTTCGTTTTCACCCATATAATCATGTACGGTTGTAACCTTTGTAACTTGGTTTCGTTTTTACTTATTTTAAACAAAGTATACAATACGTTTAATCACAAGTGTGCAGCTGTATTGTGAGGCCCCCATTGATGAACATAAGTAAGGGATACTTTATGATTTAAATTCACTGATAGTGGTATGCATTGTGAATGGAATGTGTCAATTTCTTTTGCGGATAAAACTTTTAAGACGGGTCATTTTGTACTTTCGGTTTCACGCATATATGTCCGGTTGTAACCTGTGTAACTCGGGTTCGTTTTGACTTACTTTTTAAGTTTCTGCTTCTTAAAATTTGTTAATAAATGGTGGAATGTGTGCATTTCTTTTGTGGGTTAAACCGTAAGACGAGTCCATTTTGTCGTTATTACGATTTTGTACTTCCGGTTTTCGCGCATATCCAGCTGTATCCGGTGGAATTCTGAGTATTTTTACGAAGTGTCTGCTTCTTTCTTTTCAATAAATGGTGGTATCTCCCACACACAGCAGCTCTATTACAACTACCAACAGGACATTCATTACCATTTATTTAGGTCTATATATTTATAAAATAGAAACTCATAAAAACTATGTAATCTTCATCATAAAAATTATTTTTTGAACATGAACATATTTGGGCATACCTCCCGCAAAAATCTCCCGGATTGACATTTTCAAAACTTAACAGGTCTGAGGTGATCTAATTAATAAATAGGGTATTACTTGGTTGTTTTGATAATATAGGCCTAATATCAAACAAACATTCTAATATCCTCTAAATGGCTCTCAGAAATGTTGATATTTATTATTTGATCAGTGCAATTTCAATAATAATCTATTCACCTGGCGAGTGCATTGAGGGATTGTGTGCAAAAAATATATAAAGGTCTGTAAAAACATAAACACTAAGAAGAACATGGATAAATAGATCAACTTTGTTCCTATATTCATTATTGAATTTCTCCAATAACAATTTTTTTTGTGTTTAAACCATTGTTATGTAAAAAAAATTCAAATATTTTAGTCTAAATATGTTTTTAGAATATGACATATTCTGATGTTTACCAACAAGATTTGTTTAAAGTTGGTATCCAATTGGACTTTGATCAAAAATGCCAATGTAACAGTACTACCACGGTATTAATAAATAACAATGGTTTCAATCTGCAAAACCTCGTTATTGGAGTTATTAATAATGAAAATAAGTAACAAATTTAACTATTTTACATGTACTTGTGATGATAGTTCCCACTAATGAATGTGAATCATTCTGCTCTTGCATAATCTATTTTTATGTCTGCCATCAGATGTTATTACCTGAACACACCTCCAAATGAATAATAGACCATTCCAATGTATACATTTATAACTGAATGGGAGAATCCATTCCCCATAGAAAGGGTAAATGATTACTCACATTTCCAGTACTTTGTTTTTCCAGATTTTCTAATTCACTCATTTTATGTTTTAATTTATTTTCAACTTCTAGTAACTTTTGTCGTCGAGGTGCCATTGTCCTGGTCATTTGGTTATACTGGTATATAGTCCTGACCCAACTGCATAGTGCTGCGGCTGCAGTTGACACCTTCTTCATATTGTCAATTGTAAATTCAGGATTGGTTATGTAAGGCTCAATTTTTTTTATCATAGACTCAGAAATATTATCCTTGTCGTAGTTCTTGAGCATTGTTAGGAAATTGCTGTTGCCTGAAAAAAATAACAATTTTAAAATAGTATGCTTTTCAGTGAAGAAGTGCAAACTATTTGGAAAATATATATTGCTTCATCAATAGCCTCGCAAACAGTTGAAGATCTCATTTAAAAGCACTGTCATGATTCCATTCAGTTTCAAAATATCACCTGGATTTGATGTATTAAACCCATGGGTTGGCTCACAAAGTTTTGTTTTTTTTATGGATCTATGAACATATGGAAGTATCACGAGGACAAACAACATACTGCAGAATTCTGCATTATTTTTCAATAATGTCAAATCTAATTAACTGTTGTTCACTTGGCTCATGATCAAGACTGGAAAACAGTGAATTTTTTGCAGACGGAGAGCGTTAATTTAGTGATGTTACCCGAACAGCAGGATAGCATCACCAAATTCACCTATCTTGGGATCTCATTCTGCTCGGCCTCATTTTCTTGGAATTATCTATAGTCTCAAATTAACATTGTATTAGTTACTTTTTATCTTCTGTTCAGTTTCTATATCCCCTAATTTGCAGAAGATAAATGGATCATCGAGGTGACTAATGGGTGAACATCACCAACCTCAACTGGGGAACTTCGATCTGATCCTAGATCTCCCATAGCAGTTGAGGCCTAACCCAAATAAAGTTCACAGAGGGTAAATTTTGTGATGTTAGCATGCTGTGCCAGATAGCCTCACTATATTCACCCTCTGGGGACCTCAATCTGCAAATGTCAGACACACTGTTTTCCAGGCTTGCTCATGATTACCATTAGTTTGCTACAGTAATGCCCTAAATAACTGACTCCTTAACCACAGCAGAATTATGGGTAATTTTTCAGGATTTAGTCAGAAATATGGCTTGTTGCCATTCATCGGAAAGCTCTCCCAAGAGCTTTCCGATGAATGGCAACAAGCCATATTTCCAACTAAATCCTGAAACTTACCCATAATTCTGCTGTGGTTAAGGAGTCGATTATTTAGGGCATTACTGTAAATTCTAATCACAATCATAGCACACCATTGAGCAGTTCCATCAAATATCTATTAACCCTTTACCCAACAGAACGGCCCTGTGCCAATGCATTCTCTTATATATGCGAGGCGACCTATATGAAGAACACATTAAAAATTATAAAATTGTTAAAGAATGTAAGAAAAAATGGTAAAATGCATTCCTATGGTCGACTCGCATATATAAGAGAATGCATTGGCACAGGGCATAACTGTAACTATCACAATGTGGTCAAGGAGCCGGTTCCAATGATATCCATATTTGTATGGTTCTATTGAGACAGACCGAAGATATTTTAGGCTGTTGAAGCTTTATTTGGCCGGTTTTGGCCGTTTTGTTGGGTAAAGGGTTAACTGTTCATATCATACCTGCAAATAGTGTGTCTGTCATTTGCACAATGAGGTCCCCAGAGGGCGAATTTAGTGAGGCTATCCCACACGGCGTGCTAACATCACCAAATTCACCCTTGGGAACTTCATTCTGCTTAGGCCTCAACTGCTATGAGAGACCTAGGATCAGAAGGGAAAAAGTAACTGAAAACAACTATAATTTGAGACTATATATACTTAAGATGAGGCCTAAGCAGAATGAGGTCCCCAAAGCAGTGTTCGCCCTGCCATTAGCCATTTTAGCAAATTGCGAGAGAAAAAAAATGTGGCTAAAATAAATATGCCGGTGGCTAAAAATATGGCTACAGGCATTTTTCGTGTCGACCGCGGACTGATCGACAATTTATTGACAAACAAAAGAAATTAACCGGCTTAGCACAAGACGACTTAACATTATTCGCGAGAGCTGACGAGAAGGATATTACGGATGTGTTCGATTAGCTATACTATCGGGCGTCAGTTTCACACCCTGGGCAATAAGTTAATGATTGTTTAGAGGTTGATTCTACTGACGCTATCACAATTGAGTAAACATAGATTTATGAAATGGCTTCTTGTGTTTTAACCTGATTGCAAAAGAGTGAAGTCATATATATGCCAAATTCAATAGCTTCTCGTTTCATTGATGTTAATGCAGTGGACGCTGTTGAATGGGACAATGACACTCACGGACACATTAAAGATGGACCTGAACTTAGGCAAGATGCAGTGTCAGCCTGCAGGAAGTTTTCGTCTGTTCTGGAGATAATTTGAATAGTAGATTCACTGATGATGAGGACGACTCGGAGATCTACTCTAGTTTGACCAAACTGTTTGAGCCGTTATATAGTGATAAGGAAGTTATCATAAAGTATTCCAAGCGCTTGGTGGATTATGTGAAACGATGCCGCGATGTGCTAATTTATCCCACAGTATGTGGCTAAACTTTTTCAAAAGTGGCTAACAAAATTGCACAAGTGACTAAAAAAATTGGCTACAAAGAATTTTGGGCCAGGGCGAACACTTCCCCAAAGGGTGAATTTGGTAATGCTAGCCCGCTGTATGGGATAGCATCACTAAATTCACCCACCCTCTAGGGACCACATTCTGTAAATGACAGACACAATGTTTGCAGACTTAGTCCAGAAATTGAGTGATATAGGTCTAGTGTGAGCTATTGTCTCTAATTCAGTCTTGTTAGAAATCTCAAATAGGAAGTTTTACTTCAAGTTCAATGCATGCTAATTAGATTTATGATCTTTTGCACAATAAAATCTTACTAAATAACATGCCCATTTCTATTGACTGATAAACATTTTACTTTAGCAGCCCCAATATGTGATATATCTACACACAGAGATACTATCTGACCTAACTTGATCAGACTGATAGTCATGGTTGGTCATCTTAATTAATCAATAAATTACTTTGTATATCAATATGCTGTGCCCAAATGAGTTCAATGAGTCCATGTTGTCGTCCACCCATGGTACCAGCTACTAAATTGAACTAACTGCTAATGACTCACTCAGTTGAAGTTTAGCAGTAGGCCAGTCTGGTTTCTGACTTAGTAGGATCATAACTGCCTTCATAACCATGAGAACTAGCTGAGGTGGATTACTGAATGACTTAACTTCAGTAATATCACGCTTATCAAGTGAATCCAAACCCTGAAACAGAATAAAACATTTTCAAATTTCATAGAGAATTCACTCGGAAAAACTCACCAATTACTCTTTTAGCGGTACCCCAGTCCGGTTTCTGTTCCAGTAACGTCATTGCAGCTGACATCACTAACTGAACCAATCGAGGCGGGGTTTTAAATGATCGAAGCTCTGAGAAGTCACGCTTATCAAGAGAGTCCAAATGCTGAAATGTAATAGGTACAGTAATGCCCAAAGTAATCGACCTCTTAACCAAAGCAGAATTATGGGTAACTTTTCGGAAATATGGCTTTCCGATGAATGGCAACAAGCCATATTTCTGACTAAATCCTGAAAAGTTACTCATAATTCTGCTTTGGTTAAGAGGTTGATTACTTTGGGCATTAATGTATCACTCGAAGCACCAGTTATGCTGGAGATGGGACTACAGTGCTTATAATCCAATGAGAATCAGAATCACGATTCTTAGGTTGATTCTGATTCGCTGTAGATATATTATATTTTGATTCTCGTAAAATTTTATAGTTTTTAACCCTTTCAGTGCCAGGGGACGATCTCATCATCCATAATTTACGGTCTGTAAAATCAGCCATAAAAAAAAAATATATTTTGGGTTGAATTTTTTTTGGGTATGCTTAAGCATGCTATAGCGAATTTAAAAACAAACTGGATAAAACCTTAGGGGCATGTTATAACTCAAAACTATCACCAAGTATTCATAGTAATAATTTTGATGCCCATGTAAAACGTAATATTCCCTGGCACTAAACCTACAAAATAAGTCTGTTAAAGAATATAAGAAAAAATTATTAATACTAATTCCAGGCTTAATGTGAACAACAACATATCTTCATATCCACTACCCTGGAATGACCCTGTGATCATAGTCTGAGTTATAATTATTTGCAACCAAATATTTAAAATACATGCAAAAAAGTTTAGATTTTTTTTCTCAATTCAGCAGCAGATATGAGGTTGTGGTTTTACTTTTTCAAGAGATCATTTCAATTTCCATGACTATTTAACCCTTTCAGTGCCAGGGGCCGATCTCATCGGCCCTAATTTACGGTCTGTAAAATTGAATCTAAAAAAAATTAAAAATTAAAAAACTTATTTTTTTTTTTTAGATTTTTGTTTTTTTGGGTTGAATTTTTTTTGGGTATGCTTAAGCATGCTATAGCGAATTTAAAAACACAATGGATAAAACCTTAGGGGCATGTTATAACTCAAAACTATCACCAAGTATTCATAGTAATAATTTTGATGCCCATGAAAAACGTAAAATTCCCTGGCACTAAACCTACAAAATAAGTCTGGCACTGAAAGAGTTAAAGAATATAAGAAAAAATTATTAAAATTGTAAAAAATTGTAAAAAATAATAACAAATGATGAAAAATTGTTAGGCCAATGCATTCTTATATATGCGAGGCGACCTATAGTCGACTCGCATATATAAGAGAATGCATTGGCACGGGTATATGGGTTGATACAAAAATCGGACTTGGCAGTGAAAGGGTTAAATATCAGAATGATTATTTGGAGAATACATATTAATATCCATGTTCAAAACAACATAACAATGCAGTTATGTTTAAGTCATTTCAAGTTTTCATCATGATGGTATTTAATATACACATGTATCTTAACCTAATGGCTGCTATACGTCCATAACATGTCATGCCATGTGCTATATGTTCGTACCAAGTAAGGACCTACTTCAGCACACTACCATAACTGGAACTCAAGAGATTGGTGCATCAGAACAACTGTATATCAGTGTCAAACAGTATATGATGTTTCATGATTGTCAATGATAATTGTTTTATGGTTTTTGTGATATCCCCGTTATATTTTTCCACTGGAAAATGGCCATAACGTCCACGGTGCAGCATGACATCATAACGTCATTAGCAGAGAAGAGGTTAAGGAACATTTTTTAAGAACTGAAATGACATTAGAATTTTACGAAAATATTTTTTCAGGTTTGAATTGATGCAGCACGGTGCGTGAAGTCGAAGTGAGTAAATACAAAATTGAGTGAAAAATAGTACTGCGTGAGGTATATGAGAGTCATAATCTTTGAAGATGGAGATCCTCTAAACTGTGTCTAGCAGGAGTCAACTATCACCATCACCGACATGATCCAATAACACCTGCTGGGGCACTGCAGCTACCATCAACCTACATTGTTCCAGTGGGGGGGGGGGGGGCTAAACACCCCTCTCCTGCATACCAGCGACGGAAATGACATTATAATTTTACGAAAATATTTTTTCAGGTTTGAATTGATGCAGCACGGTGCGTGAAGTCAAAGTGAGTAAATACAAAATTGAGTGAAAAATAGCATTGCGTGAGGTATATGAGAGACGTAATCTTTGAAGATGGAGATCCTCTAAACTGTGTCGCGTGAGGACAGTAGATGAGCATCCATTTGTAGGAAGGTGGCAGTCAGATAGAATTGCCACTTGATCTGGCGACAGTCTTCCCTGAATGATAATAACTATAACCATCTAGGTCCATCAAGCAAATTATCATATAGATGATACAAATATTTTTATGTCATAACTCTACCTTCATGCAACTTTCTAGGATGGGTAGGACAGCTTCTAGCTCCTTCTCAATTTCCACTCTGAGGCCATCGATTTCTTTAGTCGAGGTCATTAGATTTGCCCGAGATACTTCAAGTAGTTCTTTCGATGCTTCTGGGCTCTGTCAAGGTAAAAGTTCTTTTGTCATCAAAAGTTTTAGCAAAGTTATAAAAGTTTTTAACAAGGCGAGATAACAAGGGAGATAATTCATAAGTCATAATTAGGGGAGATGTTTTGTATCAGAAAATAAATTATTAAAAACTACAATAAATTGAATTTCAATTAACAAGACAGACAATGACTGTTAAGTCACCTACCTGACTGTAAAGACTGAGACTCTGAAGACCATAACAGTTTGTACTTGTCAAAATCACTTAAACACAAGTAGTTCTAAACAGAGACATAGCTATAGGGTCTCCATTGAGCAGTGGGGTATCTACCTTGAAATTGTCAACTGAATTCCCCTGACCCCACCCACCACACATAGCCTGTCCCCTCCCATTGAAGCAAACACACTCTCATGTTTGTTAAATTCTTTTGCACATGTTGTATCAAGCCCATAAGATAGGGGTCCAATTATCCAACCCCGAGCAGAAATGTTGTTTTAAATGTATACTCACCATGCTTTTTTCTGATGGTCGCACCTCCACAGCATTAATAAGACACGCATCAAAGTTATCTAGTAATGAGAGCTTCCCATTCGCCAATTGCTGATGTTGAAAATCAAAGTCCTTTAATCCACTGAAAAAGGAATTTGCTTTTAATCCTATCTATACTAAATGGATTCTCCCAATCAGTTATAAATGTATACCTTGGAATGGTCTATTACTGATCTGGAGTAATGTACAGGTAATAACAGGTAATACAAGTGTAGCTGGAGTCCCATTTATTGAGTGAAATGTTCTATGGTCGTTTATTGAACTTACTATCTGAACATTTCCTACATGATAACAACTCATCAATGAGTGTTTAGTAAATGTCTCCAAAGTCACCCTCTACTAGGCCCTTGGCTGGTGCCTGCAACACATATAAGAAAAAGTCTACAAGATGTTTTATTTTGTCATAATTTGAGTACCTTCCGCTTTTCATACAACGTCCCTGAATTCACACGATATATATGAGATGGACTTTTAAGCTGATTATTATAATTTGATTATCTTCTGCTATCTAATAGACCGCTTTCAGCTACACATAACAGTGTCTGACATTTGCAAAATAAGGTTCCCAGAGGGTGAATTTAGTGATACTATCCCGCACAGCAGGTTAGAGTCACCAAATCCACCCTCTGGGAACCTCAACTGCTATGGGAGACCTAGGATCAGATAGAATTTCCCCAGTTGAAGTTGGTGTTGTTCCCCCATTAGTCACCTCGATTATGCATTTTATCTTCTGCAAATTAGGGGATATAGAAACTGAACACAAGGGAAAAAGTAACTAAAACCTTTGTTAATTGAAGACTATAGATACTTCCCAGAAGATGAGGCCTAAGCAGATGAGGTCTGCAGAGGGTCAATTTGGTGACCCTAGTCAGCTGTGTGGGTAGCATCACTAAATATAACCTCTGGGAACCTCATTCTGCAAATGACAGGCACACTATTTCAAGGCTTGTAAGTATTCTGATCAAATATGCTGGGTTGATTGAATGGGAATAGAGCATCAAGATATTTTCATTAACACTTTTATTCTAAATACTCATTGACGAGTAGGGTACAGTAATGCTCTAATTAATCGACTTCTTAACCACAGGAGAATTATGGTTAACTTTTCAGGATTTAGTCTGAAATATGGCTTTTTGTCATTCATCGGAAAGCTCTCAGTCGATTAATTAGAGCATTACTGTACCAGTTTGAAATGTTCAGATAATAAGTTCAACAAACAACCTTATTATCTGATAGACCTTAAAATCCATCAAATTTTGCGAGAATCAAAACATAGCATTTCTACAGGGAATCAAGACCTTTTTACGAGAATCAAAATGAGAATCCTGATTCTGATTCTCATCGGAATTTAAGACTTATTTATCTTTTCATCTATCTGTTGTCTGATTATACTTTCTGAACACACCTCCAAATGAATGACAGATCATTCCAATATATACTTTATATATAACTGGGTGGGAGCATCCATTTATTAAGGAAAGGGTTAATTGTACAACTGAATTATCAGCATGCAAAGTCATTTTTATAAATTAATTATATTGAGGTTCCATGACAATGATAACAGTCAGATGATGCCTTTATTATTAAGAAAAAACAAAGTATATCGCCACTTAAAAATATAAAATAACAAGTTAGGAAACCTACCTATTGTACAGGTATCACATCAACAGATTATTTACACCACTCTTCCCAAAACCTTTGGCAATAACAGGGTTGGTACTTACATGATTAGTCTTTTCAGTACATACTATATGAAGCATGGCCATTTGTTTATCGATTATAAATTTAAGAAGTATTAAAATATTTATAATTCTGCATAATTCAGACATTGTGCTTTCTGAGATGATACGATCCATGCGGTTGGCATTTTTGGAAATACTAATTGAATGTTGAATTCTTCCAATTATGGGTGAAGTACTGGGTACACAATTATCAGTTTGATTCAATGGAAATAATATGAATAATGATTGAATAATGTGTTATAAATAGTCCTCCATTATTACAGGAAACAGATTGATATCCAAGCCTGAGTTTAGTGTGCCTGTCATTTGCAGAATGAGGTCCCCAGAGGGTGAATTTAGTGATGCTATCCCACATAGAGGGCTAGCATAACTAAAGAGACCTCAACTGCTATGGGAGACATAGACTCAGATTGAAGTTCGCAAATGGAGAACATTGTGATGTACACCCATTGGAAACCTCGATTATGCAATGTGTCATCTGCCAATTTGGGGATATAGAGAAACTAAACTAAAAAAGAAATAGAATCTATAGAAAAATTGATAATAAAGAAACTTTCCAGAGAAGATGAGGCCTAAGCAGAATGAGGTCCCCAGAGGGTGATTTTATTGATGCTAGCCTGCTCTGTGGGATAGCGTCAATAAATTCTCCCTCTGGGGACCTCATTCTACAAATAACAGGCACACTAAACTCAGGCTTGTTGATATCGTACTCTAATGATGTAAATAGCTCATCAAATTCTTCTGTAGACTTTGTCTTCCAAGATGTGATCTTCTTATTTAAACTATCCTGCACATTGTAAAGCGGGACGTCTGTTTTGTCCCCACTCTCTTTAAAATTGACTAACAGAAAGGCACAGTCCTTAACCTGAAGAAAGAAGGTGAGTGCATGATTATCGCAGACTTAATTAGGCACAAAGGTTGGCTATCCACAACATGTTGATAACCTCCCTTCGCTCCCATTGGACGGCATTGTACAGTGCTCAAAATGTCTAAATTATGTCATTATTGCTGCACAATATTGAATAAAGTGTGAATTTATACATAACTGAAATAATTAAACAGACAATTGATAAATACTAAGCTATTAGGCACACTGGTAGAACTTATTTAAGTTTGTCAAACAAGTTGATTATTTTGTCAAGGCAGAGAAATCAAAAGCTGGGCTGTTGACCGGTGCAAATGCCCATGTGGCATACCGCCTAGTGTTGGTATACCTATAAACCCATGGCTGAGATACTCAGGCAGATGGACAAAAAATGAATAACTCTAGAACAGAAAACCTAAATATAACAAATGAACACACCCCTGAATGCTCTCATAATGGTGAACATCCATAACAATATTTTTGATATATGACAACAAGTGGTGGAGATATTTGCTTGACTGGACAAAGAACCTACATTTCCAGATAAACAATGATGAATAAGTCTAGAATGAAAAACCCGAACATGATTGAAAACTCCATTGAATGTTCTCATAGTGCTGAACATCTAAGGCAAATTTCATTGAGATCCGACAACCGTGGCTGAGATATCTGCCCAGACAGATGGAAGGATGCCCTGAAGGATGATCGGACTCATTTAATCCATTATACATACCATTTGTTTCGGGCATGGAGGTGTAATAATATACATTAAAACCTCTCCAAACTGAATACCCTTTGGATCAGTCTTCTATTCGGTTTATAGAGGTGTTCATTTATAGAAAATCGTACTACGATCGTAATGTATTGACATCGACTGTTACTAAGAGTTGTCGAAGCATGCACAACCAACTCATTATTGATTAATTTAAAAATTACCAAATAAAAGATAAATAACATAGATAAAACACAGTATAATAAGAATTAAATGGTATATTAAGACATAAAACATGTATACATGGAAACGATCAATTTTACGCTGATTTGAAAATGTTGCTGACAATATTATTAAATGTAGCACATGTATTGTAGTTTCTTGTTCAGATTCGGAGGCAAAAATTTATGTATTCGTTCACTTATGGACTAGAAAAGTCATCCGATGTTCGGAATAGAGAGTTTCCGGTTTACAGAGGTCATTTTTAGAGAGAATGGACTTTGGTGAATTTGAGACCAGACAAATTGTTGAGTATAGAGAGGGATTCGGTTTATAGAGGGTCTGCTTTAGAGAGGTGTTATTGTACAAGGATTCTGCCTTAAATTCAACTTATTCTCAATAAATTTAGGATAGGATAGGATGAGTCAATGAGTCAATTAGGCCAAACTAAATATATAATCAGTTTCTCAGAAACCTACAAAATATCTTCACAATTAAATAATTAGCAGTTTAGATCTTCTGCTTGCTGTATATTTGTTATGTCATGGTTGTCTTTAAGTCTACCTTCAGTAATGATTATGAATCATTGTTGCCATCGGACACAAGATTTTTATGGAATTATTGTGGTAAGTTTTAAATTGCATATCAAGGTAGCACAAATTCAAAGTACACAAATTTGAAAATGAATGAAAAATAATAATGTGCTAATTTGAATATGAATTCTCAGTTTCTCAGACCAAAATTGTTTTTGAACAGCATGTGGACGCGATTTAATATTTAATTTAATATTCTGGGGAACACCGCTATAAAGCATTTCACCTCTGAATGGGCTGGCTCCAGGGCTAATTACAAATGCCGGTGTATGTATACTTTATTGATAGATAATGTGTGAATTAGTTTGTCCAAAATAACAGATTCAAGTTTTACTGACACACTTCGAGTTTTTAACCAAATCTGAATTTGGAAACAGGTCTGAAAGATCTAATTTCTGTGCATTTTGTGTAAAAATGTACAGCAATTATTTCATACCAATTAAAATTTCCCCTCACATATTAAACACAAACAAGGCTTGCGCATCAAAGATGGCTTGGTCGAGTTTTTTGCCCATAAGAGTGAATCTGTTCGACCAAGACAAACTAAAGAACCATATCACAGAACTATGGGCCATAACTCAAGTAACTAAAGATTAGAGGTCACCCCGAAGATCCATATTGGATGAGAAATGTGACCAGTAAGGTGCGCTTAAGGATTTAGTCAAAGAAAGAGTAAAATCCAAGATGATTTTTAACAGAATTTGGAAAAAATAGTAAGAACCCATCTAGAGGTCACCCTGGCGATTCATATGAAGTTTGTGGATGATTGGATGAGGGATATACTTTGTAGGGTGTGCTAAAGGATTTAGTGATGCAAAGAGTAAAATCCAAGATTGCTGCCGGCGGCTATGTTTTTCATCGTAAATTGGTCAAATTTGACAGCTTCCATCCAGATGTGATCCTGGACTCATATACCGATCATCATTAAAATCGGTCAAAGTTTGTTTGAGTTATTGAACTAATGGTCGCGAACAATCAAAATTGCTAAAAATAGACAATTAATAGCTATACTCTAATTAATCAACCCACTTTAACAAGGTTATGGGCCAGTAATGACCATAGTCATACAGCCACTTGACGGCGGTCAGGCAGTATAACTGTCACCACTAACGATGACTCGCGGTACCGCTCGGCATTTTGACCAAAATTACCAAATGTTTTTAAATTGTCAGCACAAAGTTATAATTATGTGTACATAGTGTTTTGGAAATACTTACCACACACAAATGTTCTTTGTCGTTTCATTCTGAAGAAAATTGGCCCTGATTTTTCAAGAATCAATGATCGGAGAGTGAATATTAAGGGAGGCCCACAGGGGTGCAGTGTAATTTAAAACAAAATAAAGTAATACCGCACATCAACCTCGTTCAGGAGGGTCGATTAATTAGAGTTTTAAGTCCCATAACTCTTTTATAACTGATTAGACAAACTTGGTTTTTGAACTCATTCAAGATATTGTTGCAACAGACCCATATACCAAATATGAATGAAATCGGTTAACATTTATCGCACTATGGTCTTGCGCCCGTCTGGCGCATACCCAAATGCCTGCCATCCTGCCAACCAACCAACCAACCAACGTGGGGTTTCGGGACCATATGGTTGGGCCTAGAAATGGGAAACTGATTTTGTGTGGTCTAAGGTTCTATCAGGAATGAATTTCTCACCTTTGCCCTGATGTGGCAAATCATACCAAACAGTTCATCCACCAAAGCAGGCAGCTCTTTTGCGGAGCAGGTCCTAAATGCAAGGAAATATGCCGTCCTGGAGCTGATATGCAAATCTAGCATATGCTGAAAAATAGTAATTTAATAAGGCTAATAATGTTAAAAGTTGTGCAAAGTAAAAGTTCGGACAAACCATTTCGAAAAAGGGGGATGATACCACTAAAAACATTGTAACGACTTCATAATCAAGTTGGTAAATATCTGTGCAAGTGTCGGAAAAAAATGACTGGAAAAATGTAGGAATGCAAACTTGGACAAAGTTGATTTCCGGGGAGCCCGTTAATAATTTGTTTTTACCCAAACCTGACATCAATGTATACTCACCCTCTAAGATCTAAAAATGGGGGTAGGCTTGTCTAAGAGGAGTACCCCATGATATTATTTGGGAGTAAAACGTAGACTGAGCTTATCTTCAGGGGCTTACTGACGGGTGTATAGAGTAATTTGTTTTTGTACATTTGAAATCTCACCTCATCACACTCATATATGTTAACAGTTAAGTGTGTATTGGCTCTTGGAATATTTCTCTGTAGATATGTTATCTTCTTCCCTCCATTATTGGTGAGGCTGTCCAGAACATAGCTTTGTACATTACTCATTTTGACAATGCAGACCTTCAGTGTATTCAGATCAGTGATGCCTAGCAACAAGATAAAGAGACTAAATAAACATGTTTACAAAATATATAATTTGGAAAGTAAAGAAATGACAAGAAATTAGTATATTTCAATATTTACGCTCACACTTGTATTTGTGCTGTGGTACTGCAGAAGTTGGTTGGTTGAAATCGCAACATATGACATCAGGCGCCAGCCCAGACTTGGTTTCCAAACAATTTAAAATTGGCGGTAAAAGATCTTTTAAGCTGCTAGTAGGATGTAAACATACGGTAAGAAATGGATGTTGATTTTGTTGAACTCCATGTAGTAAGGATGCAAGTTGCTCCAACATTTTTATGTGTGGAATGCTTTCACATTCACCACAAAATGTCAGACAACAGTAATGCCCTAAATAATCGACTCCTTATTAAACCACAGCAGAATTATGGGTAACTTTTCAGGATTTAGTCGGAAATGTGGCTTGTTGCTATTCATCATTGCTTGTTTTCAGATAAATAGCAACAAGCCATATTTCCGACTAAATCCAAAAAGTTACCCATAATTCTGCTGTGGTTAAGGAGTCGCTAGTTGGTCGGTAAACAGGCCAGCCGACATACATCATGTAGAACAAGAATGTGGCATTATAAATATAGATTTCAGGGTCATATAGGGAAACTTGGTGATAACTGTTGGCAAGAATGGGATAGCAATGCATCTACTGAATACGTATCTCAGAGTCGTTTATATATGATATGTAGCCGTATCTCAACATGGGTTGGTCAATAATTTCATACCGATATGTTCAGTCAATGGAGCGATTAGGATTACGGAAAGTTGAAATGTCCAAGTAATACTAAACGTCAATATGAGGAGATACATGAACATAAAGTTTGGAATTCAGCAATTATATATGGAATGACAAAGTTTGTTAAACCATAATGTTAACTAGAGTGTCACTGGAGTAATTGCAGCAATAACCCCCTTATGATCAGACCATGGATACTCTATTACTAATGTCAGAACATCTGTCATGTTTGGGAAATAGAAATCATGTCTGGATTTTGTTTCTGTCGTTAGGAAGGTATCGTTGTTAATCAGATGTTAGCATTTGAAAGTGTCTTTCCAAGATGGCTGATGGCAGCTATGTTTTTAATGAATTTCAGAAATTATAAGAGGCTCCCATCTGGAAGTTACAGTGAAGATCCATATAAAGTTGGTGACAATCGGATGAGATGTGATTTGCAGGGTGTGCCGAAGGATTTAGTCATGCAAAGAGTAAAATCCAAGAAGGCTGCAGGTGTCCATGCTTTTCAAGAAAATTAGAAAACAAGGGGTATGCATCTAAGATGCTTTTGTCGAGTTTTTTGGCAGTCGAACCAAACTTCTGCCAATAAGGTGCACAACTCCAGGAAAAAAAGTTGGACGGTGGTATATTATTGCAATAGACCTATATACCAAATATCAATTGAATCTGTTAATATTTCATTGAGTTATCGCACTAACGGTGATACAATTGTGATTAAAATAGACAAACTAAGACCCATAACTCCGGAAAAAAATTCTGACAAACCAGGTTTTTGTACTCGTCCAAGATATTGTTGCAATAGACTCATATACCAAATATTGTTTAAATCGGTTAATATTTCATTGAGTTATCGCACTAACGGTGATAACATTGCTAAAAATAGACAAACTAAGACCCATAACTCTGCAAAAACAAATTCGGACAAACCTGGTTTTCGAACTCGTCCGAGATATTGTTGCAGGAGACTCATACACCAAATATTGTTGAAATCGGTTAATATTTCATCAAGTTATCGTGCTAACGGTGATAAAATTGCTAAAAATAGACAAACTAAGACCCATAACTCCGCGAAAAAAATTCGGACAAACCTGATTTTCGAACTCGTCTGAGATATTGTTGCAGGAGACTCATATACCAAATATTGTTGAAATCGGTTAAAATTTCATCGAGTTATCGTGCTAACGTTGATAAAATTGCTAAAAATAGACAAACTAAGACCCACAATTCCGCGAAAAAAATTCGGACAAACCTGGTTTTTGAACTCGTCCGAGATATTGTTGCAAGAGTCTCATATACCAAATATTGTGGATAACTCTTGTAAAAAAGTTCAGACGTGACCCATTTTCTACAGGCATTAAATAGTCATTGGGAGCAACTGCCATACCAAAATTTTTTGGAATCTGTTCACAAATGTCAAAGTTATAAGGCATTCTTTAGGTCCGTCCGCCCGCCCGCCACCCGCCCGCCCCTCGCCAAACCATAAGTCGAGTTTTTGAAAAACTTGACTAACTAAAAATTTATGACTCTAATATAGTGGTCACCCAATATGAAGTCTGGTAAAGGTAATAATCGGATGAGGGATGTCATCTGTTAGGTGCGCTAAAGGATTTAGTCATGCAAAGAATAACGAGAGGCCGATCACGATCGGCAGATGTTTAACCCATACCCGGGCAATAGCGATTAGCTATAACTGATAATTTATCAAAGATATGATCACAGGTATCCATATATCAGCACCATCTTGAATTCAATAGCTCAAATAACTTGTCTTAAGAAGTGGTTAAAGTATTTGTGGTTGCGGAGGGGGTTGTTTTAAATTTAATAACTCTTATATCCTTATTCATCCAAGGACCTCTCTATGTGAGATCCAATGGTTTAGTTATTTCTGAGGATATGTTTATAAGTTGAAGTTAGCTCATTGGAAGCAAAACTATTACATATCTATCTCTGCCACTTTTGACCTACCAGCTATTCAAATCTCATTCACTTCTAAAGAGAAATTATAATTAGTTGATAAGCCAGACTGCTTAGAACAACATGTGGGATTCCATCTCATGTTTAATTTGAACTTTAATGACGCCCCCCCCCCCCCCCCCCCCCCCTCCCCATTCTTCCCAGTTGTTATTTGTTTATCAAACATGTCAAAAATGCATGTAGATTATACAATACAAAAGTGTTATCTATATAATGTTATACAGCCATTATATGGTGCGGATGCTGGCCCCTATGACCCCTAAATCGAAAAGATTACGATAGTTAATATAAAGGAAAGTAAGAGTTAATATAAAGGAAAGTAAGTAGCACTCAATCAAATGGTTTCAAGACATAACAATATTTTACAAGTAGCTTGCAAACTAAAACACATAACCTTCACTGTTAATCTTTTAAGCACTCTGTGGTCCCCAAAATTCAGTCAACCATGACAATATGAACAGTTGGGAAAATAAGGTTCCTGGCAATATTAACAACATCTGCCATATTGATTTTCAAAATAATGCATCACCTATAATCTGTAAGCATATTCAATTGGTGTCTTATTGAGTGTTCATTAACTAATGAACCTGATTCAACAAGAGGGTTCATTTAATATGTTTCTGCATAATTCAAACAATAATGTAGATTTATCTGCTTGTAAACCATTGCATATAAAGATTATATTGGCTATTAGCCATTATTTTAATGTAATATCGAAAGAATATGTCTGAAGGGTTAATATATTTTTCAAAAATCAATTAATCAATCAATACCACAATCCATAGAAGTGAATAGTGTGAAGATAACCCAAGATAAGACATATGAGGAAGAGCCCATGTGCATTATAGCATGAGTCTGTTGGAAACTTGGAAAGGGTTAATTATTTTCTAAGCATATCAATGGAATATAGAAGACAATTATGTAGGTCAGGGGTCCATTATCAGACAGCCTGTAATGAAATTTCAAAATAGGATAAACAAGAGTCTCATGTCATTTATCAAATTTGACAATTAGCTGGCCATCAGTACTGTTTATCTTGGTATCCATCTAACCATCTGTAGCAGATGTCATTACTCATTTCATTTCATTTCATGTGCTGTTTGTCTGCCTGGGCAAGCAATTACTCTAGTAGCTGAGGGCGTTTTGTATGCACTTTTATGTCCAGAGCAAAACTCTTCACGAATCCACTAATTGAAGGTACACGAACAATATTTGGTTGGTGACACATTTCCCATTGAGGGCGAAATGGGTCAAATGGCCACGCCCCTTTTTGCGCGAAGTACTACCACCCGCCGTGACTATATATCCAGAACCGTTGGCCAAAGGGGGTCGTGTGACCACTCAAAATATGCGGAATGGCCACATTATGGGGGGTCAGTAATACATTTTCATATCCAAAAGTCAATGGTGTTTAAGATAATTGCCAAAAACCAAAAAAAATAAATTTTAAGGGCCCAATTTTGGGGTTCAGCACTTTTATCTCAAAGCTGAGCCCCCAATTCAAATTTTATTGATCTATATCCATCGGTGCCACATATAGGTATAATTTCTGTACCATTATTGGATGAGATTGACCTCCAAGGAGCTCTTGACCCTGAAAATAAGGTTTTTGGATGGAATATATTGGTCGTAGAATGAAAAACAGACATTTTCCCAATAACAAAGATGTTGAGGAAATCATCAATTATACGGTATTTGATCAGTAACCTAAAACTCCTACAAAAAGGTTACCTGGTGATATAATTTGAATGTAGTTCATCTTTTGTTATCTAGATTTCATGGCCTTTGATGTGAGATGGCTGCCAAAATTTTATTGATCTATATCCATCGGTGCCACATATAGGTATAATTTCTGTACCATTATCGGATGGGATTGACCTCCAAGGAGCTCTTGACCCTGAAAATCCACATTATGGGGGGGTCAGTAATACATTTTCATATCCAAAAGTCAATGGTTTTTAAGATAATTGCCAAAAAACGATTTCAGCATGTTACGCACCACAAGTATACAATACCACCAAGGCCACAGCATATGTATGACACTTTTTAAAGAACTATCCGAATTCTCTGATCGACTTAAGAGCACAATTGACCACACACAATGGGATTAGCTGGAAATTGCTGCTGAGGATGTGTTGATCCCGACACACAATGTGAGCTCTTCATGACTGAACATGCCTTGGAAACTGGTGTGCTTTACCAAAAATCAGGTAACAATTGTGCTCTAATCAACAGAAATGTACAGATTGAACAAAACAGGTTTTCAAAATTTGTTATCAACATTTAACAGCTGATCTGATTTAAGTGACCAAGATATGAAACATGCTAAACACTTTTACTAAATTGAAAGACCAGCTGTTTGCTTCATGCAGCAGCCACATGTTGTGATCCTAAAATGGGTATTGCACCTGGGCATAGTAAAAACATGTTGTAATCAGATCGATTCAGATGGGAGATGACCATATATACCAGTATATATTTCAGAAGTAATCAATTCTTACAAAAGGACACCTCATCTCACAAAAAGTTTTAGGAAATGATGGAATGATCACTATTCAATCAATAGTAGAATGAGCCTTTGTCAGTCCCACATTAGTTTTGATTGGCCATGATAGTTGCATCACTTGCAGGTTGGAGAAGATGAGGGTATATAATTTCACTAACATAATTCTTCATAATAGCTAATAGCCCTCATAACTTACCATTTTAAAGATATTTTCATTTTCAATACCACCTCAGGTTAAGTGGTCCTGCTAATTTTATATTATGCTGATGGGTACTGCTGGATTGATATGTTTGTAGGTCAAAGCAATTCTGTCAAGTACCATCATTTTACCTAAAGTTGGTTATTTTTGCATTGTTTGGCTAACCCGAGCAATTTGTGCAAAAGTCAGTGTCTGTATGCAACATTCAAGAACATATATACTTCAAAATTTTTATTGTGTACGCTGATGTTTGGTAAACAACAGGAATAGTCATCTCAATTATGGCCAGTTTGTAAAAACCATCACCCATTATTAAAATATTTCACAATATA
Source organism: Siphonodentalium dalli (assembly GCA_032622095.1). Taxonomy (NCBI): domain Eukaryota; kingdom Metazoa; phylum Mollusca; class Scaphopoda; order Gadilida; family Siphonodentaliidae; genus Siphonodentalium; species Siphonodentalium dalli. Next base: position 108,052,921 of record CP136064.1, read on the forward strand.
CATGTTTTTTAATGTTTTCTACACATTGTGGCTTATCCTCGATTCGTTCAGATCGCTTTGCTCTACCTGAATATCATACCAAATGTATTAGCATCACCACTAAACTTGGGATGAATACTGCCAAATGAATATATTGTGATAAGGGCAGTGGAAAAATAATGGTTGAGTCTTTTCTAAATATAATTTTAGTAAAACCTACACAATACCGTCTTGGTCTGATAAGACTCAGAGTCATGTTTATTTAGGAGTATAGACATGAAGTCCACCAGTTTTATGAAAATTAAATGGGCTCTGCACTAGTAACATCTGGACTCCTGGGACCCATTAATATTGACAAATGCAACACAAATGAAAAATACATAGTAACTTTCCTCAAACATAGATTATAACCTGACAATCATTGTGTTTGAATCAGTGTACATATGTATATGTAGGCATGGCCATAGCATGTTTTTGAAATACTGCAGAGTGCAGACCATAAATTTCACTAGAATATACATGTAGTTACTGCATGTACATCACACACATAAGGCGACTGACACACATAAACGTACCTGCAGGGTTCACAATATTTGACATGTAAAGTATATATATATCTCCTGTGCCTATAACATCAAACCAAACGGTTTACAGTACTTTTACTGACATTTTTGGAGTGGCACATATACATACATAAAAAATAAAAGTCAATTTAAAGGGACGAAATGAAAAATAAATTTGTGCAACTATAATGGAGATCTATATTGCATTACAACATCCACAAATCTACAAAATCTACAACATCCACAAATCTACAAAATCTACAAAAACATCTGACTATCATAGACATTGGTAATGTGATCATTTTTCCTTGATAAGTTGAAACATGAGGGAGGATTGCATAGCATGGCTACATGCAGAATGTAGATTTGTATGTATTTATATCTGCATATCAACTGATGCTTGTATTTTTCTTCTAACTCACTCCAGGCTAGCCATTATTTGTTCTAGAATAATGTACATGTTAGGGAAATTGTAGAACCTTTATACAAAATGGTGATGCAGCCAATCAAAATTGATGTGGGACTGATAAAGACACAACCTGCTCGACTACTGAATCATACTGATTGATCAAATTGTAGTAAATCAACATTTACTAAACCTACTTGTGGGCTGAGTATAATTCAATTCAACATTAGAATACCATAAAAAGACCCTGTTCTCCCATAAGTTTAAAGAAAATGACACATTGAACTCATTTACAAGTATATTGCTAATGTGATATATGTCATTCCATTTATAACCATTTTGGCAGCCATCTCACATCAAAGGCCATGAAATCTAGATAACAAAAGATGAACTACATTCAAATTATATCACCAGGTAACCTTTTTGTAGGAGTTTTAGGTTACTGATCAAATACCGTATAATTGATGATTTCCTCAACATCTTTGTTATTGGGAAAATGTCTGTTTTTCATTCTACGACCAATATATTCCATCCAAAAACCTTATTTTCAGGGTCAAGAGCTCCTTGGAGGTCAATCTCATCCAATAATGGTACAGAAATTATACCTATATGTGGCACCGATGGATATAGATCAATAAAATTTGAATTGGGGGCTCAGCTTTGAGATAAAAGTGCTGAACCCCAAAATTGGGCCCTTAAAATTGATTTTTTTTGGTTTTTGGCAATTATCTTAAAAACCATTGACTTTTGGATATGAAAATGTATTACTGACCCCCCATAATGTGGCCATTCTGCACATTTTGAGTGGTCACACGACCCCCTATGTCCAACGGTTCTGGAAATATAGTCACGGCGGGTGGTAGTACTTCGCGCAAAAAGGGGCGTGGCCATTTGACCCATTTCGCCCTCAATGGGAAATGTGTCACCAACCAAATATTGTTCGTGTACCTTCAATTAGTGGATTCGTGAAGAGTTTTGCTCTGGACATAAAAGTGCATACAAAACGCCCTCAGCTACTAGAGTAAATAGGGAATGTTATCATTATATTTCTAATAGAGTTGTCCACCACTCCACCATATAGCTTTAACCAGTGTATTACATGTAACTATATTATCAGTTACTTGAATTATAAAGGGCTATAACTCTGTTAAAATATATCGGATCAAACCCAAATTTTAACTTGATCTGTATTTTGGGGTGAGGACCACAATTTGGTGTTGATCAGATGAAAAATGTTTTGAGTCATAGCAGCTTGCGCGAGTTCTAAGTAAACATAAGAGTGAAAAGGGTTAATTAAATAATACCAAAAACCATACAGATGAAGACCATGTTAAGAAAAACCTAGGCAAATAATAGGAGGCAGATCAGAAGAAATATGTTCAACTTATTACATTGAATAGCATGTGTGTGAAGGGTTAATTATTTTCTAAACTGATCAACTCTAATCGATACCAAAAACTATACAGGTGAGGTGTGTGTCATCATAAACCTACATATCAAATATGAAAACAATCGGGACAAAAAATACTTTGGTTACAGCATCGGATAGCTCATGCCTATGTGCGGATGCAAAGTGTTAATAATTTCTAAACCGATCAACTGATCGATACCAAAAACTATACAGGTGAGGAGTGTGTCATCATAAACATGCACATAAAATTTTAACACGATCCAATAAAAAATATTCAAGTAATTGAATCGGATAGCAAGTGTCTATGGACGGACAGTAGGACGGACAGACGGATGAACGACGGATGGTTGATCCGGACGTCGGCATTATGTGTACACATAAAAACCAAGATGGCTGCCGGCAGCCATATTTTTCATTGATAATTTTTCAAATTTGATAGCTCACATCTAGAGGTGATCCTAAACATGCCTGTAAATTTTCAAAACAATTCTGCAATAAATGCAGGCTGCAAGGAGTGCCAATAGATCAGAATTTGAAATGCAAGATGGCTGCTGGCGTCATGTTATTTAACAAATTTCAGTAAAAATGGGAAGCTCCAATCTAGAGGTCACCCAGAAGAGCCATGTAAAGTTTGATGACGATTGGATGAGAGATGAGACTTGTAGGGTGTGCCAAAGGATTTTTTCCTGCTAAGAGTTTTTCCAGATTTTCCAATTAAATTACAAAAAACTTGATAGCTCACATCTAGTGGTCACACCGATGATCCATATGAATCTGGTGACGATCAGTTGAGTTCAAATTCGATAGCTCCCATCTAAAGGTGATCCTAAATATGCCCATAAATTTTCAAACCAATTCTCCAATAAATTCAGGCTGTGGGGTGTGCCGATGGATTCAAATTTTAAATCCAAGATGGCTGCTGATGGCCCAGTTCTGATTAAAACCATACTACATGTACTACATATATATGTTTTTAATCAGAACTGCTGGTGGCCATGTTTTTTTTTTATGAATTTCAGAAAAAAAGAGAGGCTCATATCTTAAAGTGGTCACCCTGAAAATCTACATGAAGTTTGGTGATGACCTGATGACAGATGTGAGGGGGTCCGAAGAATTTAGTACTGTTTTTTTGTCGAATGACCCCAAAATGAATCGTTCCCATCTACATGTCGCATTGTCAACAGATATGAGAAATTTCATAATGATCAGGCCAACTACCAACTCCCGAAAAGCAAATGACAAACGTGCCCAAATACATAAATCAGGGTTAATACCTCCCCTTTTTGTGGATCACAAATTTGCGCTCAACGGGATTCAAACCAGGTTTATTTTGACCTAATGCTCAACTTAACTTACCAACTGAGCCACAAGGCGCCCTCTACTTGCACTGATAATATGTTACTAACCTGTCTTTGATTGCACAGACAACAGAGGACATCCTGTGGCAGTGACTTCAATGTTATCCAAGATCACCTTTGGCACAGTTAGAATATCTGTACCAGAGATGTTCAGCTTCTTGAGTTTCTTTGATCTGAGGGCTAGTGGACCAAATATCCTCTCTGTTATATTTCTACACCCAATTAGCTTCAGCTGTAAATAGAGGATATCTAGTGTTTTTGAGTGGATTCTAAAAATTATCTCATGAGTGACCGAGCCAAATGTTTATTTTCAAGAATGGTTCTCATATTAATCCATTGATTTCCCCAAAAGTATGTTGAATTTTGACACAAGAACAAATATTATCATGCAATATAATATAGGGATTTACCAATCAATTTGTATGTAAAAAGGAATTCCATCATGGTAACATGCAACATCACCCGGAGAAGTCACTATAAGTTCTTAATCCTTCCATGACTGGAGCTTTTTGAAAACCCTGTGCCAATGCATTTTCTTATGTATGCGAGGATGAACTCACTATATAGACGGGAATCTCCTTGATATGAGGACTATAATTATGTTTTCCAAAGTTGTATATAGACAGTCATCTCCACGCTACATGTATGAGGAATATAATTATTTTGTGCAAAGTGGCCAAAACACCGTCAGATCGTCAGGCATTCCCAGGAAACATACATTTATCAGTTTATAGATAGACATGTCATGGTTTGTCCATACATGTGCCAATGTATTCATATTTGAAATCCACGATGGCTGCTATCGGCCATGTTTTTTTAAAACAAATTTGGTCAAAATAGGAGGCTCCCATCTAGAGATCACCCCGAAGGTCTATAGTATATGAAGTTTGGTGATGAACCAAATTTATCAAACATGTTTCACAAAATCTTATATCCCCAACATAATTAGTTGAAGATATTGTACAGTAATGCCCTAAGTAATCGACTCCATAACCACAGCAGAATTATGGGTAACTTTTCAGGATTTAGTCGGAAATATGGCTTGTTGCCATTCATCAGAAAGCTCTCAGGGAGATCTTTCCGATGTGGTTATGGAGTCGATTACTTAGGGCATTACTGTATATTACATGAAAAAACTAGAGCTTTATGCCTTTTTAACAAATCAAATTCCTTTAAAGAAGTTGCAAAATGCATATATTTACAGCATTGGCTGAGTCGCTTCACAACAGTATATGACAATATTGCGCTCTGGGGCTGGCGATGGAAAATATAGTCCCCTAATTTGTCTCTTTGTTTTTCGTTAGTGCAACAAAGTTGGACAAGAATTTAACTTAAATGAACAAAGCAATCATTTGGCATTGTCTGTTGAAGGTATCATGCACGGCTTTTTGAAATAGTATTAATCCACCTAAAGCAATGTAAAGATGCGGTGCGGTAATTTTTTTTTTGGTGCGATGCCAAGTGATATGTAGCGCACACCTATTAATCACTAGTGAGAGATAAGGAAATATGTAATGTTTTTTTAAAAGATAAAATAGGTCTTTAATGAGATATATACATATATTCGGAATATTGCACCTGCAAGACAATTTTTGTCTAGTGACACCGATGACAATAGGAATATGTGAATAGGGGCCTATCAAAGCAATATACACGTGGCATTGTCTATTCAATATCCTGGCCCTAAAATGCCAATGCGAATGGATTTATCAATATATTTAAAAGCTTCAATATTAAACTAAATACGTTATGCACAACGGTAATGTATTCATTAACATATATATACTTTAAACGAGCCCAAATTACATCACAAACATGACTATCTTAATTCTTGACATGATGTTGTACATATATATAATAATTCTATTACAGACATAATATTTTCTTACCCAAAATATGTATCTCCTAGATGATGTATTTTGGACACTGAACTAAGGGTTATATCCCTTCTTACTTCACCCATCGTAGAAGAGTTTAAGCGAAAAACTATACACAAATGTTTTCCCTTAATCTTGCTCAATATCCTTAGGTATTAAAATGGTACGATATACCTAAGGTACGTATCTATTAGCGCACCGGAAATGTAGAGTTATTTCCCATTGGCTTCCTGGCCACGTGATCCTCATTTCATAAAAAGACTTTGAGGTTTGTATTCGCTCTCTTCGCCCTCTAATTATTTGATGCATTTGACAGTGTACTAATGGTTATAATTAGAATCTGTGAAGAGGAGGAGGCCACGAGAGAGAATCAGGCTAGGCCTGCGACACCACCTGCTGCGCAGCAACGAGAGGACCCAAACGGAATAGGTTGTCTGCCTGCTGTGTAAAATCTCGTAAATAGAACTGAGCAAAAGTCGACCCTTGTGTCCAATATGCAGCAGCCAAGATGTCTCGAAGAGCCACTGAACCCCGGAATGCCCATGAAGCGGAAACCGCTCGTACTTCATGAGCCCGAATGTTCATCGAACAGAGGTGTGGAGGATCAATTTGGTCATAGGCCAGAGCTATAACATTTTTCAGCCATCTGGAGATAGAGCGGATGGAAATGTCGCCAGTAGTGCGAATCACAGGTAAGAAAAGCCGTGTTCTACCTAGACGTCTCGGTTCTACTCGGTAACTGATTCCCCCCTCCCTCCTGGGTAACGCAGGAATATGAATAGGAGAGGGGTAGTGAGAGGGAAGCTGAGTTTTGGAGAGAAAACCAGGATGAGGAAGCAGTTCAGCTGAGAGAGCCGAAATTCGGAGACATCCTGGGGATGTTGATAGGGCATGAATCTCACTAACCCGACGAGCCGAAGCAAATGCAAGGAGAAATACTGTTTTGAAAGTCAAATTTACAAACGAGCACATGTTTAGGGGTTCGAAGGCAGGACCCTGTAAAAACGTGAGGACAAGACCGAGATTCCATTGTGGAGACAACAATCTGGTACGTGGCCGGGACAGGGCACAACTAGCCAGGAGATCAGAAAGGGCTTGGCATGAGCCAATCCAGTGAATGCCACGATGTTTGAAGGTATTGGATAACATGGACCGATAACTCTTGATGGTAATGACCGAGAGACCTTTGTCCTCGAATAAAAACAAAAAGAAGTCAGCCAAGCGGCGGCGAGAGGGTGACGTAAAGTCATAATGGTGATCCAAACACCACTGGACGTACAGGGACCACTTGCACTGGTAGTGGTCGATAGTGGATTGTCGTCTGGAAGAAATTATTCGATCAGCAGCCCGTCGTGAGAAACCGCGGCGCCGGAGGCCCGACCAGACAAAAGACAGCTGTGTAGTCGCTGGTGATAAATGGGGGGGGGGGGACGACCTTGGCTGAGAAGATCGGAGGTGAGAGGGAGAGGAACCGGAGGGGCCTGAAGGAGTTGGAGAAGTTGGTTGGTCCAAGACCAACGGGGTCCAAGGGGCAAACCATGAGGATCGTGCAAGGGGTGCAGCAAATCTTTTCCAGGACACTGGGAATAATGGCCAACGGAGGGAATGCATACCCGTAAAGATTGCACCATGACAGAGATAGGGCGTCCACCCCTATTGCCAGAGGATCCGGACAAGGCGACACAAAGCGAGGTAACTGGTGATTGAACCGAGTGGCAAATAGGTCGAGAGAGGGGCACCCCCACCGAGCACATAATACTGATGACTGGAGAGCCCATTCGGTCACCACCGGAGGACCCCTCCCACGCGACAAACGGTCGGCCAGGACATTCAGATGGCCCGGAATGTGATGAACAGACAGGTGAATCCGTTGAGCGAGACAAAGATGGAACACCCGTCAGGTGAGTAAGCAGATTTGAGAGGACCGGGTGCCCCCCAGATGTCGAAGGTAACTCACCACAGTGGTGTTGTCCGTGAGAATCAGAACAGACTTCCGTCTGAGATGTACATGCCAGTGAATCAAGGACAGTAGAACGGCCAACAGTTCTTTGGTATTGATGTGTTCGGGAAGTATCAAAGGATCCCAGGTGCCTTCCACCGTGAGGTGAGAAGGAAGGAGAACACACCCCCCACCCGTGAGAGCTGGCATCTGTTGTCAAGGTCAGCTCGGGAGGGGGAGAGACCAGATGAATTCCCGATATTAACCAATGGAAATCTGACCAAATCAGAAGAAACCTGTGGAGAGGATGGGACAAAGGAACCCGCTGGCTGAGGGGGTCGGTTGCATGACACCACCGACTCCCGAGATAGTACTGGAGGGGTCGGATAAACAATCGACCGCATACTATGAGCTCTGCTGCTGAATTGACCATGCCCAGAAAACTGAGCCGACACCTCCTTCTTGGCAGCCATGAACAAGGCCTGAGTGTGCAGAGATTCTGCGCGCATAATAGGAAGACGCACCCGATTGAGATTCGTTTGAAAATGCATCCCGAGGTGAATGAAATCCTGGGATGGGATCAGAGTCGATTTTGTCCAGTTGACCAGAAAACCCAGGTGTAACAGAACTTTGAGGAACGAGTCCCGCTCTTGAGCCAAGAGCAGGGGGTCTAAGTGAGTCAAATATAGGTCGTCTAGGTACCCGATCGAGGTCACCTGCGAGCATGTTCGGAAATGGGCCATAACCGCGTCCATAACCCGAACGAAGGCCCACGGACTGAGGTTGGTATACTGTACCTCGGTAGCTGAAACGGATGTATCGTCGAGAGGCGGGATGAAGTGGGATGTCCATAGTGAAGTGCGGGGGATCGATAAACTGATTGAGATTGGAGAGATCGATCACAGGTCTGAATTTTCCGGGACCCTTTGTTACCAGTAAAAGACGAGAGTAAAACCCCAGCGAAGAGGGGTCGTGAACTATTTCCACAGCCTACTTGTGTAATAACGTCTGAATTTCTAAATCCAACTGACGAGCTGCCTGCCAATCTAGCGGAACCGCTGTTGGGATAGGACTCGAGGTGAGAGGAGGAGACGACTGAAACGTGACTCGCAATCCCTCCCCGATGGTGGCCCGGAGCCACAGATCCTGATGGAAAAGACGAGTCCACTAGGAAGCAAATAAAGCTAGACAGCCGTCGACTGGATGAAGAACAGGCTGTGGACTGTGAATGTCAAAAGCGACGTGCATCGCGGAAACCATGACGACCCCCCGGCGAGCGAAAATACTGTGAAGGCCGAGAGCTCTGACGAGAACGACGGCTAGGAGGATGTGAGATTGTACATTCTGGACAATCTGCCGAGCATTGGATTGTAGCTGCTGTTCCCGATCTGCCCGAGGGATCCGCACAGGCTCTGAGGTGGCAGGAAATGGTAAACCTGACAGCAAATCACCGGAGGTAAATTGAGGTTGGGAAGAACCCGATTGAGTCTTCTTGTGCGGATAGCTGTGACCAGAGGATGAAGATTTTTTAGCCTGAAAAGTCACCTTAGGCCCGGGTCGCTTTCGACTGGAGGACGGGGTCTGTGACTTATGCACGGGAGCGTCTTGGGCCATCATGTCTCGAGTCTCGGCAACCTTATTATTGAATACGGCAGAACCACTTCGTTGTTGACCCATGAGATAATCTCTATGATGAGGTGCCAGCGATGTGCCCTTGAGGGAGGTATGGCGTAATAATAGGTCAAAATTAGTGGAAAGGGCGGTAACGGTGGACATGGCATGTCCGATGCTGCGAGACATGATCTTTGTGAGATCCGCGACATCTGTGGAGGATGAAGGGCTAGCCTGCCGATCCGCCATATAAAGCGCCGAAGTAGTTAAGTCAGCGAACGAGAGGACTTTTAAGGCCTTTCTGTGTAGTTTTTGAACAGCCTCGAATTGAGCCCGGGAGAAAAATATGGAGCTAGGGTCTGAAGCCCCGATACTGGGCGCGTCGAGCACCAGTAACGAACCATGGTCCAGATCCACAGGGCTGAGGGTGGTATCGCAGGTGCGGCCAGAATAGCCCAGTAATTTTTCTGAAGGAGGCAACAGTAAGCCCGTCCGCAGAGGTCCCGGTGGGGACCTGAAAAAGTTTCCGCCACAGCTGCATTGTAATGATCATTCCATGATTTAATCTGAAGGGACTGTGGCAACTTCAGTTGAGTCACAGGATCCGGAGGAACGTCAGTGAGGATGTCAATGCTTGACAAGACGCCTTGGCGAGTTGGGGGTGGAGGAGGCAGACACAAATCCGTTGGTAACAGTTTATAGATGAGGGCCAGCGACTCCTTATAGTCGCGGGTCAAAGGCCCGACAATAGACGACCCATCCGAGAGTGACCCCACTTGTGAAGCACTCTCGGACGAGCAAGGGGAACCCGGGTCAGTATCGAATGCCTCGGAATCCAGGGGGTGTAGTGACAGCATGTCCTCGTCTCTATTGGGCGTCGTCCGTCGAGGCGATGGAGCATGAGGAGGGCAAACATCCCGGCTAGGCAGCCTGCAAGAACGAGGAACGAATTCCGGTGCCTCGGGATTTAAGTTAGAAGCCTGGACTGGTTCTGGCTGGGGAGCCGAAGAAGGCCAGAAACCATAAGGCCAAGGCCACATAGGTGGAGGTGGCGCAAATGCAGGAGAAAAGCCGGGATACTGGCCCGCCCCAAAACCTGGAGGGACAGAAGCCGGAAAAGACCCAACGAATAGAGGACAGGTCATAGCCCATGCGGTAAAGCCCCCTGGATTGGAGGCGGTCGAAGGTGACACATTGAACTGCGAAGGCAGGCAATGTGCCGAGGGCACCGGGGCTTGCGAGCTAAACGGACAACTGATGTGGCAGCTGTAGCAAGTGGCCAGCTGGTGCAGCGACAGAATGAACCCGGCGGAACCGGAGGCAGGACCAGAGGTAGCTGCGCTTGGTCGACCATCGCTGCCCTTCCCTATGGAGGCCGCAACCCAGAGGGAGGAGGCATGTCCACCAACCGACTCCAGCGGAGGCTCCAAGTAATTGGAGGAAGCGGTGGAAGGCACCACATCAGAGGGAAAAGAGGGAGTAGCCTTCCTTTTAGTGGCTAGGGAAGCTACCTTAGTCCAAAAGGAAGGCAACCAGCTTGAAAAAAATTTGCAAGTGGAGTCAACCTCACATCCAACGCAAATCACGCACGGAGCGTGGTCATCAAATTTTGGTTTATCAAAACCGCAAACCATACAATTTCTCGTCATTCTAACGAAATTGGAGCGTAATAATAATATTTAATTGAATTGAAGTTATGAAATGAAAGAGCAATTAAACGATGTCCTTAGCTGTGAAGCGTAGAAGAAGAAAGAGAGTGAATACAAACCTCCAAGTCTTTTTATGAAATGAGGATCACGTGGCCAGGAAGCCAATGGGAAATAACTCTACATTTCCGGTGCGCGAATAGATACGTACCTTAATTATATCGTACAATTTTAATACCTAAGGATATTGAGCTTGAGCAAGTTTAAGGGAAAAACTTTGTGTATAGTTTTTCGCTTAAACTCTTCTACGATGGGTGAAGTAAGAAGGGATATAACCATTAGTTCAGTGTCCAAGATACCTTTGAAGGAGATACGTGCGCTGCCGTTTCACTGCTTTTAACATCCCCCGCAATTACATAATATTGATGATGTAGACACAATAAATTCCTATTCTGATTCCGTGTTTTATGTTTGTCAACTCATGTGACGTCATATGAGGTTAAGCCACAGAAATAGTCGGACAATCGGTGGAAGTATTATTTATTTATTTTTGGGCTTGTTTATTATGTGATAGTTGTGGGACCGGGTCATTTGTGTTCATAATTAGAAGGGCTTTCTGTTGTGCTTTGTTGTATTCTTCACAATCACAATCCTTTAAGGACAATTATTGTCATACTGCAGCATGAAGTATCCAAATGAAGAGCAACTTGTAACTTAGGCCCTCAAAATATTCAATATTTATTATCCATCCCTTAACTAACACCATTTCCGATTGGGCAAAAGCCGCCACGAAAAAGTCCTGGAAAAAGTCATATTGGACTCCCGAAAGTCATATTGGACTCCCGACTGTACAATATGACTTTTCATATTGGACGCTGTGACGTCATGAATTAACTCTATTGCGAAATGAATCGGTGAAATTGTGATGCGCGCGCAACATTGATGGATTTTAGCATACGTTTCACTTCCGGATTGAGTTTTTTCTCACTTCCGTGTTTACTTTTCCAAATCATGCTTTCTGATGATCAATATACGGTACAGGCTTTTATAGAGAATTAAGTGCCGACAAATACCAAAAATAACCACAAAAGTTTTATTTCCAAAATTTGGATAAACATACAGATGGATAATAAAAATGTCATTATACAATATTGTGTACAGTATGAGTTTTTCTTGTACTCGTCCAGGTTGTGGTGAAAAGTCATATTGGACTCGACACTGGCGTGTCTCGTTCAATATGACTTTTCACCACAACCTGGACTCGTACAAGAAAAACACATACTGTACACAACATTGTATAATAACTTTATAGTATGATCCATAATACTTATAAGCTAAATATCAGAGTCAGATTTTAATTGGATATGTATATTATTCAATAAAATTAAATCTGATTGTACATTGAGGCTGCCATGCATGGGGCCATTATAAAAACGAGGTTCTACACACAGCACGGAGTGTCCAATCAGAACTTATTAATCTGTGGAAATTAAAAAACTCGGATGGATACAGGAGCTGCCAGGGCTTGGTGTCAATGTTATGGAAAATTATCCTCCTCTAGCATGTATCTGACCAAAGAGTGACTAGTCGTACTGACCCTCAAACTAATTCGTAGGGTCTGAAGAATCAGCATGAGGGTATCATCAACCGCTCACTACCTCTATTTACCTGTATAAAGCCTGCCATATAAACATTGTGTTTATTATGTCAATGTAGCTTTATTAGGTCAATGTAGCTTTATTATGTTAGTACTACTTTCATGGTGTAATTATATATGCAAATTGTACATGTACAGTAATGCCCTAATTAATCGACTTCTTAACCACAGCAGAATTATGGGTAACTTTTCAGGATTTAGTCGGAAATATGGCTTGTTGCCATTCATCGGAAAGCTCTCAGCGAGAGCTTTCCGATGAATGGCAACAAGCCATATTTCCGAGAGCTGAGAAATAAGCTGAGAGCTGAGAGCTTTCCGATGAATGGCAACAAGCCATATTTCCGACTAAATCCTGAAAAGTTACCCATAATTCTGCTGTGGTTAAGAAGTCGATTAATTAGGGCACTACTGTACCTATAGGGACATCGACCAGCCTAAATGACGTCATTGTGATTTTAGAACATAATCATCGTCCATAGTTCAATGTTAATAATACAAAATTTGTAAATGGATATATGTATTAACTCTAAAACATCTATAAATCATCAGAACAAGGTCGGCTTAGAATAGATTTTTAAAAAGCCAACAAACTATTTCCCTCTAAGCAATAGACTTATGTTTGCCCATGTCATGAATGCTAATTAGTTTGCTCTATATCATAAATGTAAACATCATCAAAGTAACAAATGAAAATGACAGAATTCCCCCACAAAAGGTAAGTTTTGCATGATGGATAAATAAAATAGATGCTCAAATCCCCTTCACAGGCATAAATTGTTCAAGCGACGGAGCTAGCTACATATTCTATATATATTAGCACCTCATAAACCAAACTGTTAACTTATAAATATAAAAGATAATCATTGAGAAATACAAAAACAACAAAATGAATAACATGTAAGTCTATAGCCCAAATCTAACTATGTTCCATTGTCATGCTCAATTATAAAATCACAAAGCGTGGACGGCATGTACATGGCGCACTGTGTATGAACGTGCGAGGAACATGTAAACAACATGTAAAGAATCACACATCACAATTGCCTGGCCAAATGACTGTGCACATGTATGGTGACCTACATTATGTGTTGTGACCTACAAGTTAATGGGGTTATGGTGGAACAATATGGGATTGAACATGATTGACATATATTTACTGAATCCCATTTAAATTCAGCAGCAGTGTGCCAGAGGAAGTTTCTTTGGTTCTATGATTAGTGTCACAAATTTATTCTGGATTTTTCCTGACACACCTCACCAAAGATAATAAATATCTCAAACCATTGATATTATTGTTTTTATACATATTTTTGCTGTATGTGTATTAAAGCTATATCGATCTAAGTTCAAGGGTTATTTTTTCTGCTATAAATCATGATTGTTTTTCTGTATATGTAACTATAACATAACCTATCCATATATGATCTTTATAACAATTCTTAAAACAAAATTAAGAAAAATATAATTTGTGTTACGATTGGAAAAATTGAGAGAATAGCCACTCTACGATTCCAATGAAGTTGAATAAATAATGGAATTGATAAAAAGCAATCCTAATTCATAATGTATTTATGTATATATATATAAGTAATAAACAGCTGATTTAACGAGATCATGGGTTTTGAACCTTTAATGTTACTTTTCATCACGCCAAAATCTAATGACCACATTGAAACCGCTGTCCATTTCATGCTTCATCCCAAAAGCATTTATAAATACAGTGTATTAGGAAATGAAGTGTATTCTTTGAGCAATGATGCTCTTTTATACATAGTATTATTCTTTAAAACTTACTTCTGTTAATTGTGGAAAAGATTGTGTTATCCAATCCACACCTTGGTCGGTAAGATGGTAGCATCCAGTCAAATCCAGAATATCCACATGGTCAAAGTTCTTAGAAGCTTCGCCTCTTCTTTCCCAAAACGATGGTGCAAAAACAAAATCTGTAAGCGGTTCGGTCCCTTTGAATGAGAATTCATATATAGAGTTAGGCTCTTTCTGGGCCAAAATATTCTGCAAGAGAAATTAAAGAAAATATGTAGACAATAGTTGAAGATGGATTATCTCTTTGTAACTACGTTTTAAATAGTTTCCGGGGTATAAAATAATAAATATGAGTCAAAGACACCTGTCACCTGTCTGGAATCGCTTCTAGCAATTAATAGTGATTTCATATCGATATTTTCTTATATAATGCGGAAATCAAGTTGAACAATTTTTCATTACTATTTTTAAAATATACCGTGTGATGAGAAGTTTAGGCCATCTCAGATAGAGTTCTCATGCTTACTCATTGAGCCGTAAAATGTCACAAACTGATTGTTTAACCCTTTGAGTGCCAGGTCGATTTTTGTATCAACCCATATACCCTGTGCCAATGCATTCTCTTATATATGCGAGTCGACCATAGGTCGCCTCGCATATATAAGAAAATGCATTGGCCTAACAAATTTTTTTTTTTTTTTTTTTTTTACAATTTTTTACTATTTTAATAATTTATTCTTATATTCTTTAACAGACTTATTTTGCAGGTTTAGGGTCGATGAGATCGGCCCCTGGCACTCAAAGGGTTAATACATTAAACCAAAAAATTCAAAAGAAAATCAATATTAAATGATAAAAGCATTTCTGGAGCGGGAAGATATAATCATCCATCTTTATCTGTTCTTAGTAGTATATAATTTTTCTCAATAGGAAACCGGAGG
The DNA here is from genome assembly GCA_032622095.1 of Siphonodentalium dalli. Classification (NCBI taxonomy): domain Eukaryota; kingdom Metazoa; phylum Mollusca; class Scaphopoda; order Gadilida; family Siphonodentaliidae; genus Siphonodentalium; species Siphonodentalium dalli. The sequence continues at coordinate 108,068,073 of CP136064.1, forward strand.
ATTGTTTTCACGAGGCACTATCTGAGATAAATTAATTTTTGCAGCTCACGATAGGAAAAACATTGTACAGTAATGCTCTAAGTAATCGACTTCTAATTTCTAAACCACAGCAGAATCATGGGTAACTTTTCAGGATTTAGTCGGAAATATGGCTTGTTGCCATTCATCGGAAAGCTCTCCCCGAGAGCTTTCCGATGAATGGCAACAAGCCATATTTCCGACTAAATCCTGAAAAGTTACCCATAATTCTGCTGTGGTTAAGGGGTCGATTAATTAGAGCATTACTGTACAGTACTCAGAAAAATTGAATGTTGGTGTTTATTAAATATTCTACACCAGTTTGTTTTAAAACACTTTCAATAGGCCAACCACTTACCCAAATCTAAAAATGACTGGAGTATCCTGAAATTTTGAGAATTCTCTTAGATATGCGAGTCTCCCATAGGAGAATACATTTGACTAACAATGTTTACCTTGACCTTGTAAACCAGTGCATTCTAGTATATATGCACTGGCACAGGATATTTAATGCTGCACCAGTGCAGCTCCTGTCATGAAAGGGTTAACATAGTATGCAAATACATGTATAGCGAACAACACAAACAATTGATGTCAAGACGAAGTTTTGAGAGTGCAATATTATGCTGACAGTGAAAACACAAGTATGGGCTTTTGGAAGTGTGGATACTATTTTTATCCACTGCCCGCTGCTCTCTGCTATGGTAGCAGTACACGATTTCACGGGTTGTAGGGGGTCTGAAAAATAGAAATATAAGTATCTGGGGGGCATAACGGCCAGTGTAGCCTGTGTTAACTGTGTCTTTGCTGGTTTGAAGGTTTATTTATTTTACAAAACTGGGAAAGTTCTCAAAAAAAGTGAAAAATTTGGATACGCAACAGGTTTTTCGTATTCAGTGAAGGCCATCTCTGTGTTATTGATTACAGGAAAATAGCCCGATTTCTCTCCCCTGAATTCTGTCATCTGGGCTCGAAAGACTTTTTTCAAATTGATACGATAACTTTTTTTCTATTTCAAATATTTCTCAGCACTAGCATAGCTCTATCAGCTGGAAGAATCTTATTTACTGACATTCGCTCTATCATGGTCTGTTTTTGGGTTGAAAATGGCCAATTTGAGTAAAAAAATGGGTAAAATTGAGCGGTTTGTGTGTGCAAACCAAGGGGCATAACTCAATGACAAATTGTACGAAGAACCAAAAGTACATTTAAATGATTACACCTAAAATTTCTGTCGAAATTAAAACATGCTTGATGGGATATATGCCAACGATAATGGCTTAGCATTGATTTGAAGTACAGTACCCCCTCCCAGGTTGGAAAAATTGCTGGAAATCGTGTATTGCTACCTATACAGATAAACCACACCCCAAACCATCTACTATACAGATAAACATCAATTAGACAAACTTAATAGTATGCAAGCATGAAATAGTGTGTCTGTCATATTCAGAATGAGGTCCCCAGAGGGTGAATTTAGTGATGCTATCGCGCACGATGGGCTAGCGTCACCAAAGTCACCCTCTGGGAACGTGATTCTGCTAATAGGATTCAGATTGAAGTTCGCTAGTTGAAGTTGATGATTTTCACCCATTAGTCACCTTGATTATTCATTTTATCTGCTGCAAATTAGGGAATATAGAAACTGAACACAATGGAAAAAATAACATAAAATAATGTTAATTTGAGACTATATAGATACTTCCCAGAAGATAAGGTCTAAGCAGAATGAGGTCCCCCCAGAGGGTGAACTTAGTGATGCTAGCCCACTGTGCTCAAGGCTTGATAGTATGAGAGGAAGAAAGGTTATTATATAAGAACTTGGGCCAGTTGACCTCCAGCAGTTCGTGAGTGACATCACTGAATCGGTAACAATGTTATGCAGCATTATTAGAATGCACCCTGATGGTTTCCGTTGTTAGCAACAGTGTCCTTAGAATCGTCAACATCCATAATGTATTTTTGTGCAAACAATCGCGACTCCTTTCTAAAAGCTCAAATAATCTTCGATTGCACCCCAAAATGCACTCAAATAGACTATTTCAATGTTTAGTTACAAAGTTGGTGAAGTCTATAACTAAGCAATATGTTACAATAAAGTATATAGGCTGATATTCTTCCATGAGCTGTTGTATATAAATTTGCACTACCGATCTCAGTGCTACTGCTGAAGTTCAGACATTCAATATAAAGTTTCAAGTCCAAACAAACAAATTCTCATGACTGGTCAGGGACATATCCGGGCCGTTTTTTTTTTTTTCAATTTAGGTCCTAATTCATATCATAACAAGATGCAAAACATTTATATATTTATATATATTGACATAAGAAATTTAAGTTTACAAAGAGATTTAAGTTTAACAGTTGGAATCATACTGTAAAGTATGTTTGGCTTTATCTAGCTTTCATCTGTGAAAACATCAAATAGTTTGAGTTCAAGTTTGTTATCATTCAGCCTTCAGACTTCAGTATTTCAATCAAATACAGTACAGGTACCAGCATGAACAGTGACAATTTAATCAAACCAACCTGGTTAACAGGTGGGATCTCATAATACCAAATGAAAAATTAACATAGAGATTAGTACTAATAGTAATTACTAACTTAATAGACATTGTTTCTGTACTAGTATATTATGTATGTGTCTCACTTGAATTTAAAAAATAGCCTATTATATGAATTAGAGTGATAATGGTAAGTTTCATTTCAAGCAGGATTAGCATAATCCATTGAACCAATAGATATCTGACAATAACTTATAAGCATTTCCAATCCATACATATATAAAAATTTCCAAAGTTATGCTTGAGAAACTTGATCAAATTGGCCTCTCACTGCTCTCAGTAAAATTCAAAATACTGACTCAAAGAGCCCTAGATTAGCTCTAAATGCAATGGATTTTCAAAAATTGTCCAGTGGGAAAACCCCCACCATCAGCAGGGGGTCACCCCTTCCCAAACCTTCCTCCGCTCAGTCCTTCAGGTTATGCATTCGGCATATCATTGCCCAAAAACAGGTATCCCCAAAAAATCCCTGGATCCTTCACTGCTGCTATACTGATACACATCAGTTTTATATTTGAACGTTTCGTGAATCAATTAGATTTTATTAGAAATTACACCATGCTACGATATTTTTTTAGCATGATTTATACATGATAAAGCAGACTATTTCACAATGCAGTTGCATGAATACAACACTGTTTCATAATTAATAAATTGTCACAGACCCCACATCCCCCGAAACGAGGTGGCTTTTTGGGGACTTTTTTTTAAGAATAAAGAAGTCAAATTATGGCAAAAACTTGACTCCACCTTGACGATGACATGTATGTTCTCAAAGGTGAACCACACACCAAATATCAAGAAAGAATTGGAATATTGCTCAAGTTACCATGCGGACAACCCGAAAACAGCAAATTCTAAGTCGATAAAGGGGCATAACTCTCGTCAAAATTCATCACACCATGACCAAATTCGATCTCGACCTGTGGCTTCTCATAGGTGAACTAAATCCCCAAATATCAAGAAATTCTGTTTAATTTTGCTCAAGATAATATTCGGAAAGGAATGGGATCAAGAAATTATGTTTAATGTTGCTACAGTTAACGTCTGGACAAGGAATGGGATGGACACAAGTCCGGACAGACAAATGCAGCTGATTACAATAGTCCTCTGAAAATATTTTAGGGACAAATAATCTCTACTTAACAGATAGTCGGTAAATAGGACATCACTTCTCTTAAGGAGCGTGTGAAATTTGGGATGATTTTTTTGACAAAAACTGCGATAAAATACATATAAATTTGCTCATAAGTGGGCATCTATATATGTATTCAGCTCGCCTAGAAGTTCGCAGAATAGATGCCCACATACTCGCAAAAATAATTCTTTATTCAGCTGCACTATGCAGATATTCGCAATATAATTTGTTTAAATCTCTTCTAACAAGTTATAGAGAGATGAGAAATAAATTCTCCACAATTCCCAAGGGCCGGTCCTGTTCTTCAAAATTTGGCATTTGTAGAGGTGACTACTTTAATAAGCTTGAAGTTTTTTCAGCCAAGTAAAATGTCCTTTTGCCATTTTTATTAAGATCAAAGAAGAAAAGTCATTTATTAATTGTAGCTGATGTACTTACAACAAACTCATTGACTGGATAAAATTTCTTTTGTCCGAAAACTTCGAACAGCTCAAATGCAGTGAGTTTTCGTCTGGTAGGTGGTTTAGACTCTTCTTTTGGTGGTTCAACAGCTATTGCACGTGATCTCTTTTGGCCAAGACGCTGTGATTCTTCGCCAAAGTCTAAATTCTCAAGCATTCGATCCTCTACTTTGTTTTTCCTCATTGGCAAGACCTCTCTTCGCCTATCCCGATCAGATTCGTATCTTGATTCTTTTTTTATTTCCTTAGCTTCAACATCTATATTCAGAGGGTTTACAAGACTTTCTCCTGTTTGTGAATCATAATGAGTAGAATAAGATTTAGTGCTTTTCTTAATGCTTAGTACAGATTTATTCTTCATCACCGGGAGAGCCAGATTAGGGTTAGAACTGCTTGCATCTGAAATGTTCCCATGTCTTTTCGGAAGTCTTTCTTCTACAGAATAATCATTTAATAGTGACTCATTCTCAGCCCCAGAATACTTCTCTGCTTGTACGTCAACAGTTTTCTTCGCTTCCTCGAAAGAAAAAGCCTCCTCAAATTCACTCTTTTTCTTGGCAGGTGCCTTCCCTTTTCTGGAAAATAACAACGTTCAGACTGAATTCAAAGAATGTCAGATACTTTATACAAAAATGAGCCACTACAGAATTGCCAAAAACAATCGGCAGATGTTTAACCCACACCTCGGCTAAAACAATTATTTATTTTCATAAATCCTTACACCAACCATTTTATGAGTGCATTACTTTCAACAATTCACACCTTACTATTAAGTTCACAAGTGACATCCGACTTATTGGTCACCTTGCTCACATAAACACAATAGAATAGGGACCAGCTTAGAGGCGACTTGGGAGACATTTTCTCCCTGTAATGTGCCATTTCTCCCTATTTTTGTCCCAAGGAGAAGTAACCAGTATGCAAATGTCCCTGCAGCATACTTAAAGTATGTTTGCTGATTATAATGAATATTGAACTTCAGCCACTGTTACTACTCCCTGATAACAGTCCACTTCCACCTAATAACCAAACTGAGAGAAGTGATTTCTACCAAATTTTAAATCTCTCGGGTGGTCCATGCAATAGGAACATGGATGTGGCATTCGATTTCAACCTATTAGGTCACTCAGACACAGATATGTATTATAAAGTGTTAAAGCTAATTAAGCTCAATTAATAATCAGCAGAAGAGCTCACAATAGATGTTAAAGATAAAATAGTTAAGAAATTAAGTAGATCAACATATTAGCAACTCCATTTATCTGCTTATTACATTGGAAAGTGAGACATAACATACTATATTGTTGTGTTTGTGTTGTGTTGTGTTTGACAACACAAGATGATGAGCTAGAGGTAAGTAATTTCTAGAAATTCTCATCTGTGTTTGTTGCATCTTTGACTCGATTTCACACCCTCCTATAATTGTTTACACTGCTATGAAAACTATTAATTGTAATGGTATCTGGTTTGAATAAGTTGTGTTACGACATAAAAATGTTAAATTTGATACATATAATTTATCAAATTATAGTTTTATGAGTAACTAAAACTTATTCAAACCAGATACCTACCCCCAGTTTACATCGAAATGAGGAAGTTTCGTTGCACATGCGCAAGCGAATTATTACTTCCTGTTATGGGCGATTTAAAGCGACACACTTGGATATAATCCTAATAGTATCTGGTTTGGATAAGTCTTAGTTACTCATAAAACTATAATTTGATAAATTACCTGTATCAAATTTTACATTTTTTGTGTCAAACATTCACTAATGGGTGTATTTTACACATGGAATATACATAAAACTTGCTAGGAAATGATAGACAATCTTTAATTGATTGGTAAAATATGAAGCATGTGGTGAAGACATTAGTTAATGGCAGAATTGGTCTTTACCTTTATCCTTCTTTTTGAATATTTAAACTATTTTTATGGGAAGAAGTACCTCAATTTAGTTTTATTTTCCATGATTTTTGTAGTGATGATAAAGATTTTTTTTATTATTTTTCCCAACTACATATACCTTCGTTCAACCCAGATATTCATCCACTACATATTTATGCCTTAAAATAATACAAAATGATTATAGATCAACTTACTTTGATTTCTTCATTTTCCCAGTGTTGTGTTTCAAACCACTCAGCAATCTGAAAACAGATAAAATATTTGTAAAAGAAAAATTATTCAGACAGAAGCAAGAAATACACGTTGAAATGCACACTAGCCTAGTAGACTGATGAGACCAAAAGGTGTTAACATATACATCTGTATTAAGTAAATACAATAATTTTCCCATTTTTGGCGAGGTCGGTGCATGGTAATATTGATGAAGGAATCAGTTGCAGCACTGGAAAACTGAAATTAACTGATAGAATCCACTGCCATGTTTGAAGCAGCCATGTTCCTGTAAAGGGTCTATAAAAGTGTAACTAAGAACGAATTTGAACAAGCAAACGAGAAAAAACGATTAATGTGACATAAATCAATTACAAATTGTAAATCAGAAATTCTTTTTTGTTTTACACGACAAAATCTCAACGATGGATCTTCATACTCAAAACACTCAGAAAAATCATGTTGTTCAAAGGTCTTCATACTCCCCATGTCACTAAAATATATAAGCTAGATCATGCATGTATACGTACCTTCCCACAAGCATTCGGGCTGTGGAACATGAATGCAAGATGTTGGTTGGTCAAAATTATGTCACATGATGTTGCACACTGACTCTACTTCATTCCATTTTTGTTTAGATGCAACTTGCTACGAGCAATGAGAATAACATTGGAAATGGATGCTAAATGCTCATTTACTCTGCCAGTTGTAGTCGACTGAGTGTCAATATACAGTAATGCTCTAATTAATCGACTCCTTAACCACAGCAGAATTATGGGTAACTTTTCAGGATTTAGTCGGAAATATGGCTTGTTGCCATTCATCGGATTATTCAGATTATTTCATTATGGTTTATGCAGTCGGAATCATGAATCTTCCTTCTGTGACGTCATATGAGGGACTACGAGCAACACACAGTGTCAAACTTGAAAGGCTGTCGCAATTGGCATTTATCTGCTGATTGTTTATACAGAAACAGTTGTTTGTTTTGTACATGTGAGTAATTTAACCCGGGAGATTTACTAGATAGGCCCCGTTGACATCAGATGTCTTAAAACGGCAATAATACTTAATTAAATTGAATAATGAATTATATACCCAAAATGGTTGCAATCTGGTCAGTGAAATTGAAACACTGGGATAAATTGACCTGTAGAGTATGAGATAGATGCTGTTGGCCTCAGATGACTTAAAGGGGCATGAAATATGAGCAATAAAGAGCGTTAATTATGTAGGAAAATTGGTACAAATGGATCACCTTACCAGGGGAATGGCATGGGATCGGCGCATCTTCTCATGTTCCATCGATGCATAATGGCTGAGAATAAAACATTACTTACTTACCTTTGACCTCAGATGACTTAAAGGGGTACTAATAGATCATATGATCAATAAAGAGTATTTATTATCATTCCAGAATATATATGGGGAAATTGATGGCTGATTTTTAAATAACAGTATAACACCTCTATCCTGATTCCATTTATGACCTATATAAACACAATGCGATATACATGTAACCTCTGACTAAAACTCTTCCTATCATATGTAATGGTTTTACCACCAACTTCCCACATATCTGCTAGACTGATAATAAACGCTTTTTATTGATCAAAATTAATATATTCAAAGGCAAGTAAGTAATGCTTTATTCTCAGGGAGTATTCATGGGACATGAGAAGATGCACCTATCCCATGAGCAGGGGCCGCAGGCACATCGGACACCAAATAAAGGCTCCCAATAGGGAGTCTGTTTCAGCTAGTCAACCTATATTTACACTCAAACATGTATTAATTATGCTGTAGAATTTGAATGCAGTACATTTAATTGGTTGAAATTGTGTCATGTGACATCGCGTGTGAGTCCCAACAAAGTTTCCATGTTGTATGAATGCAACTTACAACTCGCTATCAGAATATCATTGAAAATGGTAGCTAAAAGTTCTATTAAATTGCCAGTTAAGTATCAATAAAAGGAATGGATTATAGATGTTGATATTTTTTACGTTCACTGGAGTATGAATGAAAGTTGGTCCAACATTTTATGTCGACCAATGTTATCCTTCCTTCTGATGTCTTTCATTGAGAAACTAAAGTTTGACATCCATATAAAAACAGTCAGTAATAAAGCATATAAAATACTCGGTCAGGGGTCGATTTAATTTTTTTTTAAATTTGTATAGCATTTTGCAGCACTGGGTAGAATTTGTATAACATCCCTTAATACCAGTACATGTTTTTTCATTGTAAATTTTTTTGCATAAATCGGAAATTGCGATGCGAATCCAGTTAAATCGAGCCTTGTCAATACTATTAATATAACATTCACATTGGTGGATGCAAGTACATTCAGATCAGTATATACTACTATAATTACACCCACTTCATTCTCTATAGTAAATTCCTGTTGAGTTTATGAAAGCTAATATAATTATATTGCATAATTACATTAGGTCGAGATTTTATTAGTGCAGTGAAAATGACCCCAGAGTACCAGCGCAATGCTATTTGTAGTCTGTTGCATAGTAACCAGCGACTCTACTTTCTTCGCACTCACTTCGCAGAACATTTTTTTGTTCACGAACGGCATTAAAGCCGACAAAAGAATTGTAAATAAATATCCAAATGAAGGCAATGCCCCAATCAATTAAACATTTCCAAGCTGTACACAAAGAATAAATGTTGTCGTATTTAAACATTTCCAAGCTGTACACAAAGAATAAATGTTGTCGTATTTGTGATATTTTATAACGAAATGCATGGCTAAACTTACACAACTTTTTTGTTTTCGTTTCATTTATTTACATTCTCACACCCCATACTATAGGCATTATGATTTTGAAAGACCTCAGGAGCTTGGAACTTGATCAATAATTGCCTTAATTAGGCTAATTAGCAATGTTTTGGTCATAATGCTGGGCCAAAATTTACTAATTAAGGAAGTTATTGATCAAGTTCCAAACTCCTATTGTATTGATAAGACCGTCACAAGTCCATGCATGGTAGGCCTACCGTACATGGTACATTATAATTTTCTTGGCACAACATGTCAACAATTTATATATATACTGTGATGAAACTTTTAATTATTGTTTACAAATATTCCCAAACATTGTACCCAGTCCCCGTGAGAAAACTGCAGCAGATTTTTTTCCATTCGTCTCTGTATAGCGATATGTGACAAACCTTTACGTGATTTCTGAGATTCCAGAGACTGTCCCTACAGGCTACGTACAGAGCCAGAGGACCCTACAAACTTACAAAGTCCCAGTTAAAAAATGCAGCATGTTTCTTCACCTCGTTTCAGTGTAATGATATGTTGCAAAGTGTTACGAAGTGTTACCGGTATCTGTTACAATATAAAGTCCTCATAAGAAAACCATATTTTTTAAACTCATCTCAATGCGGCGATATGTTACAAAGTGTTACAAAGCATTACGTACATGATTTCTGAGTTCCACAGAGACCGCTCATAGACAGTTATTACAAATGATATGAAGTCCCTGTGAGAAAACCGCAGTATAGCGATAAGTTATGTTACAAAGTTTTACGAAGCATTATGTTACGTGATTTCTGAGATCCACAGAGACCGCTTGTTGATGGGTGTATGCAAATGATTAGTCCAAGTCTTCTCGTACTAAAACCGGCTAAGATATTGGGATGGAGGTGCCGGTCTTTAGTCCAAGACCGCTTGTATACCAATCCTATGACACGACTTACGCCCACGATCTGTGGCGGGAATTTGTGGTGTATTTTACTCGATTTACCTAGCAAATCAATACATGATGCTATATACATCGGAAAGGCTTACATCTTATGGTCATAATGGTGTATAATAATCTAACTTTAATGTTAAATTACACATAGAATATTCCGGTTGATTGACACAAACATCGATTTGTTTCTCTGTTTGTTTACGTTTTAACCGAAAGCCGAAGTGGTCCGAATAAGTTCGGCATAATCCGCTGTTTGTTCTGGGAATTCTACTTTCCGTTTCTATATATAGCGCGGGTTTTCCGAACAAAAATGGCGAAAACCGATCGCCCGAAAGTCCAGTTTTCTATGTGCTTTCAGAACAATTCCCGCACAAAAAACTTAATGACATAATGGAGGATCAGAACGGTAGTTTTGTTGACAATTTTCGCAAGCAACTTGTCAAAATTGGAGCAAATTAGAACTCTTGTGTCTGACTTGCCAAGTTGCCATGCGTGTGATGTGCATTTTGACATCTGTGTTGATAAAATAATCGGAGAACCGAATCACACAGTTTCGAAATATAGTTCTTCCGTTTTAGTGGGACTTTTCAAACTTAAGGTTCATTTATTTAGTGTATTACATTTATATCTCCAATGTTTAATTAATCTATTTATTATTTTATTTATTGACACACATAATTACGATTACAATGGAGAATTCATAGTAATTTGCGTTGTTGTCCAAAATCTACGGAATATTTTCAACGGAAAATGCCGAACACAGTTCGCGAGGTCAACCGAGTTCGCATACTTTTAAAAAATTGTAAACATTGAGGTAAATGTCTCTTTTCGCATTAAATTACCGTTTTAAATTCACAACTGATGTGGGTTTCAGATAAAATAGCATGTCTTCTGCGGAAAATATCCGTTTATTGTCGCAATTGTGATATTTTATTTCATATAATTGTGGTTTTATTTGAGCGGGTCACTAACGCTTAAGTCGTGTCATAAGAATGCATGGGCCTGGAACTCGGACTAAAGACCGGCACCTCCATCCCAATATCTTAGCCGGTTTTAGTAAGAGAAGACTTGGACTAGCAAATGATGTCAAGTCCCTGTGAGATCCGAGGCTATTTCTTCAACTTGTCTCAGTGTAGTTACAAAGGTTTACGTGATTTATGAGATTCCACAGATCGATGTACCGCTCGTGGGTATCCACCACCTGTTATATGAATTAGAGTGATAACGGTAAGTCTCATTTCAAGCATGATAAGCTTAATCCATTGAACCAAAATGACAATAACTTATAAGTATTTCCAGTCTCATACATATATCAAAATTTCCAAAATTACTCTTGAGAAACTTGATCAAATTGACCTCAGTAAAATTTAAACAAGAGGTGGCATCAGAGATGCTGTGTCTCGTTTTCGGTGGCTTACCGCCAATTGGTGTGCATCAGTATCGGTAGACTAATTAATAGGTAAAATCGTTTAATATTTGTTCAAGTTATCGCGCTAACGGCCTCAAAATCGCGAAGAATTCACAAACTAAGGGGCATAACTCAGGGGGAAAAGTTCGGAGAAACCCGGTTTTCGCACTCTTTCGAGATATTGTGCGAAGCAAGTCACACACCAAAAATTAATATAATCGGTTAATATTGTTCAAGTTATCGCGCTAATGGCCTCAAAATCAAGAATTTTTTTGCAAACTGAGGGGGATAACTCAGAGAAAAAAGATCGGACAAACCCGCTTTTCGAACTCGTTTGAGATATTGTGCCAAGAAAGTCATGTACCAAAATTTTTTAATCAAATCGGAGGATGTTTGTTGAAGTTATCGCGCTAACGATTAACTATAACTCACCAATACATCTGAATTTTAGTTATGGTCCACTACCATGTTGATTTTATGAAAAATGACTAATTAAGGGCCATAACTCTATCAAATTATATTGGGCCAGGCTGGTTTTCGAACTCGTCCAGGATATTATTGGAAGACACTTATATACCAAATTTTAGTTGAATCGGATGACGTTTGTTGAAGTTATCGCGCTAACGAGCTCAAAATTCGTACAAAATGACTACTTAAGGACCATAACTCTATCAAATTTTATCGGACCGGACCGGTTTTCTAACTCGTCCGAGGTATTCTTGGGAGACACCTATATATCAAAATTTCAATCAAATAGGATGATGTTTGTTAAATTATCGCGCTAACGAGCTGAAAATTTGTGAAAAAAATGACTAATTAAGGGCCATAACTCTATCAAATTTTATCGGACCTGGCCGGTTTTCGAACTCGACCGAGATATTCTTGGGAGACACCTATATACCAAATTTCAATCAAATCGGATAATGTTTGTTGAAGTTATCGTGCTAACGAGCTGTCAATTTGTGAAAAATGACTAATTAAGGGCCATAACTCTATCAAATTTTATCGGACCAGGCCGGTTTTCGAATTCGTCCGAGATATTCTTGGGAGACACCTATATCCCAAATTTCAATCGAATCAGATAACGTTTGTTGAAGTTGTTGCGCTAACGAGCCTAAAATCAGTGAAAAATGGCAAAGGGCCATAACTTTGTAATAAATGTGCGGACGAACCCGATTTTTTGTCTGCGGCTTACGTGCATGGATATGTACCATTGCCCAAAAAACAGATGTCCCCCAAAAAATCTCTGGATCCTTCACTGCCACCATATACAACACTCTTTGTTTGACATAAATCGGTCAAGGGGCCGAGAAATGGCATGGGTCACCTGTATGAATCCCACTGGGGTCGGTTATTTTGGATCGGGTGGGTATGTGTGCTCCATCACAGACTTTACACACATATATATATATATATACTTTACACATATATGCAGGTATGCAATGTACCAAGCCACCTATATTTGAGATACATGGACCCCAGGTCCCTACAGGTAAATTATGAACTAAAATACCTATGTGTACTATATCATTGACATGAACACGTCTTTCTCTCTCTATATATAAATATGCACAAACCAAGTGCGTACGCCCATATACATAGATATTGGACCAATGCCTATGCAGCATAGGCTGCGTGAAACTACTCTAGCTTGGCCAAGGACCATGCTCATATATCTAGTAAATGGATGCATGCTACTATGGGCAGGCGATGCATCCAGGCTGATTTAGTTATGGCATTATCCAGGCATGATCATGATATCAAAGCACATATGAAGCAATAAACACTCATACTGAGTCCTAAAATATATACCCTGTATATGTTCGACATGGACCATGCCCCTAGCTTATACAGGCTATATCTAGTCCACAAACCTAGCCACACTTAAGCCATGGACATATACAGACCCATGTATGTAGCGCAAATACCCAGGTTCCTACATATTCCATGGCCTGGCCTAAATAGTATTAGTATATCATTGGTCAACGCACCTATCTACTATATAATCTAGGACAAGGACACAGTAGTTATGACATGCCATGGACCAAAATCCCTACACTGGTATGCCATTCATTCATGCCCATAATTTAAACACAATTTGCACTTAAGTACAATTTGATATCTGCACTTAAGTACAATATTTGTACTTAACTTGCAGGTATGCAATGGACCAAGCCACCTATATTTGAGATGCATGGACCCCAGTTCCCTACAGGTAAATTATTAACTAAAATACCTATGTGTATTATGTCATTGACATGAACACGTCTTTCTCTCTCTATATATATATATATGCACAAACCATAGATATTGGACCAATGCCTATGTAGGATAGGCTGCGTGAAACTTACTCTACTACTAAAGCTGTCTGGGTCCGAGATAACCAGTGGATAAAGCACCCCAGTGTACAAATAGCAAGAAGTTACCCTATTTTTGCAAAGAGAATACATAAACACCAGCAATGTATGGATGACAGTGATGTATATATACATGTATATCTCATTCACATTCATGGAAACACCAACCAAACAACACAACAAAACAGTAGCAACCTCATTTCTGCGTTCTCGTTTCAGGTCCTCATGTGGACATGTGCAAATTCAGAGAATTTTCTCAGCTAACAACTCAATTTATTATATTAATCATTGCCTTTTTCACAATATATATTACTAGGAAATATTATTCAATTACTATTTTAAGTATTCTTCAGGGTTTCCGCCGGGGGAAATAAATGAGTCTGTATTGGAAAAACACATAACGCGACGGGACGACCATGGTTCGTCCCGTCAGGTGAAAATTTTGTTATTTGACACTTAAAAGTAGCCATTTCCTTGCACCTGAGTGTCCCACAAACAATCCAAAGCTACGTATATTATGCAAGTCGATCATTTCCGTGGGTGCATTAATTCTGTTGATGGTATACAAATAATTAATCATGTAATTACGTACGTATAAGACTACCGTCTGATTGAATACTATATAAATAACGAGCTACGAGTTACAGTGTTTACACATTTATAACTTACAATAAGATATAATGAATTTTAACACTAAAAAGCATCTACGCATTGACCAATAATAGTCTGGTCGATAAAAGGTTTGACCTAGAAAAAATTTGGACTAAGTTGGTTTGTATACCATTTTGGAGAGGAATATATCCTCTATAACATATCCAAAATCCGCTAAAATCCGCTTTGAGCATTTTTTGTAATTCAAGATGGCGTCCAAGATGGCTGCCATTTTCCTATAAGTCAGCTTGATGCAATTATAGTGAGAACATTTTGTCATATGTATACACATGTATACATTTTTATGAAGCTAAGACATCACGCCATCTTTATGTGCCAAAATTGGAACTCCCCGTCCAAGATGGCCGCCAAAATGGCGACCGGAAGTGGAATATTTACGTTTTTTCACTAATATCTTTAAGATAAGTTTCTGTGGTTTGGAACTGGTTGAGAATTGTGACTTTATTTTGTATATAGCATGTTAACTGACCATTGGAGCAATGAAATATGCTATTCGTGGGGTCCACACCGCTTCCGATCACTCAACAATTCGATTTTACAAAACGCGGTATAACATTTCACAAAAGATCCCCAAGATTCTAATCATATTTCATCAAGAAGTGGGAAGAACTGTGTAATGTAAGTGATCCATTCTATATCTTATTGATATTCGAACTCAGTGGTACCAAAATTGTCACTTTGGCTCAAAATGGCTGCCAAAATGGCCGCCAAAATATGGAAAATGGTAATTATTATCTCAGCGTGCCATGCAACCGCTTACAAGTTGTGGTGATGCACAAAATTGACAATTCTGTCTTAATAGCCTGATTACTAACATTTCTGACACACCTTGGGTATTTGTTACTATTTTAACCACTGAAATTACCAGAATTATTCGAAATTTTCTGTCACAAACCTGATATCAAAATCGGCAAAAAATCGCTGTTCAGGTTTGAGTCATTTTTTGAAAGTAAAATGGAACTATGTTTGGTATCAAAGGTGTTTATTGTTTTGATATGTGTTACATGTGTCACACTGAGTTGTTTTAGATAAAATTACTCAAGATGGCTTCCAAAATGGCAACCAAATTTGGTAAACATTATTATATACATATACATATGTGTATATACGTGGTGTATATGTATACATAATCAATTGTGATTCAGATGCTACTTAATCAACTAAATGTTCTATTCCCGGTACCCTACGAGCCATCACATTTTGCCAAAAGCTTCCTTGTTTTTGAACGAAATGGGCAGAAATTTGAAACGGAACTGAGAGGGATCATATTATGTGGCTATTCTGGCCCATTTGCATAAACATTGATCAAGTTAATACAGTGTGTATGTCTGTTGACTGTATGGTCATAGGCGAGGTGAGTAGGTATACATGGAGTTATTGTATTCATGAATGATGTGAATAGTTATACAATGTGTGACTATATGGTCATGGGTGGGATGTCCATAGTGAGATGTATAGGTATATAAGGAGTAGCTGTATGGTGATGTGTGAGGTAAACATGTTTACAGTGAGTGGCTGTCTGGTCACTGAAGTGGTGTATGGTCATAGCGAGAGCAGCTACACTGTCCTGTATGAGTATATGGAGTGACTGTGTGGTCAGAGGTGGGCTGTACATATGTGCATTGGGTGGCTGTATTGTTATGGGTGGGTGTATATGTATACATATGGTGGATGTATGGTAATGGATGTGTGTATGTATAAATAGGGTGTGTTGTATGGTTATGGCGATGTGTATATGTGTACATGGAATGACTGCACGGTCATTGTTGAAGTTTATATGCATACACGGAGTACACTTTGATGGCCATTGGCGGCTAGTGTATATAGAGAATGACCTCATGGTGATGGGTGGGATGTATATATTTATATGTAGGGCCTATTGTATTGTCATTGGTGGTGTGTACAATCATACAGTGAATAGCTGAATGCTCATGGGTGTATATGTATACAGCGAGTGGCTGAATTGTCACGATTGAGCTGTATATGCAAGTCTGAAGTGTACGAATGGCCGTGTGTGCGGGGTATTGGTATACCTAGAAGGGCTGTATGACCATTTATGAGGTATATATATATACACCTGGAGTGACGCTGTGGTCATGGGTGAGGTGTATATGTATATCATGAGTGACTACATGGCCATGGCACCGCCAATATGCACATATGTATATATGGTTTGACAGTATGGTAAAATTAATGGTGGGGTGAATTGATATACAAGGAGTGACTCTGTGGTTTATGCGTATACAGCGATAGGCTGAATTGTCATGGGTCAGGTGTATATGCAAGTCTGGAGTGTATGAATGACCGTATGCGCGGTGCGAGACATTGATATATCTAGTAGGGCTGTAAGGCCACTTTCGTTAGGTATATATGTATATCTTAAGTGGCTATATGGCCACGGGTGTCGCAAATATGTATATATACAGGGAGTGAAACTGTATGACCACTGGTGAGGCAAATAGGTATACAAGAAGTGATGTATGATCATGGATGTAGCGAACAGGTATGGAGTGACCGTATGGTCATCGGTGAGGTGTATATGTATATCTTTAGTGGCTGTATAATATAAAATATACATGGAGTGACTGTATGACGTATGGTTAGGCGAATAGGTATACAAGAGGTTACTTTGTGTTCATGTATGTAGTGAATATGTATACAGGTCATGTGAGGTGTAGGCGTATACCTGGGGTGTCTGCATGGTTATTCACGGCTATAGGGCCATGCGTTGGTGTATGGGTAAGCCCAATTGTGGCTGTATGGTAATGGGTGAGGTGTATGTCTATACATCGAGTGGCACATGGCCATTTACGTGGTGTTCATGTATATATGGAGTGACTGCATGCTCATGTGTGATTTGTACTGGTGCACATTTGTGTGACTATCGCTTTCCACAATAACTCAAGGATATGTTAATCGATAGAGGCAATATCAGAGTGTTCTCCACATTTTATATGCAATGTGAAGAAAACGGTTTTCCTGACAATAGTTTATAAGTTAATCAATTTTGATGCTAATGGGCCAAAGTAGCCACATACTATGATACCTTTCAGTTCAGTTTCAACGTTCTGTCCGTTTCCGTAAAAATAATATGGACAGAATCCCAAAAGAGGTGTTCGGCAAAATCCATACTGCATCCCTTAAAATGAATTTGTCGTGCCTCATAAGGTGCTGGGACAACCATAATATAAGATTAAGTTGTCAGTTGATTAAGCGGGATGTTTAATAACCAAGGGAGTCACAATTTGCTACCATTTCGGAACAGCAGAGAATAATGTTCGGAATATAAACTTTTTACCAAATTTGGTTGCCATTTTGCAAGTCATCTTGAGTAATATTGTCTAAAACACCACACTATGCCTTATCTAAGGCATATCAAAATAAAAAGAACCTTTGATACTAAAAATGGTCCAAACATGAAAAGTTTTTTTTTTTGCCGAGTTTGATGCTACTTGTGATAGAAAAATCACATAATTCTGGTAATTTCAGAATAGTAAATAGTAAAAATTAATCAAGGTGCATAAGAAATGTTGGTATTCAATGTATATAAGACAGAATAGTCATTTGTGTACATCACCACAACTTGTAAGCGGTTGCATGGCACGCTGGGATATTAATTACCATTTTCCATATTTTTGTGGCCATTTTGACAGCCATTTTGAGCCAAAGTGACAATTTTTGTACCATTGAGTTCGAATATCAATAAGATATAGAATGTATCACTTACATTGCACAGTTCTTCCCACTTCTTGGTAAATATGACCAGAATCCCAAAGGGGATCTTTTGTGAAATGTTATACCGCGTTTTGTAAAATCGAACTTTTGAGTGATCGGAAGGGGTGTGGACCCCACGAATAGCATATTTCATTGCTCCAATGGTCAGTTAATATGCTATATACAAAATAAAGTCACAATTCTCAACCAGTTCCAAACCACAGAAACTTATCTTAAAAGTATTAGTGAAAAAACGTAAAAATTCCACTTCCGGTCGCCATTTTGGCGGCCATCTTGGACGGGGAGTTCCAATTTTGGCACATAAAGATGGCGTTATGTCATAGCTTCACAAAAATGTATACATGTGTATACATATGACAAGATGTTCTCACTATAATTGCATCAAGCTGACTTATAGGAAAATGGCAGCCATCTTGGACGCCATCTTGAATTACAAAAAATGCTCAAAGCGGATTTTAGCGGATTTTGGATATGTTATAGAGAAGAGCTTCCTCTTCAAAATGGTATCAAAACCAACTTAGTCCGAATTTTTTCTAGGTTGACCCTAAAATTTGAGTTAATCGACCAGACTATAATACCACGCAAGGAGAATTGAATAAAGTATTTTTTAGAATTTCAAGTAGCGTCCGCGGAAATTAAACTGACAGGATTATGTACATGCATTCTGTCAATCGTAAAACTCTTTGTGCGCTGTGACGTCATACTGCAGGGTTTGTCTGGAGTATATTTTTATAGCGGCGAAATACGAATGGTAGCGAAGTCTTTCAATCGGAACGCGTAGCTTGTTTAATAGTCTGTATAGGCCAACAACTGACGATCGACCGCAGCTATAGAACAGAGTTTTAGCCAACGTTTTATAAAATATAATTGAGTTTCGGCTGGAAATGTGAACATGTGCGTCGTTGATTGTGCTTGGGGACCCAGGCGGGACAACGAAACTATTATTGACTGTACTTTGACTTTATCTCTATATTGGGGGGGGGGGGGGGGGGAGGGTATGTGTTTGTGTTTATCCTCCATGCATGTAATATGGCTCAAATGAATGGTGTTGTCACTACGAATTCCCGCTATAAAGACAGGACAGGTTCTGTATTATTGTGAAATAAATCACTTTGGGATTTTGTTGAGTGTGCATGGCAATATACGCATAATAATCAACACACGTAGAGAATCACATGTTTTTTTCAGGAACTTCACTGACATCGAACTCAAAACAAATGATAATACAGCAATAAGATAAATGATCAACATTGAGTAGTTTCATCCACGAAAATCCCGTGCATAAAAATGTCCCGACTCAGCAATTGGGTGTTCTTTGATCCAATTATGTAATTGTACAATAGGACGGGGTCTTCGAGTCTGAGTAGTTTCATCCATGGAATCCCGTGCACAAAAACATCCGTACTCAACAGTCCGGCATTCTTTGATGTTACCGCGACATGTATTACGCTGTATCTAATGTCGCTATTTGATTCGCTTTTTCACCAGTATTCTGTTTAACCCCCGAACTCCCGTTGCACTCACGGTTGCAGCCGGAATTTTTTTACGACATATTGCTAATGACATTTGGTACATGCATGAATCAAACAGATCATCTGCGAGGGGAATGGGTCCGTGTGATGGACCCGCAGCCGGCCTGGAGGAAACCCTGATTCTTATACTCCATTTGGTCATATTTGATCAGCATCTCCCTGTAATAGTGGTTTGTTGTTGTCACCAATTTCCGTGGACAGTATTTTCAAAATGGCTTCTTTCTGTTTACAATAATGGGGTAGGTTGATTTGAATGTCAATGCCATCTGTCTCGCTTGGTGAATTTGATATTTTCATTGTTCATACGCAAGACAAATAACACATCTTCTTATTATATGTTTCATCTTTTACTTTTAAAAAATATATGATGAGAAAAAAAAAGGTTTATTTGGAAAAAAACATTTGCTGGTCAAAAAAGTGGCAGAAACAGGGATCTTTATAGACCGCTTACTATTTTTTAGACAGTATGGTAACTTATTTAAGTAATGGTGAAGTTTGCACTCTTCTTGCAATCCCAACCAGTCCCCAGCCTCCTGAAATGACACACCGCCACCTCAGAAAGATGTACATTTTAACATGACTGACAGACTGATGTCAAGTGTTTGAATTATTACTATTACAAACAATTACTAGTACTACATGGCTAATATGGCCTAATATTTTTATTTATTTCCTGAAAAAATTTGGTGAAGGGGCGAATTGTCTGTTTATTCATCCATTAGTGCGCCTGCCACAGATGAGCCGGCCACCCAGCCCGATATGAGAAGTTTTGTATATACTATATAGTGGCTGGAGGCTCTGTCCAAAATGAAAAAAGTGTAAATAGTGGCCGGAGGCTATGTCCAAATTTTTAAATATGTAAATAGCCGCCCGAGGCTGTCCAAATCTTGGCCTGGAGGCTATGTCCAAATTTATAAATATGTAAATAGTGACCAGAGTATCTTTCCAAATTAAAAAAGATTTAAATAGTGGCCAGATGCTGTCCAAAATTTTAAAAGATGTAAATAATGGGCGGAGGCTATGTCCATATATAAAATTATGTAATTAGATGCCCGAAAGATTTGGTTAATTTTTAAAAGATGTAAATAGTGGCCAGAGGTTAGAACTGTTCAACTTATAAAATATGGTAAATAGGTGCCAGAGGTTCTGTCCCAATTTTTAAATGTATATAAATAGTGGCCAGAGGACTGGTCCCAACACAACATTGCATGATTATTTGAGTCGATGGCGCAATAAAAATTGAACTGATTATCTGGGAGACATCCCATGAGAGTATGCAAAATAAAATTTGGTTCAACAAAGTTACGTAAATCAAGTGGTATACTGAGAACATATATAGAATTTGACAAATACGTCTACTCACTCCGCAAACTAAGGGTATTGTAAGACAAAATTGAACACAATATTGTTGCCTCCTGAAATAAATATTGCACATAAATCGACTGTAATGTGTGCTCTGTGGCTTACAGTATTGAGAAAAATACCTTCTTCAGTGGCTCAAAAATACTTCCTACAACATGTTTTTTTCTACTCCAAATAGTCCCATATTCCTTAAACTGGAAACTGGATCCAATGACTTTTTTAAAGCCAGATTCTAGGGGGAGGTTGATCATGCATGAATCTCTACTCTGGCTAACGCCCGAAGAGATCATATTCCACCAGTACAAAACCTGGGAACTTTTTGAAGTTTTGACAGGAAAACTTAAAAGTTAAAAAATAACGTGTGGAATATATTTCTTAGTTGTTAATTGTTCCTTAATAATGTACTTCTCTGTAAATTCACTAAATTGCATGCTTTTCTCTTAATTATTTTGTGAGCCGATATCGCAATAAACATAAAATTAATTACCCAGGAGAAATTTTGAGTTGGGACCTTCACATACAGTGAATTACATCACTAGGAATGGATAATAATCAAGAAATATATTCCCTGCATTATGTATTCGTCTTGATAAGGTTCCCTGTCAATACTTCAAAACGTCCCAAGGTTTTATACTGGTGGAATGTGATCTCTACGGGCAGTTAGTCAGGGAACTAGAGATTCTTGGCATGATCTAGGTATGTCAGCACATGTCAACTTTGATTATGACCTATTTCGTTACTGGAGTTATGGTCCTTGTTGACTATTTTGCCAATTATTCTCCACATACATATATATATATATATATATGCATTAGGTCAAACAAAAAACATTTATATTTGTTTCTCACTTCTGGTCGACCATTAAAATAGCTGTCAACCCTGATATGAATTTGTTATAGCCATGTTGATGGAACATATCATAGAATTAAAGGTACTCAATCCGTAAAGAGGGTCCCCATCTCAACAGATTCCAACAACAACAATCCGATCAGAGGGTCCTATATTATTATTTCTTTGGCTTTGGGGGTCAAAAATATTTGATTCTAGTCGAGGAACCCACCAAACAAAGCTCAGAGTTATTAGATATTGATTTTTGAAATTTGTTATGTTCTCGAGATGAGTACTAATAATTGCCGTCAATTTCGTATCCTGCTTGAGATTTCTACACCAAAAATCTATTCAAACAGACAAGCGTGGATAACTCTAAAATCAAGTGGTAATAATAACGCAATTTTGCCTGAGATCTGGGCCAGAAAGTATTCCCGATAATGAAAAATAATAGATTTCTAAAATTGATATCTAACAAATCTGAGCTTTGATGGGTGACTTCCTCGAACTCGAATCAAATATTTTTGACCCCCGAAGCCATTGAAATAGTAATTGAGAGGAGTTTTATCGGATTGAGTACCTTTAATATTTTAAGTTGCAGAGGTCTAATTAAGGATCTAGGTGCTTATAGGGGAAGTTTTTCCTAAATTAAAAATGGTGGTGAATTCTCGACCCAAAATTTAAATTTCATTTGGATTGCGGGTAGAGTTTCTGCCCAAATTTTCAATTTCACTTGGATTATGAGTAATTGAGCATTAAAAGGTGATATAACCCTTTATGCAGACTATAAATTGAATATGCCATAAAAACAACAATGTCTTTTCAAGATCCATTAGAAATTTTGACACATGGATTGTTTTACTGACAAAAAATACCATATGCCGGAACTTCGAGAAATTTAGAAAAAATTTAATTCTATGCTCATTGAGCAATAATATACAGTTATCGCCCACGATTGAGTGAGACACGGGAATTTGTCGCCCGCTCGAGACCTGGAATGTCACCCGAGGGCCGCTAGGGCCGAGGGTGACATTCCAGGTCGAGAGCGGTGACAAATCCCCGTGTCTCACGAAAACAAGGGTGATAACTGTTTTGTTATCTGACAAAGGAGTATATTCTTTAATCCAGTTCGAACAGGTTCGAAGAGTTAATTTTATGTTGGAATCCTCGCTTTTCAGAAAATAAAACATTCACATTCTGGAGCAATTAACAAACCCATCATTTGCGCAACTATTCTCCGGTCAGTTTGCTGGTCGCATGGTGGGAATCGGTTCACAGAAAGAGGAGTAAAGCAATTTCGAAGTTGAGTAGACATGCAGCGAAATGTTCGGTTTCGTTCAAATGAGCGTAAAGACGCAGGCACATGTGTTAATTTCCAGAACGCTAAAATGAGAAACTAACACGTTGTACCGGTAGTTGTGCAACATTGACATATGTTACAGATTGTTACGCAACATAAGTGTATTCTTCTGAAGTCTGAGGAATGTATTGCCGAAAAGAAATAGTCAATTAATAAACAGTAAAGAGTGGCTATTTGATCTTTAGAGCTTATACATAAACGTATGTGTAACGTATGCACATCGTATGTGCAATTGTCTGCAGCACATACCAACTGCATAATAAGGTTTATCTATTTGTCCCACGGTATTTATTATTGATATAAAAAGGTCCAATAGGAACATTACACCTTATAACACTACTGGTATTTATTCATAGCGTGCTTATATATAAGTTACAAATAAAAAAAACACACAATTATGCAAATTAACAAACACCACAGTTCGCGGTTGTTATGAAACAGTGGGGTTTATAAAAACAGTGTTTTCGGAATTTATTAGAAAGCTGTGAGAGAATCTCTGCGCGTTGAGTTCTTCGTAGTTTTATGTTTACTGGTAACAGCTGAGCGGTCAATAACTGAGAAAATGTTACCCTCGAGGGTAATAAGTGATTTACGGCCCGCCAAGTGACGCACTCTCAGCCAATCAGAAGAGAGGAAAATGGGATGAAGGGTAACAAAAGGTAATATAACCCTTTATATAGGCCCTCATTTGAATATGCCATAAAAACTACAATGTTTTTTCATATCCATTGGAAATTTTGACACTTAAGATTGTTTTACAGACAAAAAATACAATAGTCAGAACTTCAAAAATTTCGAACAAAAAAAAATTGTCAATTTGGCTTTTTTTTTTTCTGGTGCTTCTGTCGACCTATAGACAACAACAAGACCAAATATTCCCAGATTCCATTGATTTTTCAAAAAACCTTTGAGGTTGCTAATGACAGCAAAATCTAAGAAACTTCAGCCAAAATTTTACTAGATAGGGAAGTGGTATGAGATTGTCAAAAAAGAGTAGTCACTACAACATATGCTATCTTCAGGCGATGAGCACAGGTAAATCACAGGTAAGTCGCACAGGTGGTAAATCGCAGGTAAAAATGTATTTTTCCAAGTTTCGACGTAATGATTTTTTGTTTACCTATTCCAGATGAAACACTCGCATAAAATGATGTCTTGAAGATGCTAATCGAAGTAAAACAACATAGGCATAGTAGTATTCTGATTACTTAATACACATAGCCTGTATCGATTTCTCCTCTAAAGAATGAATATTTCCAATATTAGCATTGGATCCACAATATTTATTTTCGTCGTTGATAGGAACATTTCAGCGGTGTGTCGAAAATAATGCCCGGCCAACCCAACGCTAGTGTGCACAGAATCGATGACAGTGTCGAATATTTGCTATGATTTAGATCGATCTATGATTTGTGCTTGTGTAATACCACAGGGGCTTCAAACGCGCTCCGCTCCCCTCCATGCACTGCCATTACACACCGCCCCTACACTGTAACAAGAAAACCATAGTCAGAACTGGTAACGCCCTCATTCGATCCCTCAAGATCATATTGTTGATTTCGGATCGATTTAATTGGGGGTGATTTTTCCCCCGTGGACCATATTGCTTTCCATGCTAATGTCCCATATATATGCACGATTTATGTTCCGTGCTTTATGTCTGCGACCTTTACGTTTGGTTTACGTGTATAGTATAATAGTATACCAATAACGTTCATTAACGTACATGAGTATACTATGCCCCCAAAATTTAAAATTTAATTTAAAATTAATTTTTTTAAACAAAAATATATGATTTTTTTCACGCCGATTTTTGGGCCGATCTAATCTGACTCGTCCATCATATATAGAGTTAATTACATAATATGTTATAGCTATTTACACAACTGACTTAGCATTGTAGGTCCTCAATAATATTCCGTGAACCAACAACTGAAAGACGTTGAGTCGAGTTATGTAAAAACTTTTTTTCTGTCGTTAATTAAAATCCAATGATTAATTAGTATGTAGGCCTACATGCAAACGGAATTATTTTGTTCATTCAGAATAACAGACTTAGATTAAAACCACAGGTATATTTGGCAAAATAGACCCAACCGACGACAGACATTCAAACACAGCAAAACATTCTACCAATATATTTCCAGTTTCCCGATGACAAGTTCCCGATGCCCGATCGTAATAAATCTAATAGGCCTACCCATGAATCGGCCAGAGACTGAACTTGCACCATGCAAAACAAAATTGTCGTTAAAATATTTATAGAATACCTACCAAAGACACATAAACGCAGCCGTTGAATTATGCGCAACGATAAACTCCCGACAATAAACTGTCTTCCAAAATATATATATTAAGTGTGTCGATACCCCTCGGCTTTTTTACAATTTGTACGACATGTTCCCGACGTCCAATCGTAATTAATTTGGTATCCATGAATTGGTGAAAGACTGAACTTGTAACGTGCAAAAAGTTTGTCGTTAAAATAATATATAAATTCGACGACATGCATGCAAACACATCCAAACTTTCGACCAATATATTTCTATATAAGTTGGGTTTTATTTCGATTAATATGACGTAGGGTAATGTGGGGCATAATGAGACACATAAGCACATTAGACCCCACCATGCCACTTAAAAACGATGGAAGGGCACACATTATTAAACTAAAAGTTAGACAAATAATTCTAGTAGCCTATACATGTTATTATTCACACTTGCCTGAGAAGCACCAATTTTTGAACACCATTACTCCCCGTCGACCTACCCAATCCGTCGCATTATGCCCCATACACGGGGTACAATGAGACACATTGACATTACAACATCAGCATATACCGAACTTAATAAATACAAGACCGTCTGCAGTATCTTTTCTTGTGTGGATTGAAAGAATGTATAAGCGTTATTTAAAGTCATAGCAGCAGACCAATGGGACATTTGATTGATTTCTATGGCGGTAAAAATAGCAACCATAAAGTTTGATTTGGTTTAATAATATTTATTCCCAATAATAATTTGTTACAATATAATATATTGGTAATTCATGTTACCATGTTCCTTGTGTATGGGGAGTGGATTCGGCTGTAAGCCTATATGGCTTATATATGCCGTCTCCACAAGTGACCTTATATCATCGGTGGACATATAATATAAATGGTGCGACAAAGCAAGCAATATTATGCACGCATTACTCGTACAGCGGCCAAACGCCAAAAGTGGTCGGGTACCCCTACCCACGGGTAGAACAAGTTAAAACCAACTTTATTTGAATGAGAAATATATACTATAGACGAAAATGATAGTGAAAAATAACGGAATTGGGTGGTGGCTATTCTCAAATCGATGATGAACGATACCCACCAGTGACTTTTCCCAGAAATTAACGATTTTGGTAAAGTGAGCCATGTGGCTATGTCCTAAGTTATTAGCCCACATTGTAGGCGTTAAAATGACTACAGCATACCATATATGTCCCTGATATGCAAGAAGTGTTGGTTAATTTAGATTTTCGTGCCATTTGGAGCCGAAACATTTATTTTTTTGTTGAAAAATCGCTCTTTTTCAAAAAAATTATATTTTTCGAACATTATCATTCAAACGTTAATTGCAATAATATTGAAATATTTAATCCACATGGTGTAGTAGTTATCTGTCAAGCATACGCAGAAATAAGTTAACAAATATTTTGAACGGTTTGCGAGATATTGGATTTTAGCTACCCCTCCCCCAAACACGTTTTTGGTCGAAAAAAATACATATTTTTGATAATGACATTACAAACATTTTCGAATTGATCTGAATGGGACCCAATATGAATATTGTACTGCAAGTGTTGTCCAGAGATGCCGTTTAATCGATTACAGATGTGTTCAGGCTTTCAGACCCCCAGTTACAACAACAACAATTATTTTATTGATAACAGTTAATTTTGCATGCATTAACATCAATGTTAAGTACTAAAACCTTTGTTATAAACAATCCATGACCAAGTATATAATTCATATGGCTCAGTAGTTATCTGGACATCACAAGCAGAAAGAATTTGACAGAAATTGTCAACGGTTTTCAAGATATTGGAATTAGGTACCGCTCCCCCGGACGCGATTTGGTAGAAAAACTACATATTTATGATAACAAGACAGACCTTTCTAAATTATTCTAATGAGCATCTAATCATTATTCGTGTGATGAAAACCTGATCCGTAGACACGGCGAGCCTGGTTTTAGATGACCTCAGGTTTCCAATTAAACCCCCAGTTACAACAACAACACAATATTTTATTTATGACATGTAATTTTATATTAACACATATCGACTTTGAGCAACTGAAGTATTTGTTCTAAACGACACATAATATAGACTAACATAATCATACAGAACAAAATCATTGTTGCCCCTCCCCACCCTATTAGACGTCCTGAACACACCACGAACTGAACAAAATATGATCTCAGTATTGAGAAGCATGTAATTATAAAGGACAATTACATAAGGAAATATACAATGT
This sequence comes from Siphonodentalium dalli, assembly GCA_032622095.1. Taxonomy (NCBI): domain Eukaryota; kingdom Metazoa; phylum Mollusca; class Scaphopoda; order Gadilida; family Siphonodentaliidae; genus Siphonodentalium; species Siphonodentalium dalli. The sequence goes on from CP136064.1 coordinate 108,095,854, forward strand.
TTATGGATGGGTTTGTTCCCGAAACAGTGTGGCACTTTGATTGGCAAATATGAAGGGCGAATTTGCTATATTTTTCAAGAACACTCTACCCAATTTAAAGACTTCAACGCACTACGAAATTAAGCTATACGATCTCTAATTCTCTATATTAACCGAGAGTGTGACGGGAATGTAGTTCTATCAGAGAATACATAATTTGTATGGATGGGTTGTGCATGTGTCGCTTTACACAAAGTGGCTGATAAATAAGAAAGACGAATTTGCTGATTTAGGCCCCCCCCCCCCCCCTACACAATTGAAGTGTTAAAGTTGAACAACTCTCGAACTGAAATGATTGCTGCAAATATTAACTGAGGATGTGGGCAAAAATAGTAATATCGGGCGCATACATGGTGTTGATGGATGGGTTGGTTGGATCCCTAAAGCCTTTAGCACTTTACGAAAATCGGATGGCAAACTCCAAAGGCGAATATTTTTTGTTTTGTGGGACCCCTTCATATGCCCATTTAAACTCTTGAACACACCATGCGCCGAATAGTCATGCTTTTATTATTAAATCACAGTGTGAACGAAAGGTAGTGCTATCAGGGAACATACATGTTATATGGGTAGTTTTTTCCCCAAAATCCTAGGGTACTTTACAAAAGGCGGCTGGCAAAAACCAAAGCTGAATATTTTCTTTGAGCACCCTACCCCATTTAAAGTCTTAATATTGATGGACATGTTCTCAATATTAACTGGGTGTGGACAAATGGTATGTAATTCAGGAAATATACCTCTTCATTGCTTCCCAATGTCTGGGGCACTTTACAAAAAGTGGCTAGCAAAGAGAAGGCGAAATCTCACTGTCTTGGGTACCCATAACCCTTCTAAACTCTTTAGCACACACTGAACGGAATCTATATGCTCTCATGTATTATTTACAATTTGAATGGGTGGTTTTGTTCTCGAAATCCTGGAACACTTTACAAAAGGCGGCTGGCAAATACGAAATGTAATGTGTTAGGCCACACTACCCCATTTGCAGTCTTGGGACACACAATGAACCGAAAGGATGTGCTCCCATTATTAACTGCGTGTGTAGAGAAATGGACGCTATATAAAGAGTATAGTATACCAGGGTCTTGAATGTCTGGGTCACTTTACAAAAAGGCGAATACTCACTGTTTTTTTTGGGGGGGGGGGGGGGGAACCCCATTAACCCATTTAATATCTTGATCAGAGCATGAACTGAAGTTATATTCTCTCATACTTAGCTGAGTGTGTGATCGAAAGGTATTGCTGTCATGGAATTATTAATTGATATATGGGTGATTTGGTTCCCTCGAAATCCTGGAACACTTTACAAAAAGCGGCTGGCAACAAGAAGGCGAATTTTCTATGTCTTGAGGACCCCACTATCCAACTTGAAGTCTTAACAAAATGATATGCTCTCAATGTTAACTGAAGTTGTGGACAAATGGGATTATCTTGCAATACGAATCTGTTATAGATGAGATGGTTCCGGATAGCCTATGGCACTTTTCAACAAATGGTCAGCAATGAAAGGGCTAAATTTTACTCTCAGGGGACTCCATCCCTATCTGAAGTCTTGAACACAACACTAGCTCAATGCATAAGCTATCCATATTACCCGATATTGTGACCGAATGGCAATGGTCTCGTAAGCCCGCCGTTCGCGAGAACACCGTGGAACCTTACACAAAGCAGATGGCAAACGATGAATGCGAATTTTAAGGGACCCCTACCCCATGTAAACCATTGAACCTACCACGAACTGAATGGATGTGCCCTCGTGGTCAAACGACGATATGGACAAATGGCTATTCTATAAAGAAATACACAATTGTTATAGATGGGTCAGTCAGGGACACTTTCAAAAAGCGATTGAAAAATAAATAATGCGATTTTTCAATGTTTGTATTACCCCCTTCCCAATTTGAAGACTAGAACACACCATGGATTGGAACGATATCATCATTGACTGCGTGTATGGACAATGGCGAGATAATTGTACAAGGACGTAAACAATGTAAATAGATGGATTTGGGTTCTGAAAGAATGAGCACTTAACGAAAAGTGACTGGAAAATAAGAAAGGCAAAAGTGTGAGGACCCCTACTTTATTTGAAGTCTTGGACGACACCACATGGTGAAATGATATGACCCCAATATTAATTGAGGGCTTTACCAAAGGTTAGTTTTTATCAGAACATACATATATGTGTTGGTTCCCGAAAGTCTACATAATGTGGCACTCCACAACAAGCGGCTGGCAAATGTTCACTGTTGTATGTACCCCTACCCTATGTCTTGAACACGTCATATATACTGAAGGGATTATGAATTCAATATCAACATATAATGTGACCGAAACTATGCGATATATAAGTATGTGGTAGTTCTATCCGGAGGTAGACAATTTATCTGGGAGGGAGATTGTATGGGGAAAATAAAGGATGTAATCCAGTTGGAACTGATTGGATACAATGATATACACATAGTTTCGTTGGAGCTGATTGGACGCAATGCTACACAGATAATGTTGTTTTCGTCATCGATACGCCCGTCGCCGTGAGATTGCAGACGATCTGGAGGTTGTAAATTTCACGCTCATGACGGTTTCAATGCTTTTCACGAAGTTTTAACAAATGGCAGCATTATGGAAATCGCTTTGTTTTCGAGATAAATGTCTGAACCCCGTCAACTATTTTAATATTTTCGCGCTGACTGAGTTGCTGTACATAAAAAGAGTATTTCTGATAAAATTATATTCAGTATGGCGCATAGAAGTTCAGTGTTATAGGACCACTGTATTCCAAAAGTAATGATATGCTTTTTCTATTTGCCACAATGACAGAGAGGGGACGTTTTAATGTGATTACTCAATTGGCCATAGTTCAAACTACTGCATTTCAATCTTAAGCGCGAATGGAGTACTTGTGCATCTATACGTCGGACATGCTGGGTTCTCCAGCTGTCCAATTATTGTAATATCTGTATACCATTATTGTTTTTTTGAGAATAAACTATTGATTGGTTGATTGATATGCGACACTTATTGTATGTAATAGCAAATAAAATGCGTTGTTGTTGTAATTTTGGATCTGGAAGCATGAACACGTCTTTAATCACTTAAGCAGTGTCCCCGGGCTCAATTTTAAGCAAAAGAATTATGTTGGGTCCCAGTATGATCAATTGGGAAATTTGGTAAAGTTCTGAACAAAAATATGCAATTTTTCGACCAAAAACGTGTTTGGGGGAGGTGTAGCTAAAATCCATTATTTCGCAAATTGTTCTAAATTTCTGTTAACTTCTTCTGCATATGCTTGGCAGATAACTGCATCACCATAAGAATTAAATATTTGGGCATTATAACAATATCCATTTGAATGATAATGTTCGAAAAATAATATTTTTGTGAAAAAGTGCGATTTTTCAGCAAAAAATAAATATTTTGGCTCCAAATGGCAGGAAAATCTAAATTAACCAACACTCTTTTTCATATCAGGTAGAAGTATGGTATGATGTAGTAATTTAACCCCAACAATATGGGCAAATAGGCTAGGACATAGCCACAGGGCTCGCTTTACCAAAATCGTTAATTTCTGGAAAAAGTCACTGGAGGGTATCGCTCACCGTCGATTTGACAATAGCCACCACCTATTCCGTTATTTTTCAATTTCTGTTAAATTCTGTCCAGATAACTACTGAGCCATATGTTATAAAGTTGGTCACGTTGTTTATAACAAAGGTTTTAGTACTTAACATCGATGTTAATGCATGCAAAATTAACTGTTATCAATAAAATAATTGTTGTTGTTGTAACTGGGGGTTTGAAAGTCTGAACACATCTGTAATCGATTAAACGGCATCTCTGGACAACACTTTCAGTACAATATTCATATTGGGTCCCATTCAGATCAATTCAAAAATGTTTGTAATGACATTATCAAAAATATGTATTTTTTTCGACCAAAAACGTGTTTGGGGGAGGGGTAGCTAAAATCCAATATCTCGGAAACCGTTCAAAATGGTTGTTAACTTCTTTCTTCATATGCTTGACAGATAACTACTACACCATATGACCTAAATATTTCAATATTATTGCAATTAACGCTTGAATGATAATGTTCGAAAAATATTTATTTTTTTGAAAAAGAGCTATTTTTCAACAAAAAATAAATGTTTCGGCTCAAAATGGCACGAAAATCCAAATTAATCAACACTTCTTGCATATCAGGTACAAATATGGTATGATGTAGTAATTTTAACACCAACAATGTGGGCAAATAACTTAGGACATAGCCACAGGGCTCACTTTACCAAAATCGTTAATTTCTGGGAAAAAGTCACTGGTGGGTATCGTTCATCGTCAATTTGAGAATAGCCACCACCAATTCCGTTATTTTTCACTATCATTTTCGTAAAGAGTATATATTTCTCCTTTAAAAAAAGTAAGTTTTAACTTGTTCTACCGTGGGTAGGGGTATCTCGAAAACTAGAGCTCTTTTTCGATTTGGCCGCTGCACTATCGAGTCGCGTCCCGTCGTGGAGTTGTCGGAGACAGGTAATGAATTGGTCTATTCATGTACTAAATGTTTACACCATGTCTAATATATTATAGTATGGGTTTCATAGAAATGGTTCGTAAGAGCAATACAGACACAAGCATATATACAACATGTGTGTGTCACCTGTCGTGTCGGTCATCAGCTATTTCAATAGTTCCATATATTAGATATTTACTTAATGTAATTATTATTGGGCAGTGCCAAAGTTTGATTTCAGGAAAATGGCCGGGGAGGGTTAACAATAAATATTTATCTATATCATGTTTAAATGTTTGGGAATGATCGAATATGTTTTTTAAAATTTATTTTCTTTTAAACTAAGGTTACGATAAGATTTATTTTTCCAGGTTTGATTTGTGATATGCCTAATCAGATTTTGTTCTCGTACTGGTTGTACTCGAGTGTCGCATTATGCCCAACAACCAGACAACCTGCCTCTCCCCAATTAATATGAGTGAATGTGAATAACCGGTGTACATATAACTGATCAAATTACTATAGAACTTGTCTTACTTTACCAAAATACGCATGTAGTTTTGGTGGTAGTGGTAAGATGTTTTCGTTTTTACATGTACAATACCTACCGAAAGTTAAAACAATTCAAAAATGGGGGTCACCAACTGTGGGTACCCCTATTGTATTGTATTTATTTATTTCAGGCAATATATGCCCATATATAGTCATACATACAACATATAATTACAAATTAAATATAAAGAAGTTGATTCCAATGATTGAATAGATTTGACCGATAGATCAGATCTGAGTTACAAATAGCATTCAAAATACTGTTTAAAGATTTATAAATTCTCACACGAAATCCATACACACCCTTTCGAATCAGCACTGTCAGAGAACACATTATGTCACCTACAAACATCCCACTCGCACTACATGATCTCTCATAACCCATAAATTTTCTATATGCATTATTATAACAAACTGTAAGTTTTCTATAACAACGTTTGGTATAGTTAATCCAAAGATGAGCACAATATAATGGAGATACGAACATTTTAAATAAATACATTTTCACATTAGGCGAACATTTGTAAAACTTTCTAATAAGCATATTTGAGCGTGAGCATATAGACCGATATTGGCGCATAATATCATTATCATCGGAAAATTCGTTGTTGAGTATATGTCCGAGATACTTATAGGAGGACACGAACTTGAGTTCATTGCCCATTAAGTATAGTTTTGGAAATGACCGAATATGAAGAGATTTAGGGATAAAAGTCATCCCCACAGTTTTTATAATATTATAAGTTAAATAAATCTTCTTAGCCTCGTGTTCACATATTCTCAACAAACGACGTAGCCAAAGATGGTGCAATAATACACATATCATCAGCATAACATAAATGATTGATTTTTGCACTGCCAACAATGCACCCAACGTCACATGTATTCAGTCTTTCGCTAATCTCGCTATACTCCGGCGTTTCGCATTTGAGATTAAACAGTCATAATGATGTCGGTCCAATTGGGATGTCCACTTATATGATTGGTCTTACTAACAATAATAAATATGCGATTCAACTTCAGTCATGGAAAAACATATGGCCTGTTAACGACCGTCTGTCGCATTATGCCCCGCGTCGCATTATGCCCCACTGCATTACCCTACAAGTTCCCGATGTGCGATCGTAATAAATTTGATACCCATGAATCGGCCAGAAGTTGAACTTGCACCATGCAAAAACTTGTCGTTAAAAATATTTATAGAAAACCCACCAAAGACACATACCGGTACACGCTATACAATATATTAAAAAGTTATACAACTGGGAGTTATTGGTGTGGTGAAATGGTCACATCGGAACTGATACCAGTACATACGTTTTCGCTTGTCTTCTTCTTCTTCTTCTTCCGATTTCAGTCCACCGTCAACAGGCTGATGATTATGACTAATTTATTTTGGCAACGACTGGCGATAATTTCTCTTCATGATTGGGGTTTGTGATAAAATATTGATTTGATTTGAATTTGATTTGAATTTTTTGTTTTTGTTTTTTTTTTTGTTTTTGTTTTTTTTTTGGTTTTTTTTTACTGGGTCGAATGGGTTTTCTGGGACGTCCAGCATGGATATTATTGGTTCATCATCCTGGTCCTGAACTCATCGACTGGAATGATGGTGACTATTTCTGTTGGTATAGCATTCCATTCTCTTATGGTCCGGGGGAAGAAAGAACAACAACACGCTCTGAAGGCACCCGCCCATGCAGGGTGTGGATCAGTCATCAGCAATCACTTGATTACTAGAATAACTGGGTTTAAGCATGTCTGCAGGGATTACGTTGGCGACATTGATCTATTACATATCTAAACATCTTTGATAATGAAGACTTGTCGTGTGAGTTGATTCACAAATCCCCAGAACAAAACTTTACCCCACCGCCAATAAAATTAAGTTTAATTGGGTGGGGTTTTTGTTCTGGGCACATGCGTAGAGGGGTACCCCACTTCAGATTTTTAACGCAATTAATGTTCGCAATACCATCGATAAGAAAATGTCACTTTAAGATAACAATATTAATAGAGTTGTCTTTCTAATTTCATCTTGGATTGGGAAACAGTAACTGGTATCTGAGACCAGAACGCATGGAAAACTCTGCTGAGAAAGGATAAAATAATGATTGAAATGAATAATATATCTCAGTCTGATTGACAAAATATTAATGATGACGGTTTCTTCAATGGTATCTCTTTCATATTTTCTTTTAAACTTTGTTTCAGCTATTATGATTTTTATGGAAATGTAACAAAGGTGAAGAAAAGGTAAACACAAAATTTGACAAATCGTCAGCTGGTCAGAGGAATCGATCAGATATTTCTAGGACATCTAGGTCAAAGAGAATTGCGTCCAGAAACTGACTGCAATGTTTTGGAAATTGGGTTCAATGTTTTTTCATCATTAATACATTATGCAAGCACAACAAGGGGGAGCGGATAGCTCAGTTGGTTTGTGGGCCGACCTCTGAGCTACACCTTCGACACGGTCGAGGGTTCAAATCCGACAAAATATCGGTCGGACTTTGTGTCGCCATCTGCATTCCCAGTACCCGTATTACAAAAACTTCATCAACTTTGATTGATCTTATATTTGTATCTGACCCTGACAAATTCAGTCATTTTGGCGTTCTTGATTCTGGACTCAGTGATCACAGTGTTATATACTGTATCAGAAAAGCTAAAAAGGAATTCTTTGGCTCCCATAATTCTGTTAAATTGAGATGCATGAAAAATTATTCTGATCTCAATTTCATTCAAAAACTTCAAGAAATTGATTGGATGAACGTCATTGAATGTGACGACATAAATAGGGCTTGGCACATTTTCAAGGAAGCACTGTTATCCTTAATAAATGAAGTAGCTCCGATCAAAGAGGTCAGGATTAGGCGGAGTACGGATGACTGGATGGACGATGAAATTCTTTCCCATATAAAACAAAGAGACTCACTATTAAATAAATTCAGGAAATCCAAAGATTTGGCTATTTTTGACTCGTACAAAACACTCAGAAACAAAGTCCAACACCTTGTTAAAAATGCTAAACTGTCACATTTCAGAAATAAAATTGAGGAAAACAAAAACAACCCAAAAAACCTTTGGAAATCTCTTCAGAAACTTGGTACTCCTTCAAAAAAGGCTGCAAAGACAAATAATAGTGTAGGTCTAAAAATAGATGATGAAGTCTGTTTCAACAAACAGAGTATAGCTAAAGACTTTAACCTCTTTTTCTGTAGTATAGCTAGTAACCTGGTTGCGAAACTTCCAAAAGCACCTGGTATATTTTGTAAAGAATCCATTATCAGATTCTATAAAGAGAAAATAGGATCAAAACAATTTCACATTTCGGTAATATCTGATTCTGAAGTTTTGGAATTACTACAGAATTTAAGTCCATCCAAGGCCACCGGACTTGACCTCATTCCTGCAAGATTTCTAAGAGATGGTGCCCATATCCTTGCTTCTCCTCTGACTCATATTATAAATTTATCGATCCATCTGGGCCAGGTCCCAAATGAATTGAAAATGGCCAGGGTTGTACCCATATACAAGAAGGGTGACAAGACACAGGCTGGAAATTATCGTCCCGTATCAGTGCTAAATTTAGTATCCAAAGTTCTAGAGAAAATCGTTTACAAACAAATTGAAACATATCTAACAAATGCAGAACTTCTATATGGCCATCAATCAGGCTTCAGACCTGGTTACTCCACAGATACTTGTCTCCTATATCTCACTGACCACATTCGTCAGGAAATGGACAAAGGAAATATGACAAGAATGGTTCTAATTGATCTTCAGAAGGCTTTTGATACCGTCGACCATGAAATTTTACTGTCAAAACTTAGTGCAATTGGATTTGATAAAATATCTCTGACATGGATGGAGTCTTATTTAACAAATAGAATGCAAGCAGTAGATATATATGGTACTCTATCCAAATTTGAACGTATCACCTGTGGAGTCCCTCAAGGATCAATCTTAGGCCCCCTTCTTTTTCTAATCTATGTGAACGATGCTAGCCAGGCTGTGGATTGTCACCTCCTTCTATATGCGGATGACTCTGCCCTTTTGGTTTCAGGTTGTGATGTCCGCGCTATTGAGCAGAGGCTCAGTTCAGAAATGAATAAACTGAAATTATGGTTGGTTGACAACAAATTGTCCTTACATTTAGGGAAAACAGAATCAATTCTGTTTGGGTCTGGAAAGAAACTTGTAAAACACTCTGAACTGAGGGTCTGCTGCGATGGCGTTGACATCGCACCAACTAAATCTGTTAAATATCTAGGGGTGTTCCTCAATCAGAGGCTAAATGGTGAAATGATGGCAGAGCATGTTCTAAGTAAGGTAAATGCAAAACTGAAATTTTTGTACAGAAAAGCAAACTATCTGAATGAAAAATGCAGAAAACTTCTAATTAATGCTCTTATTCAATGTCATTTTGACTACTCAAGTGGTTTTTGGTTCTCTAGTCTGACAGTAAAAACAAAAAAGCGTCTTCAAGCATCTCAAAACAGACTTGTCAGATTTATCATGAAACTAGATCGCATGACTCATATTGGTTATAATGAATTTAAACATGTTAAATGGCTTCCAGTGAGTGATAGGGTAGACTTCAGAAAAATACTGATAGTACTAAAAATCTCGGAAAAGAAAGCTCCAGCATATCTAGACAATAATTTTATATTAGCTAGTACTCATTGTTCATATGTAACTCGATCAGGGACCCTGAAATACTCATTACCCTCTGTAAAATCCAAGGGCATCCACAGTTTCTATTTTACAGGAGCGAAACTGTGGAATGGTCTAGATAAAGTATACCATACTCGTGCCCCTTTTGATCTCAAACACTGGAAATTTTGCATTAAACAACACCTACTAGAGAAATTGATGAAAAGAGAAGAAAATCCATTTGCCTTTTACTAGGAACAATCTATTTTATCTTCTTTTAACTAGAATTTCCTCAATACAGCAGTTCAATTTATATTGTAATGTACGATGACAGTATTTGGCCAGTTGCATATATCGTTACTGCTGCCTGTATTTCGGGTTTCCATCTTTCGGTCATGGACAGACCAGTCCAAAGCCGGCCATACATGGCAGTGGTGCGTGTATGCAAGTGGCGAAGGGCTGTTGAAGTTACATTACTTGCGTATTGACTTATTTTATTAGCTTTCCCCTCTCCATATAAGTCTCGTTCTGAAATGGCTTTTATTTAATTTATATATTTTAAATACTTTTATACATTGTGCTCCGAAGTTTCGAACTTCACTCACTGTGCATGTGCCGAAAGCCACCAGGGACCGCAATGGAATTAAGTTCTCGTTTAGAGAACTTTTTGCGTTATCCCTGATGGTCTCAGGTCACATGAGTATTTCTATTTTTATACAGATTTCTGCCACATAATTTACCTTATATTCTGACGACAACCTCTATAAAATAAAATGATTTAATTCTTGAGAAAATTGATAAATCCTCTTACGGTATATATCAATTATTTACACAGTCTGAACTCTAACTGTCTCATCAGAACCCAACATATAACATATTTATATTTAATATATACTATTATAATTATAATATGTATATACTGTTGTGTATTATATTGATTCAACTTGTAAACATATCCATAATATGTATTCATGTACACATGTATAACCTGAACTATCAAAATAAAATCTAATCTAATCTAATCTAACCATGGGCATCACAAATCAATCATCGGTCAGTGATCTGAGAAAGATTCCAGAAGCCAAAGAGTCTCAGACAAAATTTGAAAAATGTGTACTGGACTAACTTCGTACCTCTGCTCCTCTCGTAATGTCATGACCAGGGATGACACAACACTTGGCACACCGTCGGATCGGGGGCCGACGCTAATGGCTGTCCCGTGTGCAACAATGTGCGCACGTTAAAGATCCCTACCGTGGCGAAGAAGTCACGGGTTCGGCAAAAAACTTCCTGGAAAAATTATGGATCTACTCGATCCCGTCCTGTAAAAGCCAGCCTTGGTCACTAGGACATAACAACTACAGATACAGAACAAAGTTGTAGGGTAGTGCTGGGCGATATCTGGGACTAATATAACACAGGGATAGGTGTCTCGCCACTTCCCGTGTAGATATCGCGGCGGTTATTGTTATGCTAATTAGCGGCGAGTGTTGCTCTCTGCGCCTAGCGACGTGTAAACAAGATGGCGTCACCCACTGAATGCCACTGTCTATTATATACCGACGGCGACAAGAAAATCGCCTTATCCGAAAACGATTTCGCGTGGAATGAACATTAGCTACATAATGATAAATACTAGAATAAGTTTAGGTCATTGTGAAATTGATTAAATAGTGAGGAGTTTGCATTGCAAGTGGTGACATTTTTAATGTTTTTTGTGTAAATGTAATATAGTAATATAACGCGCTCTGTTAACAGCTAATTATCTGTTTGTTCACGGTAATGGGTACTCACACTTAAAAGTCGAATCAGTCGTGATTAATCCCCTCCAAAATAATACAAATAGTCCAAAAATCGAACTCATAACCAGTCATTACAATTATTAGTACTACGCTAACATGGATACATCAGAATTTGTTTCGTGGGATATTTAAATTTAGATTTATTACTGGAAGAATATACAGATATATCTAATTTATACCATGGTGTAGCATGTTACAATGTGTTTGTGTTCATAACAGTGTTCACAACATCAATTATAGGCCAGTAATATTACACAAAAATCCGACAACATCTAGGGAGATCAGGCTGGATACCAGGCTTACTGCAATACTAGTAAATATTTTAGTTAACACAAATTTATCATTAAAACACATAAACTCAGAAAAATCTTCCCATCAAACGATTATTTAGTGTTTTCTCAAGGAGATAAAATACATGGTATGAGTATATAATGCCAAATAATGTGAATTAAGAGGGCTGATTGTGTAAACAAACATGCTTGTCATCAGAATAAAATCCATAAATTTTTTATGGATGGAGCTATTTTTCATATCATTGATGTTTTTATGACTATATACAGAAATCTGTGTAAAATATTTAGTCAGAATGAAAATCTGACCAGAACTTATATTGAAATTTATTACAACTGCCCAAGCATCCAAAAAATAAAAATATGCGAATAAGTTTTTGGTGCCTATTTAAAGGCATCGAATCAATCTTTTGTGCATGTCAAATAAAAATTTATCCTGTTGTAGCGAAGCTGATCGTAGTAAACGAGTTACGAACAATAAAAATAAAATAAATTGGGATAAGCACTTTTTTTTTTTTGATACATAATTTAAATACATGTAAACGGTTTTTTTTCTCAAAACCAATAACATGGAAGTGGGTCAGACCAAATGGACACCAAGTGGGCAGGAAAGGGGAAACACAAATATTATTTACAGTAATTGACCCCTTAACCACAGCAGAATTATGGGTAACTTTTCAGGATTTAGTCGGAAATATGACTGGTTGCCATTCATCGGAAAGCTCTCAGTGAGAGCTTTCCGATGAATGGCAACAAGCCATATTTCCTGTATCTTGGCCTTACCGTAGCAATTTATTTCACAGTAGGTGAAGGTCCTAGCTGAAGATTGCATGAATTAGGTAACTTTGCATAGTCATGGAATTTCTCCCGGGTAATCAGTTCAATATTTATTGTGATATTGGTTCACAAAAATCATGCAATTCCTACTTTGAAATAGATTATTAAGGAACCAGTATAATAACACAGAATTATATTCTATTCAATGTTATAAGGTTCCCCGTTAGAACAGGTCAGATCATCAAGAAGTTTCCAGGCTTTGATTGGGAGGAATATGATCTCTATGATTCTAATTCATGCCATTCATGGCATTTTCTACATTCCCACCTTGATCGGAGAACTCAGCCAATATAATTTATTTATGCTTAAGTGTAATTCAATTAACTAATAAATAAGAAATTAGCCTCCAATAGATGTCAGTTCTTTTGACATATTATGATATACATGTAGTCATCTAACCATTCAATTCCTATTCACAAGACAATGGGCATAATTATTGACTAATTTGACAAGATTGTCACTGAAGGAAATGGTGGGTATACATGCACTCGATCTGATTGTCATTCTGGGCAGATATTTCAACCACCATTTGTCAGATCTCAATGATATTTGGTGTTGATGATAACTACCAGTACTATATCACTACGAGGACATTCAATGGAGTGTTCAATAATTTTGTTCGCGTTTTCTATTCTAGAGTTATTCATCTTTGTTTATCTGGAAATGTTTGTTTTTTGTCCTTCCGCACAGATATCTCCACCATCGGTTGTCGGATCTCACTGAAATTTCGTATGGATGTTCACTACTATCAGGACATTCAGAGGAGTGTTCAATCAATCAATTTGTTTAGGTTATTTGTTCTAGAGTTATTCATCTTTGTTTGCCTGAAAATGTTGATTTTTTAGTCCATCTGCCTGAGTATCTAGGCCATAGGTTATAGGTATGCCCACACTACTAGTAAGTGGTACAAAAATATTGTGTTTTTTTCTAGGATATTGATGGGCATCCTGGCTACATTGACGATATATTTTCTGATGAACAAGACAAATGGCTGAATGCTGTCAGGTAAACATCTCTCTTATGACAAATATTATTTTTATACCCCCACTTTCGAAGAAAATGGGGGGTATACTGGATTGACTGTGTCTGTCCGTCACACTTTCTCGCGTCTGTCCGTCACACTTTCTAACTCCGTGCGTGCGTGCGTCTGTCCCCATAACTCGAACAACTATGAACCGATTTCAATAATTTTTGTGTATGCAATCTCCTTAGGACTGCCTCTCCTCATGATGCTAATTGCGGTGCGGTACGACTTTCTTTTTTTAAGTTACGCCTTACTTTTCGACTTATTTTGACTTAGATTAGAAAATTCTGTCCGACTTAATAACTTTAACAAATATGAACCGATTTCAATAATTTTTGGTATACATGCTTCTCACAACACCCTCTCTACATGATGTGGCTCAGGGTTGGTTCGGAGTGTTTTTCCTAACATTACACTTCATTTTCGACTTATTTTGACTTAGAAAATTTTGGGATTTTTTTTTTGTGGATGCTTTTTTCCCTGGAGTTGTGTGCCTTCTTAGCAGAAGTTTGGTTTGACTGACGAAACACTCGACAAAAGCCATCTTAGATGTTAAGGTTGCGTTTCATTTTCTACCATTTTTTGGGGTTCTGCAATCATTCAAACAAATATGAACCAATTTGAATATTATTTTCTGTACAAGCTTCTTGCGACACCATATCGATATTATTAATCCAAATTTTTCTTTAAAGTTAAAAATCTTTTTTGTTGGGTTTACGGAGATAATACGGGTTGAATTTGCCACGGTGGGGGTATGCTAGCACGCGAGTGCACACCTCTTGTTTTTATTATTATAATTTTAATGCATTCATAGAGCACACATATTCACTTGCATAACAAAATCATATATAGAAATAATACAAAATTAAGTTATAGCAATATGTCCCTAAGACACAATTTAGTCACTTTCAAAAGCAAATTTGAAGTAATGTGAATTAAAGCGTTTACTGAGCTCAGCAAGATCTCAACAGTGGCAAGTGTCACGCGGCAATAAGTTCCACGGCGATTGAGCATAAACACTGAATGCATGATATCTGGAGTGGCTATAGCTTCTTGCAAGTAATTTATACTGTTTGAACGAAGTTCTATTCCTGGCTCTTCACATCATTAACAAGTTCCTGCAAATACAGTAATGCTCTAATTAATCGACCTCTTAACCACAGCAGAATTATGGGTAACTTTTCAGGATTTAGTCGGAAATATGGCTTGTTGCCATTCATCGGAAAGCTCTCCTTTCAAAATCTGCGGTGATATCAAGCCATATGCAGGTTCATTATATTGTGGCAAAATACATGTAACAACAAAACAGTATCTTCACCATTGGTTTCAGTCCCCAGAATAGGATTACATTTGTTTTTACGCCAAAGATCAAAATATTTGTGGTTTGGGTTTCCCTACCGACCCTATTTTAAACCCCCCTACTCTAAAGTTTTTTTCATGGTTTTGAAGAAAATCTATTAAATTTTTTCCTCCAAAAATTTCATAAAATGCAAAAAAACAAATTTAAGCATCTCAGAATAGGTTGATTTCTTAGTTAAAGTATTGTGTAATATTAAAATTTATTCAAATATAATCAAAAGTAGTTTTATGTCAATCTTGCAGAGTAAAATACGCACTTGAAAAGTCATAAGATCAGCCCTCATAATTGGCTACGGCAATCAGCAATGCCGAAGCCATTTGCCGAAGCAAATGGGCCCCACATCAATGGTTGCCGTAGTGGATTGCCGAAGCTGAAAAATCTGAATTATGAGGGCTGTAAGATTATGTCAAAATAAAACAATTAACTAAAAAAATAAAATTTTAACCTTACCTACCGACCCTATTTTTTTTCGGCTTGTAGCCCAAACTTTTAACTTTCTTTGGCCTTACCATATGCTGAAATGTTTTTTCTCAAAATGTGCCCGCATTGTTTACACGCTGCTTCAATATTAATGGAACCACTTTCAAATTTTATAGCCGGGTGGAACATGAAGCATTCAGTCTGAACAGTCAAAGCTTAATTGTGCATTGGGACATCGCCAGTACCTTTATATGAAATTGGAGGAAATGGACCTCAATTTAGTGTTATCGCTATGCAAGAAATATTTTGAATTTGGAATACCGAGACATTTAAAATATCTGATCCCCCCCCCATTTAGAAAGATAGACCTCATGAAGATGATGGAAGAGGTGGGGGTTAGCTTATTTATTTTAGATGATTTGAGATTCATTATTAGTGATGGCCTACATGTTAATTCCTCATGTTTTTGAATCCATAGTTGTTGAAATATTTACTGGAAAAAATTCAGTATTTTTTATTGTGAATCGATTTATTGACCTATCACTGTACCAAAAGCAGACTTTGAATAGTTTCGTAAAAAAATGGGAGCATCTGTTGGTACAACTTTATTAATTTGTATGTTATGATCGACTTTAATCCTACATTTTATCAACGCATTAACATCTTTGTAATAAAAGCATTCTTTCGTTCATGATACTTCTTTGGTATATTTTACTTAATAGGTGCCTGGCTCTCAATCTAACAATAAGATTTCACCAGATGCCTTTAAGTAGGATATTGCCTATGAATTGCTTGCACTGCATTTAGATATATTGTTACTTTTATTGCTTTTTGCTCCTCATATACACATAACCAAGTGGTTGTCAGTTCATAAATGGTTTAGTAAATTTTGTGACATTGATTTAGTTCATATGTCAATGTCATTAATAATGTTATGCCACTTATTTATGATGTTGTTGATAAATGTTTGCAAACTAAAATATCTTCTTCAGGCAACTGAAACACAATGTAATAGGTAACAACAGACAGAAATCAAATGCAGTCAGCTGCGGTGTCATTCCAAGGTCAGATTTAGTTAGCTGCGTAACCTACATTCCAAGGTCCTGTGAATAATTGATGTTTAATTTGTTGTTTAATTCAGTCCCAATATTAGATTCAAATTCAGTTTGAAAAATTTCAGTTTGAAATTATTTTAATATTTCAAATGTAAATGATAGGTGTTTGTTCTGCCATTCTCCATCAATACCTCAAATTCGGCAATAAGGGTATATTTAGTTTTGGTACTATCTCAAACCAACAGTTCCAAGTACATGTAGTCACTATTCCCAATTGACTTGGGCACTTTTCACTGTTGCCTGCTCTTTAAAATTTATCTTTCCTGCTTAAAAGTACCCTTGATTATGGACTGTCTTGTCTGATCTTTGATTATGTTTTATTCAAATCGACAATATTGGTGTGTATTTGGGTTTACGTTTCTTTCTGCATGCACAGATTCATAGTCATAGTCATAGTTTCATCTGTATCTTGGTCTTTTTTATGATGCTCCTTCCTCTTTGATAACTAATTGAATTTTCTCCTTCAGTTTTAAAATTGTACAAAGAAATGGCCTGTTGTTCATTTGTAGGGATGCTTTGATAATATAAACAAACAATAAACAGGCCTGTCATTTTCAAAATTGCAGACAGCCCATAAAGTTGTAAAGTTGTCCACATTAAAACAGCCAGGAGGGCAATTTTTTTATTTCCCTTAATGTGTACCAGGAGGCCTACACAGGTGTCACAAACCACTAATATTGATGTCTAAGAAATGAGGGTGATAAGGTAAGGGTGAGAGGGTGCTAACACGCCTGTATATAGTACTAGTATTCCCACTTGCAGCTGTTGTGATAAAACGACATTTTGTATATTTAGTTTTTTCTGCTGCATAACCGTGTTAACACAAAATTTGTTTTTAAAATAATTGTTTCCATTCTTATGCTGTGTCAAGTGTACAGGAGTCCCAAATAAATAAAAACACAATTGAATTCTCCATTCGGCAAACCTCAACATTTTCCTTACCATATATTGCTCTATGTTCAAGGTTCAAGGAAATAAGTAAATATAGTCTGTATCCATTAAGTTGAAGGTGGGTGGGGGTGATCTCCTGCCTCAAAATGACAAGTCTGAATAAACAGAGGAACTAATTTGGATTCATTGGCAGGGATGTTCAACTAATAAGTTCAACATACGTACTTATTTTTGTAATTTTGATTACCTTTGCATCAGCTAAACAAACCACTGCTGTAAAAATATGTACTAATTGTGCATATGGTTTTGGAGCTTTGATTTATCCTCATAACAAACAATCATGATAAAGTTGCAGAATTATCCAAACACTGTGCAATACAGGGGCCAGCCTAGAGGCTTCAAAATTGGTTTGGTTATTTAACCTTTCCATGACTGGAGCTTCCTTAAATTATGCGAATCTCACAAATGGAGTCTCACATATATAAGAGAATACATTGGCCTAACAATATTTACCTTGAGACCTTGTAAGCTAGTGCATTCTGTTATATATGTGAGGCTCCCTATGGGAGATTTGCATATATAAGAGAATGCACTTACACAGGTTCTTTAATGCTGCACCAGCGCAGCTCCCATCATGAAAGGGTTAATAGGGAAGTGGACTGTTATCAGGGAGAAGTAACAATGGCTAAAGTTCAATTTTCAACCCAACATCACTGTTCTATGATCCAATAAGTATTATGCAACACAAAAGATAAATAAAACCATTACAGTGAGTAAAACACCATTATAATCTGTAATATATACTTAAAATATGCTGTTCGGACATATGCATACTGGTATATGACAGAGAAGTCACTTCTCCCTGGGACAAAAATAGGGCGAAGTGGCACATTTTAGTCAGAAGATGTGTCCCAAGTCAGATCCCTGGTCCCTGGTGCAATAATACAAATCTTTGAAATGTGTTTTATTCTGTAAATGAAAATCTTTACTTATGTGTTATTCATTGTAGACTTCTATATTGGATGACATCAGAAGACAGTGAAATTTGTTTGAAGACTGAGTCATCCATAGTGCTAGGAAGTATTGCGAAAGGAACACACGAGCACCTTCAGAATCTGTGTAATGAGGAGTGTATTCTAGTCCTGCTTAGGGGTTAGTAGATATCATAATTAAACCCATATGGCAGTTCAATTAACCACAAATAAAAAACCAGATAGGATTTTGTTGAAGGTGTAATGGCTAAAAGGTTTGGATAATCTTCTATATTTTTAGGAACTTCTGTCTGTATGTACTTGTGTATGTATGTGTGTGTGTTATAGACTTGAAAAGTGCACAACCGATCTGACTCAAATTTGGTATGTAGGCCTATTTCTTCCTGGGAACAATATGGGCGAGTCCAATTGCAAGTGCGACCATGTCCTTAACCTTGACCTCGCTCATATCCGCTAATATAGGCATGTTTCTTGACCTCGACCGATCCAACTCAAATTTGGTATGTAGGCCTACTTTGATCCCCGGAACAATATGGGCAGGTCCAATTTCACGTACGATCATGTCCTTGCTCATATATGCTCACATAGGCATGTTTCTGGACTGATTGAACAATAGCTTTGTTCTTTCTCCTAATAGTTTTCAACTTTGTTCCTTAAATACCCCGGACAAAGTCGGGCCCATCAGCTAGTAGATTCTATAGATTGCTTGAAACATTATAGAATTTACTTAAAAAATTAAAACAAGACCCTCGCTCCTTGCTCCCCATCCACTTTACCAGTTATAATAACTTTTGAGAACACAGGCATATATTTCAAAGCTATGGAATGCTTTCGGGGTCGTTATAGCTGAAAAATTATACCAAGTTTGTTGAACCATTATTCCCTAAAAGAACAGCTGAAAAGATCATGAAAAAATAGAATGTATTTGTTCTTATTTTCATTATCAATAATCCTCCAGTGACAATATTCCACATGTTCAAATCAGTGTTTGTAAATACACACTGTAACAGTCATTATTGTTTACATTTTCAGCAACGAACAGTAACTCTAAACTGAAAATAACGTTGATTATAATAAGTTAAGGCGTGCTGCATATTTCCTCATTATAATTATTTGCAACAGCAATGGCTGCACTCAAGTTGCCTTTTATTATTTTCTTGTTATTTATTAAGAGTAAAGAAAACATTACTTTTAGCACTTTAAGTTTCATAAATGTTCTGACAAATGTTGTAATGAGTAAAATTGGACACCTCAATTTGAGATGCAGCATCTATGTTTTAGATGACATAGGCTAATATGGTACACACTTCGGACTGACCTTTCTGTTCGGTTTAGAGTGGTGTACCTTTTTATGTTTACCCATACCATAGTATTGTAAACATAATGTCGACGTCCGGATTGATCACTCGTCGTCCGTCCGTCCGTCCGTCTGTCTGTCTGTCTGTCCATAGACACTTTACGCATGGTGCGATAACTCAAATATTTTCTATCCGATCGGAACTAAATTTTGTATATGAGTTTCTCAGACCAAAATACAGATCGAGTTCGAATATGGGTTTGATCCAAGTTTTTTTTACGGAGTTATGGCCCTTTTTCGACTTCGAATTCACGCATGCTGTCATAACTCAAACTATTTTTATCTGATCGGAACCAAATTTGGTATGCGAATTTCAGAGCCCAAAATACAGATCGAGTTCAAATATGGGTTTGATCCGATTTATTTTAAAGGAGTTATGACCCTTTTTTCGAAAATAAAATTTCAACAAAAAAAAATCCGATGCTATAAACGAAGTATTTTTTGTCCGATTGTGTTCATATTTGATATTTTGGTTTATGATGACACACCCCTCATCTGTATAGTTTTTGGTATTGATTGGTTGATCGGTTTAGAAAATAATTAACCCTTTACACACACATGCTATCCAATGCAATAAGTTGAACATATTTCTTCTGATCTGCCTCATATTTCTTAACTAGGTTTTTCTTAGCACGTTCTTCATCTGTATGGTTTTTGGTATTGTTTAATTAACCATTTCACTGTTATGTTTACTTAGAATTCACCCAAGCTGCTATGACTCAAAACATTTTTCATCTGATCAACACCAAATTTTGTATATGAATTTATCACCCCTAAATACAGATCGAGTTCGAATATGGGTTTGATCCGATATATTTTAACAGAATTATGACCCTTTATAATTCAAGTAATTACTGCTGGGAATTTGAAGAGACGATATCTCACAGACCATGTGTGTTATTGAAATGAGTTAATTATCACTATGGACATTAGATATGGCATGCTATAAAGCCTGATAGTGGTACCACTGGCTGCAATTTTTTTTATAATAATGTCCAATTGATTGATGGCTATCTGGTGGAGTTCTGTTTTCTGTGCAATATTAAGTTAACCCCTTTGTTGAAACAGGTTCATTACATTAGTTAATGTACACACTATAGGACACATATTCTAAAATATTAAATTGGAACAGTCCATTGTTACTTTGTAGGGATGTTTTACAGACATTGTTGTTTACAGACACTGTTGTCTTATCTTAGACAAAAATTAATACACATATTCCTTAGTTCCATGATTTGATGTCATTGAAAATGATTAACCCTCTCTGACACATCATATGGTTTTGATGCTTTTCATTTGATCATCTTCCTATATTATGTCCAGGTTGATGGTGTTCCACTTTTGATTTGCATGGATTTGGGATTAAAATTAAACCATTCCATAGACACATATTAAGCGATAAACAGATATAATATTATCCCTTTCACTTTGATACAGTAAGGGTTTCAATAAATCACCAATTGAATATACATCATTAGAGGAAATGTCTTATTTTGAAATTCCCTCAATTGCAGTTGGGTTCCAGGGTAATATTAATGGTGCTGGTATTCTCGAGACTGACTTATTGTATGGGTTTCTAAATCCAATGACATGCTTTTTATAGACTATTTTGTGTTTATCAGTTCATTAGTTTGGGTAAGATTAACCCCATTCTATCCGATTTGATAACTCAAATATTTCCATTGATTATGTTTATACATGTAGTTCTTGGCATAGTTGACAGGAACACACCCCTAATCTGCATAGTGAGGGTCATTTGGTTTATTTGCTTAAAAATATTAACATCCTACACCAATCCTGTTGACACAAAGTGATAACTAAATATTTTTCACACGATCACTATATTAAGTGTGAATTGTTGAAACTTTTGCACTCATGAAAAGGTTGGTGTAAGGATTTATAAAATTTAAAAAATAGCTAATCGCTATCGCCAAGGTATGGGTTAAACATCTGCCGATCGTGATCGGCCTCTCGTTTAGAAATAAGTGAATCACGGGACATGAAGCCATGAAGTGATCATAATATAAATTAATTAAAGCAAATTTAATAAATAACACAATAATACAAAAAATATTAATATAAAACTATTGATGCAAATGTATAGATAAAACAAAATAAAAAATATTTTAAGACCGACTTTATGATGATTTTGTTGCAGTTTCTGTTGACGATTTGCCGATTCCATGTTTTAAGCTATTAACGCTTTCTATGACAGCTTTTGAATAATGAATAGTGTAGGTTGTAGATTGCTTTATGAACTAAGTTTTGTTAGATTTCTTCTTTGAATTCTTTCGATGTGCGAAGTCGGTGTTCAATCATTCCAGATGAAAATGTTTGGGTGACAAATGTAAGACCAGAGAACTATGGTTGTGACACAACCATAGTTCTCTGGTCTTACATTTGTCACCCAAACATTTTCATCTGGAATGATTGAACACCGACTTCGCACATCGAAAGAATTCAAAGAAGAAATCTAACTTGGCACAGATATTTAGTACCATGGGAACCTGTGCACCTGCGATTATGATGTCTGTCTGGCATTTTTTGGTGGAGTTATCCCCCTTTTTTCGACTTAGAAATTTTTTTGCAACATGCCTAATTTTATCCGAGCTTTTATTTCTACATTTTTAGGTCAATGTTTTTTAATCTTGGCACTGATATTTAGTACCATGAGAACCTGTGCACCTGCGATTATGATGTCTGTCCGACTTTTTGTGTGGAGTTATTCCCCTTTTTCGACTTAGAACATTTTTGCAAAATGCATAATTTTGTCCGAGCTTTTATTCCTACATTTTTCGGTCAATATGTTTAAGATTACGGTTAGGTTTGTGCACCTGCAATGGGAACTGTTATTTTATTATTTTAACTAAATGTTTACTGACATGTGAAACATCTTAGTATTTTAAAAACACGGGGGGTATCCTTAGTCCCATTGGGACAGTCACACCTCTAGTTTGGAATGGTTTTACTGCATTAAATTTGATATCTGATTCTTGTGAAAATAACCTATTCACAGAGCTATATTTCTTACATGAAACATTCAATGTTCAATTCAGGCATTTCTACTAGTGATTTGAAGTATCAAGAAGGCTGCCTGAGGTGCCTCTGTACATTGTATACAAAAGGTCTAGCATCATCATACCATGTATTTCAAGTGAGTATAATGTGACTATAGGCAGTGCCATAAATAGAACAAAATGAGGTAATTTCAAGAAAAACATATCTTTATATAACCCTTTCTATAGTTAACTAAATACTCCTTGACGAGTACAGTAATGCCATAAATAATTGACTCCTTAACCACAGCAGAATTATGGGTAACTTTTCAGGTTTACTCATAAGTTACCCATAATTCTGCTGTGGTTAAGGAGTTGATTATTTAGGGCACTACTGTAGTTCCCTTAGGAATGTATGTTGAACTTATTATCTGAACATTGATAGAAATCCTTCTGCACTTGTAGTGTATTTTCATCTGTCTGTCGTCAGCTCACATTTCATGAACACCCCTCCAGATGAAAATAGACTATTCCAATATATCGTTTCATTATTTCACTACTGAATGGAAGAACCCATTTAATAATGAAACGGTTAAAGATAGTGTATGTCTTCCAAACAAGTTTTATATAGTTTCCGGGGTATAAAATAATAGATACGAATCGAATACCCCTGTCCAGAATTAATATATCAATTAATATTGATTTAATTTCAAATTTTCTGGTATAATCCATACAACCTTTTGCGACAATTTTACAGGCTAGTTTTTGAACAGATGGACCAT
Organism: Siphonodentalium dalli; assembly: GCA_032622095.1. Lineage (NCBI taxonomy): Eukaryota > Metazoa > Mollusca > Scaphopoda > Gadilida > Siphonodentaliidae > Siphonodentalium > Siphonodentalium dalli. The sequence goes on from CP136064.1 coordinate 108,119,480, forward strand.
GAAACATTCAGGCGATCTTGCAGAAACGTTCTGAGCATAGCAAGCGGCAGAACTCTATCTTGTCAGCACTGTCGACCAATGGGAGACTCACATATATAAGAGAATACACTGGCACAGAATCTTTAATGTTGCACCAGCACAGCTCCCGTTTTGAGATGGTTAATGGTGGTGTATCCCATTCCCTGAGTTTACAGTATATTTTGAATCAAAGCAACCATGTCAAGAAGATTTTTTGTCATTTTGTTGCTAGGAATAATGTAGACAGGGGAACACAGTCCAGCTATGATCCTGTTCTGTCAAATCAACCTGAACGAACAGACTAGACATAGTTGTTAGAAAAATGCTCGGAAAGGATACTCCACTGCCGAGGTTTAAAGTAGAACTGATTGGTGAGAGGGTGGAATGGAAAGAAACCGACCATTCTCCATATTCAAAGAGAGCATGACATTGTCTGCAACTCATTTTATTAAAGATTCTTGATATTAATAAGGTCCAAACACTTGTTTGCATAAATCCAGGTAAAATTTGCATCAGATTTTCAACAAAGAATTTATCTTGATCTATCAAGTGAAAAATCTTGAATATCACATATCCTCATCTTCATTGTATATAAAATCTGAACAATTAAGTTATGACAAAACCAATGGATTTTAGTACATTTGAGAGGTTGCAATTATTATTTTCTTTTTTGGTCTCTTTAGATACCAAGAACTGCAAAAATAATTACTAATTTAAAACAACAATTCAATTACCAAATAGTTTATTTGATCTTGTCTCTATGAGAGGAGGCTTCATTTGCATTTTATTGTTGAGTTAACTGTTTAATTGAATGATATAAGGTAACATCATCATACTCCCATATATTACAATGAAGAATAAAGCAGCCACAAATATTTCAGCCTAAAGGAAAACAAATGTATGTAACATGTAGGCTTGTCCACTCAAGCAGAGAGCAATCAACTGGAAATGGGCCACAGTATTAAAGATAGCTTGCCAGCTTAGGATTGACCCATGACCGGACCTGTTTACTTTCAAAATTGGAAATCGGGAGATTTGTCCTCAGAAATCAGGAGATTTAGTGAAAAATCGGGAGATTTTTTTTCAATGTCAGTATCGTTGAAAAAAACTTCATATTTTTCATTTTAAATGTCATATAGACTGTTTGTTGCATTGGGTTTTCATCTGCCACAATTATGGCCTTGAAATCACTGAATCATTTGGAAATAAAATTACGATTTTCAGGTTATGGTTCGCGTTTTATTTCGAACAAGGCAAATACAACGATTAAAACTATAGTTGCACACTATAAAATGGTGCTATCGGATAACATCGTTGAATTTTTGACATAATTGTTTGAGGTCCGTTTGATTCGCGTTATGTTATCATTGTGTATACAAAACACGGAATACCAAAAAGACGGAAACGGAACTTTCACCGACACAAAAACGAACAAAAAGTTTAAATCAGCAATATAATAATTTGAGTCGGCGGTTTTAAAGCAGTTGGTCGGGACGAGCAGAAACCAACACTTAATAAAGTGTGGCCAAAAAAGGAAGGCTTCTTGTTTGATATATTATAATTGTTGTCTGGACATTGAAGACTGCATTTACTTACTCAACGCTGTTAAACAAAAGAGTCGACGTTGTGTCAACATTTTGTCACTGTTTGACTCGCAGGCAATATATTCCTAATTGCTTTGTAACACTATAGCATGCATGGCTTATTGCTTAATACAGCCGTTGGCTAATTTTTGGTTTTATCGTTTGAATCGGGAGATTTCGTTTCCCGATCGGGAGCACAGGAGAAATGACACAAAATCGGGAGACTCCCGCCGAAATCGGGAAAGTAAACAGGTCTGCCTATGACCTAAACCTAATCTCAGCCCAAAGATTTATTGATCAGCAGGCATACTATGAACATTCTTAAATATAGAAAATTATTTATGGGCGTTTTTTTTTTGCATGAAGTTTCTTGAATCACGAAAAATTTAGTCTCCTCTCATGATCTTCAGAAATGATAAGGACATATGAACTGTACTTTTAAAAAAGTTATATCTTATGGAATTTCATCGTACCGGTCACAATAATTGCTTGTTCCAAACTTCAAAAAGAAATACCTGACAGATGTTGATGAAATCTGTTTTCAAATATCAGGAAATTTTGGCAAAACGTGCATCTGATCCTTAATATGCGTGTTGTGTTCTGTCGATATATCTACCTTAATTGCTGGAAATAATTTACATTATCTTTACGATTTTTGTATACAATATAAAGCTTTCGATATTAGATATATTGTCAATTGTAACTCATGTTTCTATTTATAGGACACTTCAATTGTTCCATTTCTTGTTGATACCTTGTCACAATCATCATGTACTCAGGAATGTGTCACAACTATAGTCGCAAATTGTTGCAAGGTAAGTTATTAGCGATTTCTTTCCTCTACAATTAGAAAATAAAGGAATTTTATATGTTGACAATTTCATTATGTGATTAATTATTAACCACAACTTTTCGGGGGAAAAAATGGCAGGTTTACTGGGTTGACATCGTCTGTCCGTCCGTCCATCCCTCTCTGTGTCAATCAGGTTATATATCTCAGTCATGAGTTATCAGATCTGAATGAAATTTGGTATGGAGGGTCGCCATTAGGACTGCATCAAAAGAGGGCTGAATAACGTTCGTGATTTCGGATCTAAAGCTATCCTACTTTGTTTATCTGGTAATAGTGGTTGTCTGTCCAGTCATGCCTATATCACAGCCATTGTTTATCAGATTCCAGTGAAATTTGGTATAGATGCTCGCCATACGGAGTGCTTCTAAAAGAGGATCATGTGACTTTGTCAGAATATTCCATTATTGAGTTTTCTTTATTTATCTGTAAATAATGTTTTTTAATCTGTCCGCAAGAGTGTCTCAGCCATGGGTTATCAGATCTGAATGAAAGTTAATGTGGAGGTTCACCATTAGGAATACTTAACAAAAATAAACTTTGTTTATCTGGAAATAACTTTTTTACAGTTGGCATCCGTCGTCCTTGTGTTCGTCAACAATTTACTTCAACACACCCTACAGGCCAAATCCCTCATCTGATTATCAGTAAACTTTATATAGATCTTCAGGGTGGCCTCTAGATGGGAGCTATCTATTTTTAAATTTGTTAAAAAACATGGCCACCAGCAGCCATCTTGGATTTCACATTTAAATTCATTGGCACACCCTGCAGCCCATGTTTATTAGAGAAATGTTTTGAAAAAAAATTTTGTGGTGAAATTCTTTTTGAAAAAGTGGCTGCCAGTTGCCATCTTCAATTTCAAATTTGAATCCATTGGCACACCACACATTTTTCATAGAAATGTTTTGAAAATTTATAGGCATCTTTAGGATCACCTCTAGATGGGAGCTATCGAATTTGAAAAATGTTCTATCAAAAATGTGGCAGCCATCTTGGAATTAACTCTTGGCATGACTAAATCCTTCAGCATGCCCTTCAGCCATGTGTTATAATATCTCAATGCTATTTGATATGGATGCTCACCATCACATGGGCATTTAATGAAGTGTATTTATTGTTTATTTGCTTTAATCGTTATTCTTTCCTAAGTTATTACATTTTTAAATTTCAAATAAAGTGTTTTATATTGAGTTTTGACAACAAATAAATTTCCTTTGGCGAGAACTACAAATACAACTTAATTTTATGAAATTAATTCTGCTGTCTGACTTTCATGAAATGGTTTGATGATTTTCCAAGGATTTACCTGTTGTGCCTTAGTTCACTTAATATTTTATGCATTTTAGTGTACAGAGCATCAGGAAATTCTGTTCAAGAGTGGAATCATTGCATCTCTAGCACCCTTGCTGTATTCAGATGTATATAAGGTAATGTAAACAGTCTTGTAAATATGAAAATAGGAGGTGCTCTGTATATAGCTTCCTTACCTCTAATGTAAGGCTCATCATACATAAACCAGGTTTAAACTTGGGGGTTTAAACTGGAGAGGTCATATCCAGCTTATAGCGTATGAACAAACAAGGCAGGGAATATTTACTTTGTTTCTACTTGTTCCTCAATTATTTACTTCCCAGTAGGGACCAATAGCAGGTCAATGATAATATATATTGGCAGGAAAAATTACATCAAATAACATCGCACTGCATATCTTTGATACTAACAGAAAGAATGTTGTGCATATCAACTAAAGGTAATCTTCATTTGCATGAATTAAACTTGCAGACATTTGCCAGGTTTAGCCACATGTACGTGTAACATGTGTTGCCATTGACAACATAAGTCACATGGCTCACATGACCATTTCACCTACATGTACACGGTCAAACCATTTAGAAGTTTTGTCCCTAACGAGTGGCATAAAAAACTTATAGCAAAGAGGAATATGCAATCTTCTAATAACCAAATGAGCGACTAACACTATGCAAGCAATGTGAGAATCGGATTTTCCTGCGTTGGAGGGCTTATTTTGATTAAAGCATATTGGTGGTCGCAGCTTGTCCTCACCACCAAATATTATTTACATGGTCGATGATATCTTTAAATGTGTAGGTTTGGCATCTTAAATGGTGTGACTTTTCCTGCCATGTGCAATACAATAGTAACACATGTTACAAGTTTCACATACATGTGATTAACCCTTTCAGTGCCAAGTCCGATTTTTGTATCAACCCATATGTCCTTGATCATTTTTCAAATTTATTGATTATAATAATGTGATACATTGATGGAAAGAGCTCTTAGATATGGGTTGATACAAAAATCAGACTTGGCACTGAAAGGTTTAAAACTAGTTATTGAAAAATTGCTGATAATTTTTTGTATCTGTGTCAAATGAGTCAACTCTTTCGTTGCCGGAGCTTTTTCACTTTTTAGACACTGTCCTATGATTTCCAGGTGATGGATCTAGGTCTAAAAAATACCCAAAATGACTGACCCTGGTGTTTTTAGATTCGCTATCACCTCTTTATTCATGTCCCAAAACAATTTTAGAAATTTTTTATTTTTTTTTCGACGCAATTTTTCGGCCGTTTTAGGGCCGAAAATATCGGCCCCTGGCAACGAAAGAGTTAAATGGTGTTACTTTATTTTATTCCCATTTAATATATACAAGGAAGTTCAATTCCATATACATGACATCATTTACTTTGTTGGTCTGCAGTATTATTGCAACTAGAAATATTGCCTGCCTCTAGCATTAGCTTCATATGGCAGTAATGATTAATTTGTTTATGTATTATGCCCGACCCCTGGAAGTTCAAGCAGGGTTCACACTGCTTGTCAACTGCAAAAATAATTCACATTTGGCAAAATTTATTTTCATTTGGAAAAACAATTGAGTGAGTTCTAATTTCCATAAGAAATTTATTTAGTAAGAAACTTGTAGCTCAATACCTCTATGGCCAAGAAAGCCTAATGGAAGGTATTGCCTCTTATCAATAGGTAGTTAATCTGATTGTAGTATACTTCCATTATAGCAAGTGAGAGCTTTCCGATGAATGGCAACAAGCCATATTTCCGACTAAATCCTGAAAAGTTACCCATAATTCTGCTGTGGTTAAGGAGTCGATTATTTAGGGCATTACTGTACCTTGACAAATCAACCATATTGCTATGATGCTACCCTGTTTTGTACTGATCATGTAAACATCAGTTTGTCAAAAATATAATTACAGTTGCGATTCCTTGAATAAAGCTACTTATATTACTGAAATTCAGAATTTGGGTTAAGTTATGGCTGATTTACTAATATTAGATAATTACAGTTGGTTGCATGGGTTGAACTCTTCCCCCATCAGCCATAAGGGTACAGTACTCCCAACCCCCAATGGAAACCACTATTATATAGTATTCTAGCTGGTGGACCCGACTTCGTCCGGGCTGTTTCCCCTCTGCTTTTCGGCGAATTGCGCGATTTGACCTTGAATTGTCCATTTTGAAGGTCAAGGTCAGGTGGGGTCACGATTTGACCCGTCCAAAACACTGCCCGGACAAAAGTACCCGACAAAAGTACCCGTCGAAATCCATCCGGTTTTACCCGATTTGACCTTGAATTGATCATTTTGAAGGTCAAGGTCAGGTCGGGGTCACGATTTGACCCGTCCAAAACACTCAGTGGACAAAAGTAACCCTATGTATCAAATTTCGTCGAAATCCCATAAAAATTCGCGATTTGACCTTGAATTAACCCGATGTCAAGGTCACGTCGCACAGGCAAATGAATAGGCTTATGACACTCCCCATACAAAAGTATCCCTAGACACTAATTTTTATCAAAATCCCATGATACTCGGGTGTTTGACCTTGAAATGACCCAATTTCAAGGTCACGTCGCACGGGCAAATTAATAGGCCTATGCCACTCCCCGACCGAAAGTACCCCACATACCAAGTTTCATCTAAATCGGCTTGGCCGTTCTCGAGTCCATCGCGAACAGACAGACAGACACACACACACACACACAGATTTCCCAAAATATATAATAGATAGCCGATGAGCCCGACGTTGTCCGGGCTATTCAAAAACCAAATTTCAAGTCGATAGCTCTACCCGTTTCCGAGATCTGGTCTACGCATGCGCGAAGCTGGCGTCGCACGGGCTCGGCGACCCGATAAAATTCGTATCCGGGGCAAGATACATTCACATACCAAATTTCAAGTCGATAGCTCCACCCGTTTCCGAGATCTGGTCTGCGCATGCGCGAAGCTGGTGTCGCACGGGCTTGGCGACCCGATAAAATTTGTATCCGGGGCAAGATACATTCACATAGCAAATTTCAAGTCGATAGCTCCACCCGTTTCCGAGATCTCGTCTGCGCATGCGCGAAGCTGGCATCGCACGGGCTCGGCGACCCGATAAAATTCCTACTCGGGGCAAGATACATTCACATACCAAATTTCAAGTCGATAGCTCCACCTGTTTCCGAGATCTCGTCTGCGCATGCGCTGCACGGGCGCCGCACGGGCTCGCCAATACGACAACGTCCACCGCCTGGTCAAACTACACACACGTACCAAGTTTCGTCCTGATCGGTCGAGAATCGTAGATTTGTATAAATGACAGACAAACATACATACAAACAGACAGAGGTCTTCAAAATATATATGAGACTAGCAGGTGGACCCGACTTCGTCCGGGCTGTTTCCCCTCTGCTTTTCGGTGAATTGCGCGATTTGACCTTGAATTGTCCATTTTGAAGGTCAAGTTGAGGTGGGGTCACAATTTGACCCGTCCAAAACACTGCCCGGACAAAAGTACCCGACAAAAGTACCCATCGAAATCCATCGGGGTTTTACCCGATTTGACCTTGAATTGATCATTTTGAAGGTCAAGGTCACGATTTGACCTGTCGAAAACACTCAGTGGACAAAAGTAACCCTACATATCAAATTTCGTCGAAATCCCATAAAAATTTGCATTTGACCTTGAATTGACCCGATTTCAAGGGTCAAGGTTACGTCGCACGGGCAAACGAATAGGCTTACGACACTCCCCATACGAAAGTATCCCTAGACACTAATTTTCATCGAAATCCCGTGATACTCTGGCGTTCGACCTTGAAATGACCCGATTTCAAGGTCATGTCGCACGGGCAAATTAATAGGCCCATGCCACTCCCCGGCCGAAAGCACCCCCACATACCAAGTTTCATCGAAAAGTGGCTCGGCCGTTTTCGAGTCCATCGCGAACAGACAGACAGACACACACCCACACACACAGACAGATTTCCCAAAATATATAATAGATTATAAATATAGTGCCTTCATTTCTTCTGTAGGTCCAGATGCCCACACTTAAATGTCTGGCGGTGTTGGCTCATGAAAATGAAGAAGTATCCAGTGCTATTGTAAAATGTAAGTCTTTTTCATGATGTTTTGTGAAACAATAAACATCATCAAGTCCTGAGTTTACATACCACACTCAAGTCAAAATTCCTGAAGCAATTCATATTTAACCCTTTCAGTGCCAAGTCCGATTTTTATATCAACCCATATTTCCTTGATCATTTTTCAAATTTATTGATTATAATAATGTGATACATGTAGCTCTTAGAGCTCTTTCCATCAATGTATCACATTATTATAATCAATAAATAAAAAAAATTATCAAGGAAATATGGGTTGATACAAAAATCGGACTTGGAACTGAAAGGGTTAATAAACAAAAGAGTCCATTTTCTCATAAAATCACATTGTCAGGAAGTTTTTTCTTTTCTCTTTTTTTTTCTGTAAAAAAAATACATGCTAACAGCAAGCCTGAATTTAGTGTTAATTCATTTTTATGTTTACCCATACCATAGTATGGTAAACATAGTGTCGTTGTCCGGATTGACCACTCGTCGTTAGTCCGTCCGTCTGTCTGTCTGTCTGTAGACACTTTACGCATGGTGCCAAATTTTGTATATGAATGTCTCAGCATAAAAGACAGATCGAGTTCGAATATGGGTTTGATCCGAGTATTTTTAACTGAGTTATGGCCTTTTTCGAAAAAAAATTCACTCTTAAAAAAAAAAAAAATAATAATAGATTAATTCCTTGCTCAATCTAACAAAACAAAACTAAAATAAAATAATTAAATAAATAAAAAAAAATTTAAATAATAAAAAAAAAAAAAAAAATTTAAATAACAAAATTTTAAAAACTAACACTATTATAACTCTGCAAAGGGTACCCCGAGTCAGCACACCAAATTAATGAGACATGGGTCAGATTTTAGAACACTGTTGATTGCTTGTTAATAAATGAAACAAAGTGATATGTTTTAATCACTTCATGTCATCTGCCATGTAGAGAATGATTTGTGTTATCACAAGAGCCAGCCAGTCAGCCACTTTCAATGCAAAGGCTATTTAGGCATCTGTTATCAGACCCAACACATCACAACCTAACATGTAACTACCAGAGAAAGCTGCACAACTGAGATCTCCCTTACCAAAACCGAACGCCATTATTTAGCGTTTGCTTAGCGATTACCCTTAGCGTTTTCTTAGCGTTTCCTTAGCGTTCAAATGCATAAAATAAACGCTAAGATGAATGGGGCAAACAAATGTTAAGCTTAGCGTTCAAACGCTATCTTAGCATTTGGTTAGCGTTTGGTTAGCGTGTATATAGGGTGAAATATTTATGAGCTTAGCGTTCGAACGCTAAGCTTAGCGTTTGAACGCTTACCTCATTTGCATATTGTTGGTATGTTGGCAAATATACTGTTGCAATTCCTTAGCGTTTCCTTATTCCTTAGCGTTTCCTTAGCGTTTCCTAAGCGTTTTTCTTAGCGTTTCCTTAGCGTTCAAATATAATCATTTAAACGTTAATATTAACCCTCAAGTTACTGAATGGTACAGTCTTCTGGTTATAATGACTTAAAAGGCTGCTTAGAAATGCCTCTCCCTTTGCTCACACATATTTAGAATATGCATTTTTTTAAATGTTACAGTACCTTACATTCTTTTCCTAAATATTCACTAACTCATTCACTGATTGTTGACTCTCCCAAAATATTCCTTCCTCATGGTGGAATTATGAACTGTAGGCTACTCCAATTTCAGAATCAATAGAATTTATTCAAATATAATCAAATGATCTTAGCCTGATTTTCCTCTCATCTTCATATGCTATAATTACTGGGTGAAGGACAGTGTGAAATTCATCAAAACCTGGTGGTGTGCTATAAAAGATTGAGTGAAACATATATAGCAGGGTTTTGAAGTTTTTTAACTCTGTCTTTCACTCGGTCACAATAACATGTGAAGGCCAGAGGAAATTCAGGCTATAACAAAACAGTAATTAATATATAACATTCTATCCTGATCGAGTTCTTTTCTTTACTTTAGTGATTCATTTCTGAAAACAATAAAAGAAAAAATTAAGATTTCCAAGAATCATTGATGAAATTTCCTTCAATTTAACACAATTAAGCAACTTTACTCTGCATGCTTTCTTTGTTTTATGCAAAATGGTCCCCCACAGTTGTATTTGACAAACTAATTTTCAAGGACATCCCTTGCGATCAGGCACAATCACCTGCAGGTCTTCTGATGGAGTTACTTTACACAAAATTATTTGTCTAGCTGTGCGGTCATAAACTTGGCATTAATATATGTACCAAATGTACACAATGTACCAAACAATGTTGCACATTCTTATGATGCATGAAAAGGTATGATATCATACATGCTGGACAGTATGACATCCATATGAGACAAGAATAACTTACCCTTCATTAGTCTTGAAATTATCATACGAAATCTTCATCCGACTTCTGTCATTTGTACACTTTGAGCATATTTTAGCATTAACGTCAGTCTCCTTCATGATGTCCCACATCTCTTTTTTGGAGACCGAAATTATGAATTCTGAAAATTGAAGAATTAATATAATGATAACTATTTAAAGGCTTCGTACATGTATCACCTGATTATTGATCAATTTCATGATTGGCTTATTTATTACAACTGTAATGCATAGCATGACATATTTCCTGATTTGCAGTTTGGAAAGGGTGCACTAGTGCTGAAAGTTTGAATTGATGTTAATTAATGGATGAAATAGTTTGTATGTGGATATCCTTCTTCCCATGCTGGTATATATTATAGTAGTACCAAAGGACATTACAATCCAATAATTGGTACTGAAGCTACATTCATACAATGCAGAATATCTGTACAGGGTTACAGGCTGAGCATATATCTGTTTCCAAAGTAAAACATAGGGCATATGTTCTTCTTATTAGGTGCACTACAGCCAACTTATAGAATATATGTGTTTTATGTGTATTGTCAAACCATGAAATATTATCTGCTGAGAACATTTATAACTCATAAATTCTGCTGTTAAGTTAATTTTGTTGGTAATACCCAAAATTTAATATGGAGTTCATATATTCATTATAAGTAGAAATCCCATTCAACAAAGCATATAAATGACAGATAAATGTTTAGCACAATGGAAAATCTATATTGAGGGGACCTGGTAAATTAACCTATTAATTGTACTGTATTTAAAGTATGAAGCTTAATTACCCTTCTAATATTGCTATCTTTACTTTGACAGAGAGAATTGTTTTGACTCCTTGCACTGGTACATTTCAAGTAGATTTCCTTACTGTAGTCATGCAGTTTCTTCTCAAATCTTCTGTGACTGTTTCTTTGAAAAAGAAATTGTGATCTCTGAAATTGAAATAGAATAAGTCATAGTTATAAAGCTATATATGCTGGTGTTATTCAAGCCATATTTTTATTTTAAAAATTGTAGGTAGAAATTTAATTAGCACTTCAAAGTTAATTCTCATGCATGGGCATCATGCATATATATATACACCCATAGTAAGTTTCATTTAAATATTGCAATATATCAGGGGTGGCATCAGCATTTCCCCCAATGCAGGGGCTACTTTATAATACAATTGACCCCTCCCCTGATTCCACCCCTACAATATATTAATATGTAGATTAAACCCTGGATATGTGAGTCATTTGTTTTTATTCAAATTGGTTTATCCTTATGAGATTGATATATTAAATCCCATTTATACAGGGTTGTGCATGGTTTAAAGGGAATCCAAAAATCTGTGAGAGAGTAGTTGAATTGTGGAGGGCCTTAAGCTAGCTTCCCTTACCGAACATAATCGCTTATTAAGCGTTTTCTTAGCGTTTCCTTAGCGTTTGGGGCAATTTGTTAGCGTTTGAACGTTATGAGAAGACATTTCTTAGCGTTCGAACGCTAAGAAAACGCTTCTGTTAGCGTTTGAACGTTAAGCATCGATGATCCTTAGCGATTTTTTTTATTCCTTAGCGTTTAGAAAGTTAAACGCTAAGAAAAACGTTAATATATTTGCGATTTTCTTATTCCATAGCGTTTAGAAAGTTAAACGCTAAGAAAAACGCTAACATCTCTTCTCTCAGTTATTATAAGCATTGATAGATCTGAACGTTTCTTTGTATTCCTTAGCGATTTTCAGCCTTTCATAAACGCTAGTAAATGGTTCTTAGTGTTTCTTGCATGACCGTGCATTTGAGGCTACCATTATCAATTCAGAAATAAACTAAGTCGAGTTCAGGTAAATTTTATGGAAAAATTTATCAAAACTTCATATCTCCTATATATGTGACTTGTTTTTGACAATCTACATACGAGAATGACCAGAATTCTTTACACTAGAAAATGATGTAGAATTCTGAAAATATTTTTTTAAATACATTTTTAATAGGTTCATGTACTGGTAGTTTGCCTTGGAAATAATTTGAATACTCCAGACATGTATATTTAACTGAACAAGCGATAATATTTGACAATTCTGGCAGGTATGACATATGTACCTGTACCTGTACATGTACTACTGTCTAATATCTTCCAACAACAAGTACCTGGTAATTTGTTTCTTTTTGTTTTCATATCTCCTATATATGTGACTAATGTTTTTGACAATTTAATCTACCTATGAGAATGGCCAGAATTAGTTAAACTGAACAATGATGCAGAATTCAAAAAATATTTTTTTTACAATACATATATTGAGTACATTTTGTTTGTCTTGGAAATACTTTGAAAACTCCACACATTTAACTGAACAAGAGATAAATATTTGACATGTCTGGCAGGTTTTACATGTACATTGTACCATACATGTACCACTGTATACCCTTTCTTTAAAAAAAAATCACTAAATAAGTGTAATATGTTTATGGGATTTTTTTCAAACACTAATATTTAATGTATAGTGCACAGAATACAGAGAATTTTGTTTCTTTCATGCAAGCCAGTGCAAGCAGAGAATCTCTTGTAATTAAACTAATTAAGTCCATGTTCAACAACTATTTCAAGGAAAAAGTGGGGGGGGGGAATCTATGGTTGTAAGAAATATTGGCTCATCTGTGCTTTATACATTATCAAAAGAAGTGATTTTATGAACATTATTAATTTTTTTTTTAATTTTTTTTTATATATAAAATAATAATTATATTTAAAGTCAGACAGACCAGTCAATATGAGTTTCTATCACTTGAAAATATTTTTCTTTAATTATTCTCTCTGAATAGGGACAGAAAATGCGGCTATTTTAGATACATTTAAAATTGTATAATTAATATGAATTGAAACTACCCCAATTCTAAATTAAAGTGAGAGAATATTTGCTTAACTAATTCAAGTAATGAATTTGTCTCACTGTACTTGCCAGTTCTCTGCATCCCCTAAAATATTCTAAGAACCAGATAATGCCTATACATAAAATTAAATCACTGCCTTATGCAATCATTGAGTCTGCATGACAATCCCCTGGGGGCAATTTAAAGTTGTTAAGTTGGGAGAACTGGCCCATAAGCTTGGAATTTGATACTTCTTAAACTATGTAACAGATGTGTGGCCCAGTGTTGACTCTTTATGTTTTGGCCAGTTTGTCTCTCACTGATGAATGATGTACATGTTTATGCAGCTTTATACTCAGATTTTGTTCTAAAAAGCAATGTGAAAAGAGATCATTTTTCTGTGTTTTTGATGGATTAATTTATGAAGTCTCACAGAATCAACAGCACCTGAATGGCCGGGAAACCATTATTTGTGTCTCTGGTAAGTACTTTCATAATTCAAATTAATTTATGTTGCTTATAGCCCCATGAAACTTCAAAATATGATATTTTATATAGAGAGAATGTACAGTAAATTAATATTGGCATGATCATCTTTCATGCAGTCACACACAAAGGCAATATTAAATCTTAGCTACAGGGATCGAACCATTACAAGCTAGCTTAAGGCCCTCCACAATTCAACTACTCTCTCACAGATTTTTGGATTCCCTTTAAACCATGCACAACCCTGTATAAATGGGATTTAATATATCAATCTCATAAGGATAAACCAATTTGAATAAAAACAAATGACTCACATATCCAGGGTTTAATCTACATATTAATATATTGTAGGGGTGGAATCAGGGGAGGGGTCAATTGTATTATAAAGTAGCCCCTGCATTGGGGGAAATGCTGATGCCACCCCTGATATATTGCAATATTTAAATGAAACTTACTATGGGTGTATATATATATGCATGATGCCCATGCATGAGAATTAACTTTGAAGTGCTAATTAAATTTCTACCTACAATTTTTAAAATAAAAATATGGCTTGAATAACACCAGCATATATAGCTTTATAACTATGACTTATTCTATTTCAATTTCAGAGATCACAATTTCTTTTTCAAAGAAACAGTCACAGAAGATTTGAGAAGAAACTGCATGACTACAGTAAGGAAATCTACTTGAAATGTACCAGTGCAAGGAGTCAAAACAATTCTCTCTGTCAAAGTAAAGATAGCAATATTAGAAGGGTAATTAAGCTTCATACTTTAAATACAGTACAATTAATAGGTTAATTTACCAGGTCCCCTCAATATAGATTTTCCATTGTGCTAAACATTTATCTGTCATTTATATGCTTTGTTGAATGGGATTTCTACTTATAATGAATATATGAACTCCATATTAAATTTTGGGTATTACCAACAAAATTAACTTAACAGCAGAATTTATGAGTTATAAATGTTCTCAGCAGATAATATTTCATGGTTTGACAATACACATAAAACACATATATTCTATAAGTTGGCTGTAGTGCACCTAATAAGAAGAACATATGCCCTATGTTTTACTTTGGAAACAGATATATGCTCAGCCTGTAACCCTGTACAGATATTCTGCATTGTATGAATGTAGCTTCAGTACCAATTATTGGATTGTAATGTCCTTTGGTACTACTATAATATATACCAGCATGGGAAGAAGGATATCCACATACAAACTATTTCATCCATTAATTAACATCAATTCAAACTTTCAGCACTAGTGCACCCTTTCCAAACTGCAAATCAGGAAATATGTCATGCTATGCATTACAGTTGTAATAAATAAGCCAATCATGAAATTGATCAATAATCAGGTGATACATGTACGAAGCCTTTAAATAGTTATCATTATATTAATTCTTCAATTTTCAGAATTCATAATTTCGGTCTCCAAAAAAGAGATGTGGGACATCATGAAGGAGACTGACGTTAATGCTAAAATATGCTCAAAGTGTACAAATGACAGAAGTCGGATGAAGATTTCGTATGATAATTTCAAGACTAATGAAGGGTAAGTTATTCTTGTCTCATATGGATGTCATACTGTCCAGCATGTATGATATCATACCTTTTCATGCATCATAAGAATGTGCAACATTGTTTGGTACATTGTGTACATTTGGTACATATATTAATGCCAAGTTTATGACCGCACAGCTAGACAAATAATTTTGTGTAAAGTAACTCCATCAGAAGACCTGCAGGTGATTGTGCCTGATCGCAAGGGATGTCCTTGAAAATTAGTTTGTCAAATACAACTGTGGGGGACCATTTTGCATAAAACAAAGAAAGCATGCAGAGTAAAGTTGCTTAATTGTGTTAAATTGAAGGAAATTTCATCAATGATTCTTGGAAATCTTAATTTTTTCTTTTATTGTTTTCAGAAATGAATCACTAAAGTAAAGAAAAGAACTCGATCAGGATAGAATGTTATATATTAATTACTGTTTTGTTATAGCCTGAATTTCCTCTGGCCTTCACATGTTATTGTGACCGAGTGAAAGACAGAGTTAAAAAACTTCAAAACCCTGCTATATATGTTTCACTCAATCTTTTATAGCACACCACCAGGTTTTGATGAATTTCACACTGTCCTTCACCCAGTAATTATAGCATATGAAGATGAGAGGAAAATCAGGCTAAGATCATTTGATTATATTTGAATAAATTCTATTGATTCTGAAATTGGAGTAGCCTACAGTTCATAATTCCACCATGAGGAAGGAATATTTTGGGAGAGTCAACAATCAGTGAATGAGTTAGTGAATATTTAGGAAAAGAATGTAAGGTACTGTAACATTTAAAAAAATGCATATTCTAAATATGTGTGAGCAAAGGGAGAGGCATTTCTAAGCAGCCTTTTAAGTCATTATAACCAGAAGACTGTACCATTCAGTAACTTGAGGGTTAATATTAACGTTTAAATGATTATATTTGAACGCTAAGGAAACGCTAAGAAAAACGCTTAGGAAACGCTAAGGAAACGCTAAGGAATAAGGAAACGCTAAGGAATTGCAACAGTATATTTGCCAACATACCAACAATATGCAAATGAGGTAAGCGTTCAAACGCTAAGCTTAGCGTTCGAACGCTAAGCTCATAAATATTTCACCCTATATACACGCTAACCAAACGCTAACCAAACGCTAAGATAGCGTTTGAACGCTAAGCTTAACATTTGTTTGCCCCATTCATCTTAGCGTTTATTTTATGCATTTGAACGCTAAGGAAACGCTAAGAAAACGCTAAGGGTAATCGCTAAGCAAACGCTAAATAATGGCGTTCGGTTTTGGTAAGGGTTGTAATGGTTCGATCCCTGTAGCTAAGATTTAATATTGCCTTTGTGTGTGACTGCATGAAAGATGATCATGCCAATATTAATTTACTGTACATTCTCTCTATATAAAATATCATATTTTGAAGTTTCATGGGGCTATAAGCAACATAAATTAATTTGAATTATGAAAGTACTTACCAGAGACACAAATAATGGTTTCCCGGCCATTCAGGTGCTGTTGATTCTGTGAGACTTCATAAATTAATCCATCAAAAACACAGAAAAATGATCTCTTTTCACATTGCTTTTTAGAACAAAATCTGAGTATAAAGCTGCATAAACATGTACATCATTCATCAGTGAGAGACAAACTGGCCAAAACATAAAGAGTCAACACTGGGCCACACATCTGTTACATAGTTTAAGAAGTATCAAATTCCAAGCTTATGGGCCAGTTCTCCCAACTTAACAACTTTAAATTGCCCCCAGGGGATTGTCATGCAGACTCAATGATTGCATAAGGCAGTGATTTAATTTTATGTATAGGCATTATCTGGTTCTTAGAATATTTTAGGGGATGCAGAGAACTGGCAAGTACAGTGAGACAAATTCATTACTTGAATTAGTTAAGCAAATATTCTCTCACTTTAATTTAGAATTGGGGTAGTTTCAATTCATATTAATTATACAATTTTAAATGTATCTAAAATAGCCGCATTTTCTGTCCCTATTCAGAGAGAATAATTAAAGAAAAATATTTTCAAGTGATAGAAACTCATATTGACTGGTCTGTCTGACTTTAAATATAATTATTATTTTATATATAAAAAAAAATTAAAAAAAAAATTAATAATGTTCATAAAATCACTTCTTTTGATAATGTATAAAGCACAGATGAGCCAATATTTCTTACAACCATAGATTCCCCCCCCCCACTTTTTCCTTGAAATAGTTGTTGAACATGGACTTAATTAGTTTAATTACAAGAGATTCTCTGCTTGCACTGGCTTGCATGAAAGAAACAAAATTCTCTGTATTCTGTGCACTATACATTAAATATTAGTGTTTGAAAAAAATCCCATAAACATATTACACTTATTTAGTGATTTTTTTTTAAAGAAAGGGTATACAGTGGTACATGTATGGTACAATGTACATGTAAAACCTGCCAGACATGTCAAATATTTATCTCTTGTTCAGTTAAATGTGTGGAGTTTTCAAAGTATTTCCAAGACAAACAAAATGTACTCAATATATGTATTGTAAAAAAAATATTTTTTGAATTCTGCATCATTGTTCAGTTTAACTAATTCTGGCCATTCTCATAGGTAGATTAAATTGTCAAAAACATTAGTCACATATATAGGAGATATGAAAACAAAAAGAAACAAATTACCAGGTACTTGTTGTTGGAAGATATTAGACAGTAGTACATGTACAGGTACAGGTACATATGTCATACCTGCCAGAATTGTCAAATATTATCGCTTGTTCAGTTAAATATACATGTCTGGAGTATTCAAATTATTTCCAAGGCAAACTACCAGTACATGAACCTATTAAAAATGTATTTAAAAAAATATTTTCAGAATTCTACATCATTTTCTAGTGTAAAGAATTCTGGTCATTCTCGTATGTAGATTGTCAAAAACAAGTCACATATATAGGAGATATGAAGTTTTGATAAATTTTTCCATAAAATTTACCTGAACTCGACTTAGTTTATTTCTGAATTGATAATGGTAGCCTCAAATGCACGGTCATGCAAGAAACACTAAGAACCATTTACTAGCGTTTATGAAAGGCTGAAAATCGCTAAGGAATACAAAGAAACGTTCAGATCTATCAATGCTTATAATAACTGAGAGAAGAGATGTTAGCGTTTTTCTTAGCGTTTAACTTTCTAAACGCTATGGAATAAGAAAATCGCAAATATATTAACGTTTTTCTTAGCGTTTAACTTTCTAAACGCTAAGGAATAAAAAAAATCGCTAAGGATCATCGATGCTTAACGTTCAAACGCTAACAGAAGCGTTTTCTTAGCGTTCGAACGCTAAGAAATGTCTTCTCATAACGTTCAAACGCTAACAAATTGCCCCAAACGCTAAGGAAACGCTAAGAAAACGCTTAATAAGCGATTATGTTCGGTAAGGGCTATAAGGATATTTTGCAGAGAACACTTGATCACGCTTGCTTGGATATTCTGGATTCTACATGTTAATACCTGTGTGCAGATCCTTGTCTTGCTTGGATATACTTGATCCCCTTGCTTGGATATTCTTGATCATCTTGCTTGGATATTCTTGATTCTACATGTTAATACATGTGTGCAGATTATTGTCTTGCTTGGATATTCTTGATCCCCTTGCTTGGATATTCTTGATCCTCTTGCTTGGATATTCTTGATTCTACATGTTAATACCTGTGTGCAGATTCTTGTCATGCTTGGATAATCTTGATCCTACCTGTTCATACATATGTGAAGATTCTTGTCTTGCTTGGATATTCTTGATCCTCTTGCTTGGATAATCTTGATTCTACATGTTTAATAATACCTGTGTGTAGATTCTTTTCTTGCTTGGATAATCTTGATTCTATCTGTTCATACCTGTGTGCAGATTCTTTTCTGTAGAATGTTCTTCTTTCTACTCATCAATACTTATGTATCTTGACAAGACTATGGCTTATGGATTTTCGCGTTAAAACTGAAAATAGCTGATCACTATCGCCAAGGTATCTCACGCGACCGGCCTCTCATTAATAAACAAAAGAGTCCACTTTTCTCATAAAATCACATTTCAGGAAGTTTTTTCTTTTCGTATAATACTCGAGGTGACTAATAGGTGAACATCACTATAAGAGACACATGTGGGAGAATGTCTACTGCGACATTACCCCTCTGCCAGCAAGGTAGAGGGGTAACGTCGCAAGAGCTATACTCGTCCTTGACCTCGTTTAACGGTATACTTATAGGGCGCACATCTATAATCAAGAGATTCGTTAATTAGTTGAATATAACGTGACTGCCAATTCTGGGGTGAAGGTCGAGTATAGCTTCTTGCGACATTACCCCTCTACCTTTTCCATGTGCGGGGTGTAGTGCTGGGACGGTTGGGGTTTTTTCCTAACCGGTTAACCGCGGGCATTAACCTAATCACAACCGGATAACCGCGACCACCATTACCCTAGGTACGAGATTGAATACACTGGTCACTATATCGGCAAAACAAGTGTTGATTACGCGTCCCGGAAACGTTGATATACATGCGATCACAAACGATGTTTTTGGTCATACAATGCGGTCCCGTTATGGCAATCAAATAGTGGTAAATGTGTATAAATTAATTCAGTTTTGAGCCCAAACAAACTAAAATATATAATATTTTAGTAGTGTACAATAATTCCCACTTCCTGATGGTTTGTGATAGAGCAATCGTTTGTGGTCGCTAGTATATCGATGTTTACGGGAGTTCCGCATAAACAACGCTTGCTTGCAAAACTTTCCGCGATGAAATATAGTTCCTTCCTCGTGTATATCCCGGGCATGATTAGCCCAAACATGTGTACTACAAGGTACTGAAGGTAGGTATACTGTTGTTTAGTAATGTTTACTAGTGTTTGTGTATAGGTAGGTATGTATTAATCACAGTGGCTTCACGATGTTACTTCAATTATTTAATAAACAAATTCAAACAAAATTAAATCGTCGTGATTCATTACACAAGCCCCAGCCAGTGTTTAGGAAATAAAGTTCCGTCCCAGCACTAGCGGTGTGATGTCACAAGAGCTATACTCATCCTTGACCTCATTCAATGGTATACTCTATAATCTCAAATCGGCTCCACCCACCCCGCATGTGCAATTTGACTTATATTTGGTGTTTTAAAAACCACCCGAAAGAGATCTGTCCTGAAGTCTTCAGTTTACGTACCACACTCAAGTCAAAATTCCTGAAACAATAAACGACCTTCGACAATACCATTACAAGTCACAAGAACTCTTTGTTCTTAGCTGAAAATTCCTACAAATCAATCAATGGGAATCCATTAACTACTCATCAGTGATGACTCATTATTTTCCGTGAGTTATCACAAACTTGGAAGAATCCAGCAAACATTTCCAGCTTTTATTTTGATAATAGTTTTGATTTTACTAGATGAAATTGTAATCATTCTTTTTTGCTATTTGTTTCAGCGACGTTCAATGGAGAATCAGTCCCAAATCTACTGATCAAACACTTGGCTAGAGACAAGCCATCTGAGATGCAGATGGCCGCTGCCAAGTGTCTCACTTACCTATATCGTGCTGGAGCTATGGAACCAACTGATCCAATTATCGTTCTTAAGGTTTGCAATATATCACTGAAGTTAAATCACCAATGATGAAACATAAAATGGTAATTTAATTACATTCAATGGGCAGACAATAGGATATATCTTTAAAGAAAGTATCGGCTACCTGCTGGGCCCCATGCATGAATTTAACGTTTGCAGAATGAGGTCCCCAGAGTGTGAATTTAGTGATGCTATCCCGCACAGCTGGCTAGCAACACCAAATTCACCCTCTGCTAATTTCACACAAACTTTTATATATTGGATGGAGGAGTAGGGCATTCTGGTGTCGCCTATGATGGATATTGTGGAAAAACCTATTTCCCTTGGCCGGAAAAATTGTCATTTTTAAAATTGCTGTAAAAAATTTAGCTCGAAGCGGATTTTAGCTGATTTTGGATTTGTTATTAACAAAATATTCCTGCTTCAAATGACATAAAAAAACCTTCAATACAAATTTCTTCTGGGTAGACCCCTCGTTTCAGGTTTGATGACCAGCCTAGCAGTTGTTCCGAGACAGCTATAGCGAAGCAGGTTCAGTTTCCAATGACATCTCGCAGGTGTTTATCCAGGGTCATTGGTTCTAAATGCTGTGGAGTTATTTCTAGTGAAATTAATGTGATTTTTCCTCGCTTTTAACCCTTCCATGACTGGAGCTTCCTGAAATTTTGCGAGAATCCTGTGCCAATGCATTCTCTTATATATGCGAGGCTCCTTTAGAATACATTGGCTTAACAATATTTACAAGAAGCTTTAATGCTGCACCAGCGCAGCTCCTATCATGAAAGGGTTAATTCCAAACAAATTACCAAATCAGCTGTTTTTGGTAATATTGAAGCATAATAGTTATAATGTGAGGTGGATGGGCCCACAATCATTGATGCACGGATGTCAGATACATTCTGGGGGTTTGTGGTTCTACGTGCAGTGGAGTGAATTCCCAGTGAAAATAACTCTTCTAACGGGCTGTCCTCCGCCCATAAAACTGACGTCGTTATATGGCTAAAACAACGATTGACCCAAACAAAACAAATCTTTCCTCATTTGCAGACATTGCCGACATTGGTGAGAATGTGTAAGAAAGACAGAACGCTAGAGGAGAATGTTGAGGGAGCAGAGACTCTTGCGTATCTCATTGAGATTAGCTCTGAACTACAGAATGTCGCAGCCATCTCGGATCATCTGATTAAAACATTAGCCGAATATCTCAAGTACACCGACGTTCAGCAAATTAACATAAAAAACAGCAACAGCAACAGTGTCAAGAAGGTAGTGTATACCGGTATGCCTTTATTTCCTCCAAGTGTGAAGCCACTTTTCGACTTAGAATTTGTCCGTTGGTTAAACATTTTTGGTTTCTGACCGATACCTCTAGTTTGCATTATTTGATCTGAACCAAAGTTGGTATGTGTATTTCCCAGCTAAAAATACAGTTCAATTATTTTAACATGAGTTACTGCCCTTTTTCGACTTGGAATTTGACCGATTTCAAATATTTTGGTTTCTGACCGATAACTCCTGTTTGGATTATTTTATCTCAACCAAAGTTGGTATGTGTATTTCCCAGCTAAAAATATTCATGAGTATATATCAGGAAAATACCGGTACATACAGGTTTAGCTTATACCTATTTTGGTATTGAAAATTAGGGGTTTATCAATTATTTTTTGTAAGCTCAAATTGTGATTGTATTTAGGACTAATGGGCTCTTGTTGAACTTATTATCTGAAAATTTCCCACCAATGTGTATGAATCATTCTGCTCTTGTATTATCTGTATTTTTCTGTCTGTCGTCTGCTTTTATTACCTGAACACCCCTCCAAATGAATAATAGATCATTCCAATGTGTACTTTTATAATTGTCTGGGAGAATCCATATATTATAGAAAGAGTTGAAGGATTGCTATCCTGATGAATACAACAAAACACTATCGGAAAGCACCCTCTTTTATGAACACAGTGACCCAAGTCTCATGACATCATATGAGTTAACAAACTTAAAACGCAGAATCGTAGTCAGAGTTAATTGTGTCTACCTATCTGATGTCACCAATATTATGTAATCGCGGGTGACGAGAGCCGATGTTAAAAGCACAGAATCAGCAGCGCTTGCATGTGTAGTATAATAACTATATGGCAGCATGTCAAAAAATTTAATTAATTCTTGTATGTAGTGTAATTTGGGCCAGGCTAAGGTTTATATATAATAATGTATACATTACAGTTGTGAATGAAGTTATTAGTTTTCAATTGATGCTTTTGAAAAATAATTTAATAAATACATTGGCATTGTGGACTTTTTATGACTGGGATATTGAATAGACCGTGCTGCTAGAGTGCTAACCACACAGCGAATTGTCATATGTGTCAGTCACAAGATTGTTTTGATTATATTGCTATCAAATGTACATGTTTCATATACTATGAATATTGCGCATCCAAAACAATCTTGCCGACTCTTTGTCTGCTTTCTGCTTTGTATGGATGTCAGATGATGCATCTCATAAATTATATCCTGCATAATAGGTATATATTCCAAATATATAATTAGATATTGTCCTAATATATACATGATTCCTCACTATGAAAATAAACTTATCATTTCGTATTGCTAATGGTATGATATAATTGAATAAATCCCATAACAATAAACCACGACTAAGGGGATCTGGAAACTGTGGAATGTTTTCAAGATGATCAATGTCTATAGCACTTAGATATATATAACTTTGCAAGTCTTTACAGCCTTTAAGACTGCATGTGAAGCTCTGTGGCTAGTAGTTAGCCTGTCGGACTTGTCTTGTTGTCAACACATCGAAATGAGTTCGCAGCCCACCAGTGGACTATTGAGTTCTGATAACAGTGGCTTGTGGGATTAACGATGTGTCGCTGTTGGTCGTACACTGTTCAAATCTTGGGCCAAATTGTGACCCTTGGGCAAGGTCACTTGTATTGTGCTTGCTTCATCATACCTAGACGAGAAATAGGGTCCTGGCTGTTGGGTAACCCCAAGCCGCTCTAGTGAAGCGCCTGTAAAATGGCAGCAGGCAACAGTCTCGGCATTACTCAACTGTTGGGGTAATAATGTGAAGCGCTTAGGGTCCCTTATGTTAGGGAGATAAGTGCTATATAAGCACCATTATTACAATGCCTGGAATTAATGAACTAATTCTGTTATGATTTCCACAGGATAGAAATTGGGCCGATGAACTCAAGCGAGCCGCATTGAAATCCTTTGCATCCCTTGCTGCAAATGATGAAGATATTCGAAAAAAGGTAAGGGAAAATCAGTTTAATAGTCTTGTTCATGAATCCTTCCTGTAACCAAGCCTGAGTTTAGCGGGCTAGCCTCACTAAATTCACCCTCTGGGGACCTCATTCTGCTTAGGCCTCATGTTCTCTGGAATGTTTCATTATTATCAAATTCTTCACATAGATTCTATTTCTTTTTTAGTTTAGTTTAGTTTAGTTTCTAAATATCCTCAAATTGGCATAATCGAGGTTCCCAATGGGTGTACATCACAATATTCACCATTTGGGAACTTCAATTTGAGTCTATGTCTCCCATAGCATATTAGGCCATGCAGAATGAGGTCCCCAGAGGGTGAATTTGGTAACACTAGCCCGCTATTTGGGACAGCATCACTAAATTCACCCTCTGGGGACCTCATTCTGCAAATTCTCCTTGTTTTCCTTTATTTAAACTTATATTCTAATTTTATTTTTATTCTTTGAATAAACATATCATTTCAAAAATCTTGAGAAATTCATGAACAGTTCTACTGTTTATAAATTTTTGGGGTAGCAATGAATGTTTTTTAAATTATGTTTATCACCTCCTGCATCTACTTTTTTTCTTCTCCCAATTGTTCATAAACCAGGCTATAATATTGTACAATTACCTTAGTATTATAAGGATATTAGCCATATATTATATTCATTAGTAAGATTAGCATCGTTGTCAATGTCTTCATTTGATTCAACGTAAGGGTCCGTATAAAGTACCGATATATTCGCTTGAATTCCCCAACCATTCCGTTACTCAATGGTTTCTTCCATTCATTTATAACAATTATAACGAACCAAAGCCGGACGCTTTGGGTCGTATATAGACTATATCTGATTTTGTGACGTCACCAATTATTATCTAATATGACACAGCTGTTTTGAATTTCGCGAGCGCTTTTGTCGCACAATAGATCGGTGGGCTTAAAGCATTAATGGCATATTCGGAAAATCTTGTTACTGTGTCTTTCGATTACTGGTATTGAAAATGAGAATTATGAACATTGAATTACAATGTAAGTTCATTCGTAGCATTAGTTTACCTTTTATTGAGAAAATAAGACACAATAAATAACGACACTATAGTAACTACAGTCTACACACATCGGGGCGAGTGAAAAGTGATCGAAATTCCTGATGTGAAATATAATAAGAATGTCATCACGAATTGACCGTTCTACTGTGCGAATGTGGGCATTTAATGTACAGCACATGGTATGGTGCGGTACTGTGCGAAATGAAATAACATATATTTAATAAGGAATTAATTGTTATCATAAGACTATATAGTACATACATGTATGTGATAATCCATAAATATACTATTTTCTGGAATCGAAAGGAAACACATAATTATGAACAAAGCAGAAGATACATTCAGGCGAACTCGCTCAATGGGGAAAGTTACACGATGACATTGATCGTTGATTTTCGTTGAAATCGACACGGTGAAACATTTGAATGAAATGAACAGCTATGAAATGGACACGTTTCTCGGTATATTATCTCCGCCG
Organism: Siphonodentalium dalli; assembly: GCA_032622095.1. Lineage (NCBI taxonomy): Eukaryota > Metazoa > Mollusca > Scaphopoda > Gadilida > Siphonodentaliidae > Siphonodentalium > Siphonodentalium dalli. Next base: position 108,145,018 of record CP136064.1, read on the forward strand.
CAGTGCTCACCCAGCATCAAGAAAAGAAATAAATTGGTTAAATTCATTAAAAATGTTCCCGTTCCCCTCTCGACAAGGTATAACTATTTTCACTTTGATGGTACTAGTAGTTTATAACTATGAATAGTCTAGCTGTCGATCAAGACTACCCGGAAGTACGATTTATTTGCCTAATTTATAATCAAAATTACGATTGGGGTCCATTCATTTGACGAACCCAGGAAATATAGCCTTATGTGAATCTTATTTGGAGGGAATACCAGAGAATCAATTAACTGATTTTGATAAAAAAAAAAAAGAAAAAAAAAAAGCCACAGCTACCCTCATATGACTGGTTTTGCTTTGGTTCGTTAATTACGCAAGCGTATGATCATATTATATCCCAATGACCAAAGGAAATAGTGGGCATTATACTGGATTACATGTGTCTGGTCTTCCGTCCATCCGAGCAGATATCTCAACCACATGTTGTTGGATCTCTGAAATTTTGTATGGATGTTCATCACTATGAGGACATTCAGAGGAGTGTTCTATCATTTTGTTCGGGTTTTCCATTGTAGAGTTATTCATCTTTGTTTATTATATTTATCATATAATAAACATATTATTACTACAGTGAAGTGGTCTGAGTCTCCACATCACGTCTTGTTGAGAAGGTGAGATCCCAGATCAGACTCGCAGTCTGCGGCAGCTCATCTTATCTGGGATCTCACCTTCTCAACGAGACGTGATGTGGAGACTCAGACCACTTCACTGTAGTAATAATATATCTCCGTCAAAGGTATCTTGCCCACTGAACTATATGGTATATTATCCCAAGTAGGGGGGGGTTAACTCTCCGAGTTGAAAAAACGGTACGAAAATTCTATGGTACATATCCTCTGTCATGTTCATGACACGTGTAATCACGTGATTTCTGACACGTAGTGAAGTATTCGCCGTATTTTTTATCCCTCCTGCCTGGACGGACGTCACTCCTACGAAGCTAAGTTGCAGTTTTTTGTATAGCAAAAACAGTTTTGTTTTTGTATTATACAAACAACATTATTTCTTTGCTTATAGTTGAAAATTATGTACAATTCACATAAAGATTACGACGGTTTGTTCAGAATATAATATCGGAATCGGATGACTCGTTTCGTTTTAACCGACTTTGTCTTCCATAATTTTAATCGGTCAATGATTTAATATCCGTTGTCTATGCAGACAATATGCAGCGTTTCTGGCCTATTAAAGGCAGAACATTCGAGGCACCATCGGATATGACTAAAGACGCTGATCGTTTTCTTTATAACAAATCTATGGCATACAGGTGACGTGTTATTTAAGTTACCACGTGCGTTGACGGTGGTTAAAGGTATCACGAAATTAGGTGACTTACTTTCGAGTTCATTTTTTCGTTTGACGGCTTTCTTTATACGTTGACAATCATCGTCTGGTGTACAACTGACGGAAAAAGCAGTGTTTAAACGCTTGTGAAATAGGCTGATAGGATTGTAAAATCCAGAATGTCAATTTGAACCTTTTTCACCCTGGATGATTAACAATGGGGCCGTTACTGCCTTGGTTGCCACATGGTAACATAACACAACAGGTGTATTTGTGATTGTTCGCAATCACATTAATTACTTTCACAGGACTGCTAATCGAGGTAAGACCAGGTTCATGAATCGCCTTCCCCGTAGCTCCCCTTGAAGTCGCTTCCCTCGTTTCGAGGTCCCAAGAGTAGAGAACGAAAGTCAATATATAGGGTTCCTCTAATTGGCGTAATTAGCACTCGGAGCGATAGTCACACCACACAGGACGCGGGTTGGGGCTACCCATCGAACCCGTATCTCCCATGAGTTGCTTCCCCTAGGACACTGACGCTTGCCGATATAACGTGTTCCTCTAATTGGCGTAATTAGCACTCGGGCGATAGTCACACCAAACAGGGTGCGGGTTGGGGCTACCCATCGAACCCATTAGTCACAATGGTGCGCTCCCTGGACTATCGAACGGGACGTCAATCTGCTTCCTCGGGTCGACCGCTGGCGGTTGGCGTGCCCAGGGCGGCTGTGATTCAGCTCTACTAACACTCGACATACGCCGTCCATCGCTACAAGTTGTCATCTCGGGGTCAGCGCGGCTGAGGGATACACCCTGACCATGCTCTCCGGTGCCTTATGATAATAGTGTGTGGGAATTTCGGCTAAAATTACTAGTAGAATGGCCATTTTACTTTGTCTCAATTCAAATTAGGAGACATTTTCTCTAAAAAATTATTACGTTTACGCTATTATTTGGCACCTGAAAGTTTATCCTCCATGCCTTCTGCCCCAGCTGGGCTTGGAATGGGATCACAGTTCACAGGCTTGTTTCCTCCTTATTATAAGCCACCAGTTCCGGGGGCTTGGCAGACAGGTTACTGGCCGCATTCTGGCCAACAGCTGCCAGTAACTTCGGGTTTGATTTTAAGTGAAAACAAAAGATCTTATTCCCTGACGCCATTATAGCAGGAAGCTTGCTTGGGAACTGGTACCTACTAACCTCCCATCGCCAGTTCGGTCGGTTGGATATCGGGATCGGTCGAGCTGCTGCTCCATCCCCGAGATGTACAGGCCTTGGACTTTCCTCCGGGGTCCCCAATGACCAGACCTCACATGCAATTAGAAATGAAGCTTGTCGTGGTGTATTGTGCTGTTAACACCCCATCGGCGGATGGAGATCGGGATCAGATCGAGCAGTCGCTCCAGCACTAGGTGAAAGGGCTTTCGACATTCCTTTCGGGTCACCTTTACATGCGCTTACGAGGGAGCTCAGTTAGTTGTTCAGTGTTTTCTGATGCAGCCAAGTGCAGGAAGAAAATTAATGTCGAATTTTGATTAGCAAATAACCTCAGATTGACATGATTTGATAGCATTGTTCTACAATCATTTACAATTTAACAGAACATCAGAGTGCTTTCCCTTGTTTCGAGGGTTCCAAGGAAGAGATAGAAACCTTTACGACCAGGACACTGTCACTTGTCGATGTATAGTGTTCCCTTCATTGGCGTAATTAGCGCTCAGGACGATAGTCCCACCAAACAGGTCGCGGGTTGGGGCTACCCATCGAACCCATTGGCCGCATTTGGTGGGCTTTCTGGACTATCGACAGGGACTCCAAGTCGGATACTCGGGACGACGGTTGGCGTACCCTGGGACAGTCAAATGAGGAAATAGGATCCAAGTTGCATGGCTTTTGTTCGCATTTGGGTAGCAACTTGCCCTGTGATGCCGGTCAATTTGTACCCTGCCCTAACGTCGTCAGAGCTGGGTGGTTATACCATCGGACTGCACACTTGGCGACCTGGGTTCGACCATTCTGAGAGGTATTCAACCATTTTACTGTTCTCGGTTTGGGATGTGTTCAACTTCTTGCTTTATAAGTTGTTGCTTCTTTCCATGTTCCATCCATCCGTGGTCACGGGTTTTGCTGGAGAATGTCTATAGTCATTCATATCACTAGATTAGTATATGACTCTCGCCCTTTCATTTTCCTGACTTTTAAGACGTGTTCGGGATTGGTTCGGGTGCTCGAAAGGGTAAATATTTACATCTCGATTTGGGACGCAAGAATCAGAGATAAACAAGCATACATGCTTTATCTCCGACCTCGCTGTGTTTCCGTAATAGATACGAATGACATTGGGTGTGTTGGAACTGTGGATTAACTGAGTCGGATTAATTCTTCGTTTCTGTTTGCTCATCCGTTTCATCTCACTTTAATAAGGACACCACCTACATGTATGGTTGCCCAAATAACCAGATATAGGGTTTATCCTCTCAATATGGTTGTATATTTTAGGTGGGTGCATTTGCATATCTTTTGTCTTCAGGTTGCTTTCAGTTCTAACTCAACATGGATTTCACTTTTGTTGTCCAGTCATACATAGATGAGTCCATTATCCATGGTTCGACATATGCTCAATTTCAGAACGCTGTTGACATGAGGTCTAGTTCAGCACCCCACTCGGGCTTAATGGGCAACACAGCGTATTAGCGTGGAAAAGAAGAACGAAATGGCTTCTGTGATATCGGCCTTTGCGTCTAATACATCATTCTTCTTATGGGCTCGGTTGTTGGTACATAATGGTTTTGTTTTTCCTGATAGTGCTTGATTTGCCTAGTGCTCATTTAATATACTAAGCCAGGTCCTTTGCTGACCTCAGCGATTGCCAATGCAGGATAATGTTGCACCTATGGGGCAGCATATGAATCGTGTTGGGCACACTTCATAAAGCCGAATGAAGATTCTTGCCAGATGCTTCTCCTCGTGCGAGATTTACTAGCATTGGGTGTCGGATGCCAGATCATATGATCCGCCCTCTCGATTCGCTCTTCGGGCGATGGTTGTCTCCGGAACAGGGTCCCATTGGAGGGGCACCCCATCCTTACCAGAAGGGATACCTTGCACCATCGACTCGTCGGGGACCAGTCAGCAGAGCTCGAACAGTTGGGGCGCGGTGGCCCTTGGTCTGCTTTTCATTACCTACCTGCCGTCGGTTTCCGCTGGTTTTGGGCTTGTGCCACAATCCTGATGCATCGTTAGTACAATTTTTGTTTTTGTGGATTTCCACCTTAATGACATTGGAATTTCGGTTCCTGGCTGCCTTTCTGTCATGGATTCAGTAGCCTGTGATTGGTCAGTTGGGTTTAACTGTGTTGGTGGGCATTTCCACATTTGGGAACGTCATCATGGGAAAATGCCATGGCTTATTGCATCTTAGTCGGTGATATCTCGAACTCCAGGCTTCAAACTAAGTTTTCTGCTGTGAAACTCCAATTCTGAGCCCTGTTCTTCATACGGCCTGAGCCTTGCAACGTATGTCCGTGTAATACCCATTCGCTTCCCGGTCAGACTATTGGTCAATGATACCTCCTCCTTATCGACAATGGCATGTCTCCAATTAGTTGGTGTCGGGCCCTTTTTTGGGAGGGGGAGGGGTGTGTTACCTGTACCTTTCCCGGCAAGTACTCGGCTGATACATTATTAGCCCTAAGTTCCGATGCGAATGTCGTCTCCGTCTCCATGTCTTCTGAAGCTATTTACTTTACTAGCAGGGGTCTTAAACTCTTAAGTGGCCACTTTTTGTTCGTTTGAGCTTGCTGACAGGTATTAGTTTTAGGATGTAATATTACATTGGCTTATGGTCCTATTGTGCATGTGTATATATATATATGTATATACATATATATCTATATGTCTGTGCATGTATATGTATATATTGTAAGTTATCAGGTCAATCCAGTTATTTGATTCAGATGCATAGCGGTGTTTTTGTTTCCTCGTGGCCTCCACCTGTTAGAAAATTCTATTCTTTACCATATAGTTCAGTGGGCAAGATACCTTTGACGGAGATACAATATTTTCCAAAATAAGTAAAATATATATCTCCTAGAAGTATCTTGCCCACTGAACGCTGAGCTCCCTCCCAGGGTTTCGCACCCACCCCGCTCACGAGGAATGTCCTACTGGGGATAAAAAATATGGCGAATACTCGTGCTACGTGTCAGAAATCACGTGATTACACGTGTCATGAACATGACAGAGGATATGTACCATAGAATTTTCAACTCGGAGAGTTAACCCCTCCTACTTGGGATAATATACCATATAGTTCAGTGGGCAAGATACTTCTAGGAGATATATATTTTACTTATTTTGGAAAATATTGTGTTTATTATATGACCAATTGAACTTAATTATTAAAACCATCCTCTGAAATCAGTTGAATTCAAATTTAATGAACAAATCACAACAATTTAATAACAACAACAATTTTAAGAAGAAATGTCTCAATTGAAAATAGTTCAGGAGCCTCGTTCTCATTCAGACACACATGATATGATATGATATGAAAGTGGTATTCATTGAAAATAATGACAGTCATATAATAAAGTCAATTATTGAAGGTTTCATAATTTGTATTCGACTATATATGAATTTTGTATTATAGATAATCGACACAGATAATCTGATGGAGCATATTGTGAACAGTATGAACATGGATAACGAGACTGTTCAAGCTGCCGCAGTCAGATGTCTTCACAGTCTGTCACGGTCAGTCCAACAACTTCGGACAACATTCAAGGCCAAAGACGCTTGGAAACCACTTATGAAGGTAATTGGTGATTTCATTGGACTGGCTAAACCTATAGCACAGGCAGTAATAAATACCAATACCAATAATATTTGATTAAGGTAGCTTACACATAACTTCCTAAAACTACTTTTTAATTTCAATTTATTAACCCTTTCTATACTAAATACTCATTCACGAGTAGTTCCCTTAGAAAATGTTCACATAACAAGTTCAACAGACGACAGAACTTATTATCTGAACATTTCCCACTAAAGAATATGAATCCTTTGGCTTTTGTATTATTGAACTGTTTCTGAGGGACCATAAGCAATGCATTATATATAGTGAAAAAGGCCTATAATATTCACATATACTGTCTTAATGGTACATTCACGTTTCTTGTTCAATGTGATTTGCGCCGTAAATTCAGGAGACATCCTGATACCTGATGGACTGACGAGACTCATGTATTTCATTGTTGTTTTTCAGCTCATCCAGACAGGGAATGAAGAAGTCCTAGCAATCGCCTCATCCACCATGTGTAATCTACTGCTCGATTTCTCGCCCAACAAAGAGGTAACCTTCACTTATGTTGTCACCTCTCTCCCAATATCATTCACATGATCAAATATATGTTCCCTTCAGCTGGTCTTCCTTTCAGAGCATATTATTGAGAAATTTCCAAGTAAATTTAGAGATTCTGTTTTTTCTTTTTTCATATTTTGTTATGTTAGGGATTGTTGATTCTAATTTTATGTTCTACATGCCGTATTGTCATGTAATAAGATAGCTTCAATTCTACTATGATTATGTTAGTTGGTATAGATCAGTGCAACATACATATCGTCGGTGATCTTCCAAAACCTTGTATCGAAGGTTTTTGACAATTTTACAGGAGAGACAAAAAACTGAATAACATTGAAATAGTCACCGCACCATTGGATGTTTTACATCCAACTTATGAATAGCTTGTCTGCCGCTGTATTTTTCTTTGATTATAATTGACAAGGGATTTAAGCAAAATCTATATTTTAATTCCTGTGTGACATTTTGTAATTAGTACACGCCAATTAATACCTCATACCTGTTCTTTGTCTCTATAGTTTAAAATCTATAAATGGATTCAAAACCTTGTATAAGCAAAAACACGAGTGCGGGAAAAAATTCTAAGTGGACTGCACAATGATAATTACCCAGGTGTAATCAGACAAATAGTTTCCTGCCAAAACTGCCGATACGAGGTTTTGGAAGCTCACCGACGATATGGTAGATGTTTGTATTCATATTTTCTTTTGTCACCATTGGCTTCATTGATATAGACCTAAAAGATTGATATAAAAAATCTATACAGTGTTCCATCTAGCGGGATGACAACTACAAATTATAGAATCAGAAGTGACTTATTTATGTCAATAAATACGACATGAACTGCAGGTAATACTAACGCCCTTCCTATTAACTATCAAATTACCAAAAATTTGGTAACTGGAACTGATATGCTGTTAGTTAAATTTGTTTTCATTGCTGTATTTCGTTGTCGGTGGGAATGCTTGCAAAACGTTGATCTATACATAAGTTTCAGACTAACCAAATATTGAAAATCAATCAACATATTTGGAGCTTTGTTATTTTCCCTACAAGCCTGCAATTAGTGTGTCTGTCATTTGCAGAATGAGATCCAAGAGGGTGAATTAAGTGATTTGGTTCTGAACAGATAAAATATTTTTGTTATTGCACCATGTGTAAAGTGTCTAAGGACGGACGAACGAATGACGAGTGGTCAATCCAGATGTTGACACTATGTGTACCATACTATGCTATTAAAAAAAAACAATTGATTATTATTATTATTTAGTTGTTTGTACAGGATATTCTGGAGTCTGGTGCCGTCCATATTCTCGTTGATCTGACAAAGAAGCCACAGCCGACACTGCGACTCAACGGAATCTGGGGACTCATGGTAACGTGAATTTATTTAACACTTTCATGACTGGAGCTTCCTGAAATTTTGGGAAAAACCCTGTGCCAATGCATTCGCTTGTCATCATATTTAACACTTTCATGACTGGAGCTTCCTGAAATTTTGGGAAAAACCCTGTGCCAATGCATTCGCTTGTCATCATATTTAACACTTTCATGACTGGAGCTTCCTGAAATTTTGGGAAAAACCCTGTGCCAATGCATTCGCTTGTCATCAGTCTAGGGATGTAAGTGTATGTTTCTGTTCTGTTCATCCATTAACTTGGAGGTTGACTATTTTGTTTGTTTAAAGACATGTTATGTCCTTGTTCGGGTGCATGAAACTGATAAGTTAGTATTCAGGCGCTATATCAACTGGGTGAATGTAACATTCTACTAACAAAAACTCAAACTAATCGACCATACCACTCCATATAAAACATTGTCTGAACTACGCTCAATTGTAAATGTTTACTTCTCGATTCGGGACGCATCTATCGGCGATAAACAAATGAAAATAATTTTCCATCGAGAGTGACTGCATTTAATTAATATATAAGAATGACGGTGTGTGTTGTTAATTTAGATATAATATTTGTAAAAATAACTACTTTGAACAAGATTATTCTCCATTTCTATTTGATCACCCTACCGGACTGTTTCTCATCACTTTAAAATAATTTTGTCTATAAATAGCTTCATCTATATATTTCAGAATCTTGCCTTCCGAGTTGATGAGAAAGTAAAGCAGCAGATTATAGAAGCTATGGGGGCGGAGCAACTGTTCACGCTCCTATCAGACCCAGACCCAAATATCCTCATGAAGGTGCTAGGGTTACTTAGAAACCTGCTATCCAGTAAATCTGTGAGTTCTATATATAAATGTTAGATATCCCCTACAAATAAATTTAGACGGTGTATACAGAAATGGTTTCTGTCCAACTGTGTGATATTTGAAGCGCTATATCTCAGTCATCGGTTGTTAGATTTCAATGATCTTTGGTATGCTGATGAACCATCATGGGGGGGGGGGGGGGGGGCGGATATAACACATACAATTGGTTTTGTCTATTAATTTTTTGTTGAGTTATGTGAAAAATGAAAATTCATCTATGCCAACTTTTTATCTGTATCACAATGTATCTGTTTCACAATATGATTTATCTTTTGTATATTAACAATTTGATAAAGGGTATCTACATGCTACATGTTTTACCATCGCAGACCAGATGAAGACATCTTTTGAATCGGAAAGTATCTGTATTTTGGGCAAGAATGCATTGTAGGATAGTTTTTTAACTCACAAATTATCAAAGTAATATCGTTCGATTCAGAAGAACAGTAACTCTATTATGATGACATGTTATGTTTGAATGTGATAGATACAACTGGTATGCAAATTAACATGTTGTCTTTCCTGACAAGGAATTGTATTACGTGGGGTTTATAAGCACTATGCAGATGTTTGTTATTGTGGGCGGGTGTTAGAAGTGAACTATTTCTCGAATAGAGGTCCCCGTGGGAGTTTGTTGTACATACATTGGGAGATCAAACCATTCTAGATTAGGAATGTCGACTTGTGGTATAAATCATGGTATAAAATGACCATTCGGAGAAATAGAAAGTCGGGGTAGAACAAAGGAGCTGGGTTTTATGTGGGGGGATACTCTGTGTGTGCATTGGTTTTCTTAAAACATGTTGTTCAGTAAAGTTGTGAGTTTCCACTAAAAAGCAAAGTGCTTTCCACTAAAGGTTTTATATGCTATGCCTGCTATTAGTTGTTAACCTCTTCACTGTTAAATGATGTCGTGTGCTGGGCTGTTGACGTTATTGCCATTTTCCTAATGGGAATATCACAAGAACCATAACACTGACTCAGTTGAAAGGCTATTGTCATTCACAATCATGGAACATCATACTCTGTTTGAAACTTCAAGTTACAGTTATTGCGATGCACCAATCTCTGAGTTCCAGTTATGAATAATGGCCTCCTACTAGTGTGCTGAAGTAGGTCCGTGGTATCTACAGACCATATAGCACATGATGTGCACTTTTACGTCCGTAATAGTTACGGACATCATAGCAGCAAAGAGGTTAATGTCCTGAGATCACTGGGACCTTAGTTGTTATTGAAATATTTCGCTTCTCGTGGTTTTCGGTGTATGAACACATTGACTCAATGGGCAGACCTATCATTACACTATGGAAAAGTGCAGGTGATATTAGGTGTAGGTAAATCTGTAACTACACCTAGTATTTTACCTTTCAATTGCCAAATCTTTCCATCTTCTACATTTCAGCATATAGACAACATAATGGGTCTCTATGGTAACCAGATAATGCAGGCTGTGGTGTTTATACTTGAGGGTGACCATGGTGCTGACGTTAAAGAACAGGTATGGTATTAACAATCAATCTAAATGGATTCACCAGTCATTAGATTTTGATGTGCGCTATAGCGCTTGTGCATGCATGGCACAGGAAAATATAAAACCATGCACTATTTTATGTGTGTGCAAGTAAAATTTTTAGTGCAAGTAACTTAACATCTTTGAGTATCGGTAACATACTGAATATGGTTAATTATACCCCCTTTAAAAAAAAAAGGGGGGGTATACTGTTTTGCGCCTGTCCGTCCGTCCGTCCGATGTCTGTTCATGTCATAACTTGGAACAGTAGTACTCGGATCTCAATGAAATCAGGTATGGGTGTTCACTACTATGAGGACATTAAATAGAGGGTTCCATCGTTTTGTTTGGATTTTCCATTCTAGAGTTATTCATCTTTGTTTATCTGGAAATGTTGGCTTTTTGGTCCGTCTGGTGTCTGTTCATGTCGTAACTTCAACAGTTGTGCTGGGATCTCAATGAAATTTGGTATGGATGTTCACAAATATGAGGACATTAAATAGAGTGTTTCATCGTTTTGTTCGGATTTTCCATTCTAGAGTTATTCATCTTTGTTTATCTGTAAATGTTGGATTTTTGGTCCGTCTAGTGTCTGTTCATGTCATAACTTGAACAGTAGTGCTCGGATCTCAATGAAATTTTGTTTGGATGTTCACTACTATGAGGGCATTCAACCGAGGGTTACATCGTTTTGTTAAGATTTTCCATTCTAGAGTTATTCATCTTTGTTTATCTGGAAATATTGGCTTTTTGGTCTGTCTGGTGTCTGTTCATGTCGTAACTTCAACAGTTTTATTGGGATCTCCATGAAATTTGGTATGGATGTTCACCACTATGGGGACATTTAATGGCACATTCAACTGTTTTGTTTTGTTTTTTTGTTCTATAGTTATTCATTTTTGTTTATATGAAAATGTTGGGTCCATCTGTCTGAGTATAGCAGTCATAAGTTATAGATATGCGGTATGCCACAAGGGGGTATGTAACGGACGACAGTCCATCTCTTATTCTGTCTATAGTCCACCTCACAAGCTAATGTGCATGAATACTTCTCAAATCATGCTACACTTAGCAGTAACTTCAAGAGTAATTATAATGCTGACGTCGGGAACTTGCACGTGCTCCTCATGCGGGCGACCTCTAAGATCGACTCAGATTCCAATGTTTAGATCATCTCTAGTCAATCGGAGTGACATGTGACTATCACATGACACTGATGGATGCTTGCATAATTCTGTGTTACTATCAAAATAATTAAACAATGTATGTATTGTCAAGATGACAATTTATTAGTTTTCCTATGTGCTAAAACTCACATTTAGTTTAAAGTTTCATAACATTTATATGTCGTACTTTTGTTGGTGTAAAAAGTTGATGAAGTCAAGTTTGAGTTATTTCTATGGGTTGTCATCCATTGTCTGTCTGTCAACGATTTCCCACATCACACCTGATGGGTCATATCCCTCATTTGATCATCACCAAACTTCATATGCAAGCCTTGAAATAGTGTGCCTGTCATTTGCAGAATGAGGTCCCCAGAGGGTGAATTTAGTGATGCTACCCCGCATAGCAGGCTAGCATCACCAAATTCACCCTCTGGGTACCTCATTCTGCTTACAACTCAGCAGAATGAGGTTCCCAGAGGGTGAATTTGGTGATGCTAGCCCGCTATGCGGGGTAGCATCACTAAATTCACCCTCTGGGGACCTCATTCTGCAAATGACAGGCACACTATTTCAAGGCTTGTTCATATGGATCTTTGGGATGACCTCTAGATTGGAGCCATCATATTTTTCCGAAATTCATTAAAAAACACCAGCAGTCATCTTGGATTTCACATTTGAATCCATTGGCACACTCTGCAGCCTACATTTATTGGAGAGTTGTTTTGAAAATTACAAGCCTGTTTAGTATCAGCTATAGATGGGAGCTATGATATTTGAACTATTTTTTCTGAAAAAATAAAACATGGTCATTGGCAGCCACATTGAATTTTACTCTTTGCATAACGAAATCCTTCAGCACACCCTACAACCAACATTTTTCATCTGATTCATCCCAAACTTCATATGAATCCTCAAAGTGACCTCTAGTATTAATTCCTCATCGCTCCATTGTAACATATGACATAATCCACACTCCAAGTTGAGCTAGTGCCATTGATACTTTCATTTATCACAATTTCCACAATTAAAGACATTAATATAAAATAAGTGCCTGCAACACAACACTGGTGGATTTTTCAAAATCGAAGGCCTGACTCACCAGTGGTTAACAGGAGAAATTTTGACAGGAATGATTGTAGAAATTGTAACTTATCAGACAGGTGTATTTTACACACATGAGTTGGACAAATAGAATAACATATTGCAATGAAATGCATAAATAGCTCATATTTGAATTATGAGGAGCAATATTTTTGTTGTTGCAGTTATGGCTCTTGAAAAATTAATAAACTTCAGCAAAAACTATGTCATTCACCACATGCTTCATATTTTAGTCAAAATAACATAAACCAATCAATAAAACTATTTTTTTAAATAATTTGTGTAAAAAAATTAGCTCAATTAGACAAAGTAAGTTTGAGTTATTGCCATTTGCTGTCATCTGTCAACAAATTCCTTCAGCACACCATACAGGCCATATACCTCATCTGCTTGTCAGCTATCAAATTTCATTATAAAACGTGGCCGCCAGTAGCCATCTTAGAGTTCACATTTAAATTGATTGGCACAGCCTGCAACCTGCAATTAATTGGAGAAATGTTTTTTAAAGTTTACAGGCTGATTTAGGATCACCACCAGTTGGGAGCTATTGAATTTGAATGATTTTCAACGAAAAACATGGCCACTGGCAGCCATCTTGAATTTTACTCTTTGCATGACTATTTCCTTTGTGGACACTATACAGTCTGCGTTTTTCATCCCATTGATCCAAAACTCCATATGGCTCTTCTTGTTGGAGAATGTTTGAAATATTGTGAAAACCCTGTGCCAATGCAATCCCTTTGCTCAAACTTTTCTACTTTCCTCATTCTTTATCATTCCATTGACTGCTCAGCATAACATTAACTCCTCTCCAATTTGAGCTACAGTGTCATTGACACTTTCATTTTATATAGTTATTAAATTGATGTTCACTTCAGACCCTGTGTATCTTGGCTAACATAGCTGATGGTGACCAAGCGAAAGAATCTATTATGGGTAATGAGGACGTACTCAAGAAAATCATGAACTACATGGTGAGTATTTATAGATTTACATACCATATGTATGTGTCAAATTCTCATTCGTCTGAATTATGGTTCACATTTAAACATTCCATGACTGGAGCTTCCTCAATTTTGAGAAAGGCTACATTAAACATTTTAACTACAAGATATCTATGTTCACATTATCTGTTTTTAAGTTTCGGGCTATTTCCACAGTGGTTTATTGCTGTCAGAAGTGATCAACGGCAGCCCAAATTGTCAGATAGCAACCGCGATGTTCTGGTTAATTGGGGGGATTTCTCCCATGACATCATTTTAAAAATGGCGGTTGAATTGTACTGGTCTCTCATGAAAGTGAACAAAGCAGAGCGTCGGAGCATAATAGATCCAGTGTCCAGACAGAGCATCGGAGTGTAATAGAGCCAGTGTCTTGACAGTGTATGTGAGTTTAATACCTGTGTGACTCAAATATAAATCCACTAAATTTATGAAGCTGTTTAAACTGAATTAATATTTGGTATGTGCCTTGTTATGAAACACATTCTATATCTTATAGGTCAGATGCTATAATCTTATTAACGAATGTCAATCTATTCCTCTTGCACAACAATATCACGAAACAATTATCAAACAAATTTGAAATATTTTCTGACATTCACTCTTTTAGGCAAAAAAAATTCAGTTATAAAAGTCTGCATTGTGATGGTTTATTATTCAATAGGGGCATTTTTAATACAATTGCAGAAAACATAGGATTTCCATTCATTCATTTGCAGGGAATGTTCAATAATACGTTTAATAAATATGTGGAAGTTAATTTCTGAAAATCCTCCAATTGAATTACTCGTCGGTCAGTATCCAGTCATCAAAAAGTTATAATAATCTTGTTTTGTTTCCATTTTTAGATTCATGCCAATGTTAGGCTTCAGGTTGCAGCTACTTTCTGTATTTCAAACCTGGTGTGGAATGATGATCAAGGTAACGTATTTACAGAAGAAAAGTGCATAGACAAATTTTCATTTTAAAGTGATCATTAAAACTCAGATACTTGCTTAAAGGTTTATTGAGCAAACTTTGCCTGTCAAGCATCCACAGCCTATAACAATCTGGCCGTGGTGAGAAAATATCCAGAAGTGAGACAGCTATGTTCTATTTCCAAACGATGTCTGTGCACATTATGCAGCTGTTGTATATCCATAAATAATTGTATTTCAAGTAAAATAGTTGTCGCTAAAACATGCATTCTGATTGGATGAGAGCTGCTAATTGTCCCCCGAAAAAAATAATTTCTGGGGACTATTAAAATAGCTGGTGTCCGTCCGTCCGTGCGCCCGGAAATGGTTTCCGGATGATAACTTGAGTTTCGGTTATTATATCAAAAGCAGATTTCATTGGTGAGTTTATCAGACCAAAATACAGGTCAAGTTCGAATATGGGTTTGCTCCGCCCATTTTTGCGAGAGTTATGGCCCTTTTTTTTACTTAGAATCTTGTAATTTTCTGGTTTCCGGATGATAACTTCAGTTTGTGTTATGATATCTGAACCAAATTTGGTATGTGAGTTTATCAGCCCTATGTACAGGTCAAGTTCGAATATGGGTATGCTCCGCCCATTTTTGCGAGAGTTGTGGCCCTTTTTCGACTTGTTTTACTTAGAAAATTTCTGGCTTTTCCGGTTTCCGGATGATATCTCAAGTTTGGATTCTTTAATTGCAAATACCGTTTTTATGTGTATCAGTCATATCACGATACAGGTTAAGTTCGAAATTTTTCTTGTAGTTTTCTTCATTTTGTGCCAATTTGAGGTTATATTTGGACTTTAAGAGTTTTTTTAAGATTTGGTTATTTGTATGCATGTCAGTAATGAGACAATGCACAAGTGTCTTATCCACATACTATACTTCTACAAAGCCTCCGCTCCAAATGAAGCCACCGGTTCGGGGGACACTGTGGCCGAGCAGCCTTTTATTTTAGTTTTTGATTCACAAGCATCGTCCGCTGAAGCATGCAAACAATTTCAATAGAGAGCATGCTGCTATTGACAACTCACGTCAAATACATCACTGTGCAGGCAGGAGTCTCGAAACTTAGGAATTTGTTTGCTATAGATACAATTAGCATGAAGTTGTTTGGGCGCTGTTCTGAGTATCCCAATAGAACATACCCAGAGATTTGATCACCAGAAAAATGGTATCTCTCTTCATAGCATGAAATGTCGAAAAAATGCTTTTCGTGGAGCTTTTTATAAAAAAGATTTTCGGGGATTTTATTTGAACTCAACAGTATGTTTTACCATTGTTCTTCATGAGTTTATCCCCAAGCATATAAGATTCTGAAATAGAAATATGAAATATCAGTGATTTTCATGAGAATAGTGATAAAAAAAGCTAGAAAAAGAATGTAATGTCGCTGTTTGTTTTTTGCAGAATATGGCGCTGTGGCTGTTCGTTTACATTGTTTTTCAGTTCAGATCCAGTGGCATATATCTTGGAGAGACACTCATGGGTTATTGACAATATATATGTTGAAACATTGAAATTTTACTATTTTCCAACAGATACATGCTAATGAGTTCACATGGAGTCAAATTACTGTATTATAAATGTCTTATTTTCAGGTATCTGTGTACCACACCTTGTGGTTCCATTGTAAATAATGTTAATTTAATATTCATGATTGTCAATTTATGCCAATCTTCATTTATGGAGGAAATAAAGATGTAATAATAATAATAATAAAAAAAAGCTAGAAAATTATATTAAAAAGAATGTAACATCGCTGTTAGTTTTTTGAAGAATATGGCACTGTGACTGTTTGGTACATTGTTTTGCGGTTCACACTAAATGAACAGTGGTTCACAATAATTGTGTCCAATGGCTACAGCATCACATTTTTCAATAAAACACAGTGCTTTACACATATTTTCTTGAATGAAACCATTTCTGGCAGTATATGTGTCTTTATTCAGGGTTTCAGCCAGAGAGGTAGCAGGTCCCATTCAGGGGCCCTCTCCCCTTACCCAAATTTCCCAACCGACGTATTCCTATACCTGATCCACAAATTAACAAGCCATCTATGCAATTATTTATTGTGATACTTGTTCTAGGGGTTAGCAGGAAGACAGCCCAATAGGGCTAGGCTAACCCCCAACAATATATACAGCATTTACTTTATTATATGTTACTGCCATTGTATTATTCATGTGTATATTGTAAATAAATCATCCTATCCTTAACCCTTTACCCAACAGAACGGCCCTGTGCCAATGCATTCTCTTATATATGCGAGTCGACCATAGGTCGCCTCGCATATATAAGAGAATGCATTGGCTTAACACATTAAAAATTATAAAATTGTTAAAGAATGTAAGAAAAAATGGTAAAAAGTGTTAAAAAAAGATTTTTGTTAGGCCAATGCATTCTCTTATATATGCGAGGCGACCTATGGTCGACTCGCATATATAAGAGAATGCATTGGCACAGGGCATAACTGTAACTATCACAATGTGGTCAAGGAGCCGGTTCCAATGATATCCATATTTGTATGGTTCTATTGAGACAGACCGAAGATATTTTAGGCTGTTGAAGCTTTATTTGGCCGGTTTTGGCCGGTTTGTTGGGTAAAGGGTTAATGCCTGAAGCCTATATCATCTGTGTATCTGCCACTGAATTATACAAACATGGAATGAAAAACTAAGCTAATTTTATCTACAAGCCAACTCTGATCACTAGTGAACCATTAAGTTGGGACTACACACATCAACATCAATGTTCCGGTTACGTCAAATAACACACTTTTCTGATTTATGATTTTGTAGGCAATGTCGTCTACCGTTGTTGGTGGTGATATGAAAATTTGTCAGTACATTTATTTTACTCGCAGGTTTAACTAGGCATTTTCATTGAAAATTTGGCTGTACCTACAATATGAATTATATGCTAAATGACAACACTCTTACGTTACTTAACCCTTAAAATTGTTAACAATAAATAACAATTATGATTTCTTGACTTTATCAACTTATATAACCGGAGACCTTCAAAACTTGAGCTTAAATTATCGACTAATTTACTAAATACTAGTAGTTTGTTGATTGACTGAGATTTCCCCCAGCTGCTATAGGGGTACCATTCCCCTAACCCCTAGTGGAAACCCTGCTTTATTATACCCCCCTGGAATCAGCTTGTCCGTCCGTGGATACAAATTTGTCCTGAGTTTTTCTCAGTCATATTTTGATAAATTTTCGTGAAACTTGGCACAGACATCAACCACCATGGGAACCTGTGCACCTGCGATTATGATGTCTGTTGGACTTTTTTTTGGTGGAGTTATCCCCCCTTTTTCGACTTAGAAAATTTACGCAACATGTATAATTTTGTCCGAGCTTTTATTCCCACATTTTTAGGTCAATTTAAAAAAAACTTGGCACAGATATTTAGTACCATGGGAACCTGTGCACCTGCGATTATGACGTCTGTCCGACATTTTTTGGTGGAGTTATCCCCCTTTTTCGACTTAGAAATATTTTTGCAACATGCATAATTTTTTCCAACCTTTTATTCTTACATTTATAGGTCAATGTTTTTGAATCTTGGCACTGATATTTAGTACCATGAGAACCTGTGCACCTGCGATTATGATGTCTGTCCGACATTTTTTTGTGGAGTTATTCCCCTTTTTCGACTTAAGAACATTTTCGCAACATGCATAATTTTGTCCGAGCTTTTATTCCTACATTTTTACCTTCGCCTTTTTATGTTTACCCATACCATAGTATGGTAAACATAGTGTCGTTGTCCGGATTGACCACTCGTCGTTAGTCCGTCCGTCCGTCCGTCCGTCTGTCTGTCTGTCTGTCTGTCTGTCTGTCTGTAGACACTTTACGCATGGTGCGATAACTGAAATATTTTCTATCTGACCGGAACCAAATTTTGTATATGAATTTCTCAGCACCAAATACAGATCGAGTTCGAATATGGGTTTGATCCGAGTTTTTTTTTACAGAGTTATGGCCCTTTTTCGACTTAAAATTCATGCATGCTGCCATAACTAAAAAAAAATTATCTGACCGGTACCAAATCTGGTATGCGAGTTTCTCAGCCCAAAATACATATCGAGTTCGAATATGGGTTTGATCTGATATTTTTTAATGGAGTTATGGCCCTTTGACATTGAATTCATGCATGCTTCCATAAATACACCATTTCTCAACTGATAGGAACCAAATTTTGTATGTGAGTTTCTCAACTCAAAATACAGATCGAGTTCGAATATGGGTTTGATCCGTTATTTTTTAATGGAGTTATGGCCCTTTTTTAACTAAGAATTGAACAGACAACCCTAGCAGTCTACAATTATTTACCAGTGATATGAAGTTTAACTCCTTAGAGAAGGAGATAAGCAGTAATCTGTATTATGAGAAATAGAGTTATTTTTAGCCATCAGTATGAGGCCTAACCAGAGATACTTTATACTGGTACCTGTGGAGAGATAAGAGCTCTATGTAATTAATTTGCCCTGTTAGCCTGGGTTTCTGAGGAGGTCTCTATGTCAAGAAAGATGGCTTGCAATAGAAAACTCATTGGGAATAAATTGTGTTTTATCACATAATCTGTCATGTTTGTCCAGTGTTTCACAAAAATCACATACATGCCCATGCTAGTGGAGATGGGGAAAATTGATACTTACCCACAAATGACTAATTTGTATGTTTACCCATACCATAGTATGGTATTAAAACATAGTATCAATGTCCGGATTGACCACTCGTCGTTAGTCCATCCGTCCACATGTCTGCCTGTAGACACTTTACACATGGTGCGATAACTCAAACATTTTCTATCTGATCGGAACCAAATTTTGTATATGAATTTTACAGCACAAAAGACAGATTGAGTTTGAATATGGGTTTGATCAGACTATTTTTAAGTGAGTTATGGACCTTTTTCCAAAAAAATATTCACTCTTAAAAAAAAAAATATTTAGTTTTAATTTCTTGCACAATTTAACATAAAATGAATAAATAAATAAATAACAACAAAAAATAATAAAATTGTTTTTTTATAATAATTAAAAAAAAAGTAGTAACAGTAACAGAGTAACTTACTATCGCCAAGGGATGGGTTAACATCTGCCGATCGTGATCGGCCTCTCGTTCGGTCAATAGGTTTAAGATTAGGGTTATGGTTGTGCACCTGCAATGGGAACTGTTATTTTAAATATTTTAACTAAATGTTACTGGCATGTGAAACATCTTAGTATTTTAAAAACACGGGGGGTACCCTTAGTCCCATTGGGACAGTCACACCTCTAGTTATTCTTTAATTTGTGCATATTCTTCACCTTTGTTGGATCCACCCTATTTTTCCATATTGAGCATGATTAAAGGGGTACTTCAGCCATTTATTAATTTTCATTATAATTACCATGTTGTTTGCATCGCTCATAGAGCACATGAGTGTATTTGGCACTAATCCATGGCTCAAATTCATTCATTTGTTGCAGATACTCTGTTAAGTATAAAAGGAGATGGTCCAATAAATGGTCAGATTCAGTGTACAGTACCCCTTTAAAGGACTTTCTTAATCTAATTGGAATGAAAACATCTAGTTCAGCTGTTGAGCTTTAAATTCCTGTCTTTTCTTGTATTATATTTTGCATTTAATATAACTATCATTGTTTACTTTAACTTAGGTGCCTATAGCAGACAAGCAAAGCTCAGGGAACTTGGAGTTCAAAAGTTATTACAACAGTTACTAAGCACCAGTGATGCTGATTTATTTGACAAGTAAGTAGTCTGAAGGTGATATGGAAGCCACTGGTAAAATATGAAGTACTAAAAATTAATTTTGATTGGATTTAGTGGCGCAGTGCAAGCCTGAGTTTAGTGTGTCTGACATTTGCAGAATGAGGTTCCCCAGAGGGTGAATTTAGTGACGCTATCCCACATCACCAAATTCACACTCTTGGGCCCTCATTCTGCTTAGGCCTCAACTGCTATGGGAGACATAGGATCAGATTGAAGTTCCTCAGCTTTTGATTCAAAGTGGGAACAGTCTGTGTTGTTTCGGACATATCTGTTCACATTCAACGGCGATCAGTTCATGTTCATCACGTTTTTGGGCGTGGCTAACCAGCTATTGTGTCCAAAACACAATGAATTTAGTGACGCTATCCCACTTCACCAAATTCACACTCTTGGGCCCTCATTCTGCTTAGGCCTCAACTGCTATGGGAGACATAGGATCAGATTGAAGTTCCACAGCTTTTGATTCAAAGTGGGACCAGTCTGTGTTGTTTCGGACATATCTGTTCACATTCAACGGCGATCAGTTCATGTTGATCACGTTTTTGGGCGTGGCTAACCACCTATTGTGTCCAATCGCAGCCAACCCACGGCACATTTCCAGTTTATTGCATTATATGGGATCAATTGTGCTCTAAGTCGGTCAGAGCACGCAATTGTTCTTTACCAGAATAAATCTCGTCTTCGACTCGATTGTTCTGGTAAAGAACAATTCTTGTGCTCTAACCATTACATATAAATTTTATTTAGAATTTCTTCTGACATTGGTGGGACATTTTGTAGGGGCTATTTTTAGAACAGAAATCCGCTTGAAAAAGTTTGGAGCGTACCAAGAGAGACCACTCTGGAGATATCTTGTTGGCACCCTCAATCACAGAAAATTGCAGATCAGCTAACAGATATACTGTGAATTATAATCGAAATAAACCACTTTATTGTGCCTTTATAGACATATAATCCCCATCTTCAGTTTTATCTGCATTATATTCACAAGATGGCTATTTGTAGTCTTGAAATCAGGATTTATCAAAATTATGTTGGTGTAATTGGACCCAGAAGAGATAGACCATCTTTCATATTAATTAACTGAGGTTGTCTCATTGATTCTTTTTTGTCCCCCGAAAAATTAATTTTCGGGGGACTATAGAAACGGGCTCTGTCCGTCCATTTATCCGTCTGTCACACTTTTGAGTACCTTCATGGTGTAATCATCTCCTCCTACAGATTTCATCCCAGAGATTTGAAACTTCAGAATA
Source organism: Siphonodentalium dalli (assembly GCA_032622095.1). Taxonomy (NCBI): domain Eukaryota; kingdom Metazoa; phylum Mollusca; class Scaphopoda; order Gadilida; family Siphonodentaliidae; genus Siphonodentalium; species Siphonodentalium dalli. The sequence goes on from CP136064.1 coordinate 108,166,762, forward strand.
TTGTTGCCCATATATTGAAGATGTGCAACATGTATATAGATGACAGAAAAATTATTTTTTGACGGAGTTATTAACCTTTTTCGGCTTAGAAAATTTAAACATTTTTAAAAATTTATTTAACAAAGCGGCATCGCCACGTTGTCGGGGGACACTGTGGTTGGCTGACCTTTTATTGTTATCATATCTTTGAAAACAATATTCTTATTATTGTTGTTTTTGTTTTTCAGAGTAAAAGTAGCACTACAACAGTTCACTTGAAGTCAGATTAGCATGCAGACAGTATGTGAGTGTGTGTGGATGGTTTGCATTCATTCTTGAAAATTCCTGTTTATCTGTTGTGTTGGATATTTATCAAGGAGTTTTTCACGTTATTCCTGTTATATTGGGATGATATAATTATCATCATATATGGACATTCCTGATACACCTTGCTGACATTATCTGCACTTATATAGCAATCCAGAGTAAATTTCTATCATGGTACTATCTTTATTAAACTCAAGTGTCATGGGATATGGGATATGCATGAATAAACAAACTAAGTACAGCAGACAAAATATAATATGAATGTTAGGTTTCTGTGATAAATTTCTTATCTAAAGGCCCACTTAATTTTCTAATGCTCAGATATCATTATACACAACATATTCCATATTTGGAAGAGGAACCAAAAATATATATATTCTACCAGAATATGGAACAGCTGTGGCCTAGGAGTGTCACCAAGTGATAGAGATTGTCAGATTCATTACAAGATTTCCCCCGTTGTCAACCCAGAATGCATCAGAATTCAAACTAAGAGATAGAGTTATTCCCCTTCCATTGAGAATAATAGACTTTACAGTACAGTCTGGATCAAAATTAAGCACAGAACACATCTCGATAACTCAACAAAAACAACATGTTCCCAGTTTATTCGACCAGATCAGTTGTTAATATAATATCTTGGAGCTTCCTCTTTCAAATGGTATGGAATATGTTGTATATAATGTGATCTGGTGATTCAAAAATTAAGGTGGGCCTTTAATTGGCATTTAATTTAGCAGAAAGAAATTTGCATATGTAAACAACATTTTGGCATTGAAACAAAAAACAGTAACAGGCTGCTAATGACAGGGTGTGGTATCAATTGCTGGATTAAATGTGCCAATCATATAAAACTTGATACTGTGGTCATATTTCATGGCAAGGTTAAAGATGCATAATCCGAATAAACGCTCCAGAATTACTATTTCTTTGGCTTCGGGGGTAAAAAATATTATATTCGAGTTGAGGAACCCATCCTTCAAAGCTCAGAGTGATCAGATATTTATTTTTGAAATTTGTTATTTCCCAAGATATGTTATTTTTGGCAGCCTGGCAAATAGTTGTCAAGCCGATGGTCTCGGACCAAATTGCAGATGAAGATGGATAACTCTAAAATCAAGTGGCTTTGGGCTTTAGATATTTGACAATCTGGTCAAATTTTGTTGAACAAAATGTTGATAAATAACACCTTTTGGGCTATTTTATACTAAAGTTGACTGTGGTTAGCATTATTTTTGGGCAATTCATCGATTCTGATAACTGAAGCGTCATTTCAAAATTTTTTGTTGTTGGAATTTGAACCCAACTTGCATCCATTTTTGTGTAGACGCAACTTGCATCAAGTCACGAGAATAACGTTGGAAATGGGTGCTTAATGCTCTTCTAATCTGCCAGTTGACTCAGTTGAGTGTAGATATAAATATTGGATGTTGATTTTTTTGCGTTCCACAGAGTATTGATGCAAGTTGGTCCGACATTTTTATGTTTACCCATACCATAGTATGGTAAACATAGTGTCGTTGCCCGGATTGACCACTCATCGTTAGTCCGTCCGTCTGTCTGTCTGTCTGTCTGTAGACACTTTACGCATGGTGCGATAACTGAAATATTTTCTATCTGATCGGAACCAAATTTTGTATATGAATTTCTCAGCACCAAATACAGATCGAGTTCGAATATGGGTTTGATCCGAGTTTTTTTTACGGAGTTATGGCCCTTTTTCAACTTAGAATTTATGCATGCTGCCATAACTCAAAAAGAAATTATCTGACCATAACCAAATTTGGTATGTGAGTTGCTCAACCCAAAATACATATCGAGTTCGAATATGGGTTTGATTCGATATTTTTTAATGGAGTTATGGCCCTTTGACATAGAATTCATGAATGCTTCGATAAATCAACAATTTTTCAACTGATAGGAACCAAATTTTGTATGTGAGTTTCTCAACTCAAAATACAGATCGAGTTCGAATATGGGTTTGATCCGGTAATTTTTACTGGAGTTATGGCCCTTTGATTATTTTATTCATCGCTAAAATATATCAAAGATACACAGGTGGCACTGTCTAGATAGTATCTAATAAATCAGGTTCAGGATGCTATGAAGTTGTCTTCTCACACAGAGATAGTATCCTGTTACAATACCATGAAGTTGGTTCTCTCTTGTATTGAGTTAATTAACTGCTAGGAGATGTGTTGGCTGTATCAGATTGATGAATGGATGTGAACCAAGATTCAATTATATTTACATTTATATCATTATGACATTAATACTTGGCATTATATGTAGGTATATTAGTATATATGTATGGTTCCCGGAATCGATTATACGATATGCACTAGTGAACGATATGGCAATCATCGATGGTATAAATACTAAAATTGACGACCTACATGTAGTAACCTATCATTTGTACCTAAATCTAAACACATGTGTGCCTGGGAAGACATCAACCTTTTATGTCAGCGTTGCGATTAAATAGTTTACTCCAACCAACAAGGTTTCACACGAGATTGCGCCGTCATTACTCTTGGCGAAAATAAGCTATAGTAGCGATGTCAGAATAAAACTCGGAATACATTCATCGAATTTCAACATACCATCGACCCGGAACCATATGTACATATCTATTGTATAATATTTCTATATATCTATTGTTTATATAATTCTATATCTCAATATCCTTATGTTATACATGTATTAACTTGGATGAGAGAATAAAGCATTATTAGATATACTTTATACTCTATAAGTATCTCTGGCCATATCATAGGTGGAATGTTTATACTATTATATTTTATATGCATGGTTATTTAAATTTAATCTTAAAGGCATAATCTGGTTTCATTGTTTAATAGCATTACCATTGGAATTTTGTTGGTTGCATGGGAAGACAACTTTGGTTTTCAAAGTTTTAAAAACTTGAGAGCTCTGTATCAGTCTATGGGAACAAAATAATTGTTCATAACACTTTTAGTACTGTAGGTCTAGTTTGTTTTATCTATATATTAATGGAAAACTTTTTCGACATTGATTTCAATTGATTACATATGTGAATTGAAAAATTAAAGGGGCACACCAGGTTTGATGTATTTTTCCTGTACTCTGCATGAGATAAAACTTTTTATGTGTACCTATACCATAGTATGGTACACATAGCGTCAATGTCCGGATTGACCACTCGTCTGTCTGTCCATCTATATCTGTCTGTCTGTCAGACACTTTAGGTATAATGCGATAACTCTAACATTTTCTATTTGATCGGAACCAAATTTTGTATATAGGTTTCTCATCCCAAAATACAGTTCGAGTTTGAATATGGGTTTGATCCGATTTATTTTAAAGGAGTTATGACCCTTCTTCTTTTTTTTTTATTTGAAATTTGGATTTTTCATATTTTTTTAGATTGAATTTCCTCGCTCAATTTAACATAAAAAAATATTAAAAAACTTTTATAATAATAAAAAAATTATTTAATTAAAAAAAAAAAATTGTCATTGACACTAATTTGTTTTAGTTGTATTCCATTAATAAGGTGTGATGTCCTGTATTGAAAATGTGAAGATTTTATTGCAATAGTTGCATGTAATATAATGATATCAATAAATTGCCATGTGAACATCCAATATCCAGAGTATGAGAATACCTTTAATAGATGTCATTCCAAGCAAAATCTGTTATTAATTGAGTGATGACATATGTTACATAGCTCTAGGGGGTGGTTGTATGAAGGTAAAGATGAACAACCTGCTGGCTGGATAATTGTTTATCCTATCTGTCAAATTTATTAATGGCTAAACAATTGGATCTCACAGTGAGAGGTCCTTGTGTGAATAGGGACAGAGTTATGAGATTTAAAACGACTCCTCCCCCACCCCAATTACTTTAACCCCTTCTTAAGACAAATTATTTGACCTTTTGATTTTAAGTTAGGTACTGATATATGTATTACTGTGATCATATCTTTGACCAATTATCAGTTATAGCTAATCGCTATCGCCAAGGTATGTGTTAAACATCTGCCGATCGTGATCGGCCTCTCGTTATGTTTCGCGTTCCACACAAAATGTCAGACAAACTTGCATCCATACTCTATGGAACGCAAGCAAATCAACATCCATTCCTTAAGTGGAACGCTGAGCTGGGTTAATTAAATGGGAACACAGAATAACACGTTGAGTGCCAGCTACGAGTTATCTCGTACTTTTTGCATGTAATTGAATGGGAGCTGGCACTCAACATGTTAAAGTATTTTGCCCAAACTGGCCGCTCGCAACATCATTCTTATGTATGAATTATATGTAGCAACTCTTTTGAAGAATCATTGCTGATTGTTTATCGGCGAAAATTTGTCCCGAATTAAGGAGTAAATATTTACAGAAATGATACGATCATCGTGGCTGGAATTTTCGGTAATATCAGTTGAATGCTACATTCCTTCAAGGGGAAAATTGCCTGGTAACCCCCTTATCAGTTTGGTTCACTGAAATAAGCACATAATATGGTATGGCCCTCCTTATAGATTTTAATTTAGAAATAACAGTTACCAAATTAGGAAAATTCCTCAAGAATATACTAATAGTATAGTATAATGATAGTATGAATGTAATATTATCCACAAAACACATTTGTTTATATACAGCACGAACAATAGTGAACAATAAGCAAAACACCAATTTTTTAGGAGAGGGATTCATGGTGGTCCATTCAACACCAAAATATTGGTGGCATTTCTAACCAAAGTTCAAATAGTGGGTTCTCCCCGGTGTTGAGTGTTTTGCTTATCGCATACTCTTTACATACTGTTTGTTTACATAACATGGCATTTGTTTACATAACACAGAGTATTAAGATGACAATAATATGCAATTTACGCAATATTTATGATTGGTATAAGAACAAACTTTTTCTATATTATAATATTATTTGTGTTTATGGTGGTTTTAAAGGATGTGACTATTTTAACAGCAATACCCACCGCCAACGCTTACCGTATCTTCAATGTATTTATACATAATTTTATAAAATAAAATGCCACAATTTTCAAAGCAGTGCATAGCATCTCTTATCCAGTACCCTTTAACCCTTTTTATACTAAATGGAATATCCCACTCAGTTATAAGAGTATACATTGGAGCAGCCTATTATTCAATTAGAGGGGTGTTCAGGTAATAAAAGCAGATGAAAAGATAATAGAAGTGCAGAAGAATTCATATTCTTTGGTGGGAAATGTTCAGATAATATGTTGTTGAACTTATTATCTGAACATTTCCTAAGGGAACTACTTGTCATTAAGTTTTCAATGAATATTTATGTATAGAAAGGGTTAATGCCTTCGCAAACAACGTTTAAATGAGCAGCACCTCTGATGCTGGATTAGAACAAGGTGTAATACCATTGAAGCATTCACATCGCATGAATGGAATTAAATTTGATGTGATGTGTAAAGGCTGGATATAATGTGTCTGTCATTTGCAGGTCCCCAGAGGGTGAATTTAGAGACCCTATCCCTCACGGTAGGCTAGCATCACCAAATTCACACTCCAGGGACCTCATTCTGCTTAGGCATCAACTGCTGTGGGAGACCTATGATCAGATTGAAGTTCCCCAGTTGAATTTGGTGATGTTCAGTGAACATTGTTCACCCATCAGTGTCACCTCGATTATGCAATTTATTTTATGCAAATTAGGGGATGTAGAAACTCTACAGAAGGGAAAAAATCACTAAAAACAATGTTAATTTGAGGCTATAAATACTTCCCAGAAGATGAGCTAGCTAGCCTGCTGCGCAGGATATCGTCAATAAATTCACCCTCTGGGGACCTCATTCTGCAAATTACAGACAATATTTCCAGGGACAAAAATAGGGAGAAGTGGCACATTTTAGGGAGAAGATGTCTCCCAAGTTGCCCTCTAGGCTGGTCACCACTTGAAAATTTCTGTTATTTACGATTTACTAGTGACAGGGATACCAGAAATGGATCTAACCTGTGAAGGCTGTTCAAGTAAACATATGGTCTCTTCAAATTAACTTCTAATTGAAAAAAATATAGTATGGCATGGTCGACACAATAATACAAACAAAAACATGAAGCCCAAAGTATTAACCCTTTCTTGATGGGAGAAGCTCTGATGCAGCATTAAAGATCCTATGTCAGTGTATTTTCTTATATATGCGAGTCTCCCATAGGTAGTCTCACATATATAAGAGAATGCACTGGCTTATAATGGCAAGGTAAATGTTGTTAGGCCATTGCATTCTCTTATATATGCTAGGATCCCTATGATAGCCTGGCATACATGTATATAAGAGAATGTACTGGCTTACAAGGTCAAGGTCAATATTGTTAGGCCAATGCATTCTCTTATATATGCGAGATTCGCTATCGGTGGCTCGCATATATAAGAGAATGCATTGGCACAGGGTTTTCACAAAATTTCAGGACGCTCCAGTCATGGAAGGGTTAAATAATTAAGTGACAATTGAACTTCATGTTTTGATGCCAACCACACAAAAGTCATAAAAATTGCACAACTTGCGACACCATTTATAAAGGCCTTTAGCCATTACATATTCATCATAAACCTATCTAGATTTCTAATTGTTGGAATAGAAGATTGAACTTTGAACTTTCTGATATTGCTTGGTACATTTGTAATTAAAATATTTTGGTAATGCTTTCTTCAGATCAAGCCTTGAAATAGTGTCTGTCATTTGCAGAATGAGGTCCCCAGAGGGTGAATTTAGTGATGCTAGCCTGCTATGCGGGGTAGCATCACTAAATTCACCCTCTGGGGACCTCATTCTGCAAATGACAGACACACTATTTCAAGGCTTGCTTCAGATGATGATGGACGTGCCTGAAAACATGGTATTTTAGTTATTTTCCGTGAAAATTTTATTATGAGAATTATATTTGACAGTGAAAAAGGGGGTTGAAGTGATATCTCGAAAAAATGTAACTTGCTCAACTGGTGTTTTTAATATTTAAATTTATATATTAACTTAATTATATGGGATTTATTCAGGTCATCAGGTTCAAAAACTGTGGTTGATTCCATGCGAAAATAACACAATATGATTTAAAAGAATTGTTTGTTGAGATTAGCCATAGTTAGCTATAAATCCTTGGTTACCCTGGCTTTTTCAGGACAGAACATAATCTATGTTACACATATATGTTCCCATCACAATCACATAGTTACAGTTGGCTTGCACTCACAACTCTGAATTCATAAATATTCTTATGCAGAAATTTTCTATGAAATCGTGAATAGCATGTTGAGCAATTTGGTTTCTTGTTCTGAAAATTAATTTTGTTGTTATTATAGTCATGAAATAACCCTGACTTTTATGTAAGATTTATGAGTACCTGAGTAAGGTTAGCTACATGTGTTACTGCACAAAAGTAAAACTGAATAAATTATCCTATATTTATTGTTGCTCTGCTTTCAAATAAATCAAAAATATTTCATTTTAATGAAGATAATGGGGTTATTGTCACAAAGCATGAATCATATTCGTAACCAGCTTTTTTCCAAAATGTCACAACTGTTGCCAACTTTTTACCGATGATGTCATTCTTAGCTAGCTTTTCATATTCTCACATAGAACGATACTAGTTATTCACATTTCAATTAGATAAAATAAAAACAAAAATAGAAAAATTGTAGATTTCCACAATTTGGTCAATACCGCAAAATCGAAAATTGGTCAATCTGACCAATCTGTATCATAACATAATAATTCAAAGATTAACTAATGCCTGCCCTTGATCCATCTCAAATTTTACTAATACGACAGAGCTGGATGCCATTTTGTCGCAAATGTAAACAGACAAGATTTGAAAATCGAGGTATGAATATGAGCATCGGTGATAAGCTGGCTACATTTGTGACCATTTGGAAAAGCTGGCTATGATTGTAATCACTGCCTTTAGTGAATGTGTTTTCATCAATGTATTATAGAATTTCACCCTAATCATGTAAAACGAATAAATGTGTCTATGAAAAGAATTACCTTGTTGTAAATAAGCCTCTGTGGAAAACTGTGGATAGTTATTTCTCTTTTCTTGGACACCAGTTGCTGCTTCATTATGTCTTCATAACATTTTCACCCACCAAGCTTGAGTTTAGTGTGCCTGTCATTTGCAGAATGAGGTCCCCAGAGGGTGAATTTATTGACTCTATACCACATAGTGGGCTAGCATCCCCAAATTCACTCTCTGGGGACCTCATTCTGCATGGCCTCATCTGCTATGGGAGACATAGACTCGGATTGAAGTTCCCAAATGGTGAATATTGTGATACACACAATTGGGAAACTTGATTATGCAATTTGGGGATATAGAGAAACTAAACTAAAAAAGAAATAGAATCTATGTGAAGTTTCTATAGAAATTTTATAATAAAGAAACTTTCCAGAGAAGATGAGGCCTAAGCAGAATGAGGTCCCCAGAGGGTGATTTTGGTGATGCTAGCCCAGGATATGCGGGATACCGTCACTGAATTAACCCTCTGGGGACCTCATTCTGCAAATGACAGACACAATATACTCAGGCTTGGCTATCTTTTGTTTATTGGACCACATTCTATTATCCCTTTCATGATGAGAGCTGTGCTGGTGCAACATTAAATATCATGTGCCAGTGCATTTTATTATATATGCATGTCTACCACAGTGAGCCTCGCATATATAAGAAAATGCACAGGCATACAATATTATGGCCCCACATGGTCGACACATTTACACAATAATACAAACAAAAACATGAAACCCAAAGTATTAACCCTTTCGTGACGGGAGAAGCTCTGGTGCAGCATTAAATATCCTGTACCAGTGCATTTTCTTATATATGCGTGTCTACCATAGGGAGCCTCGCATATATAAGAGAATGCACTGGCTTACAAGGTCAAGGTAAACATTGTTAGGCCAATGCATTCTCTGATATATGCGAGGCTCCCTATGGGAGATTCGCATATAATAGAGAATGCATTGGCACAGGGTTTTCCCAAATTTTCAGGAAGCTCCATTCATGGAAGGGTTACTTGGATTGGATTCTCCCATTAGTTATAAAAGTATACATTGGAATGGTCTATTATTCATCTGGAGGGATGTTCAGGGATATTAAAAGCAGACGACAGATAATAGATAATGCAGAAGGAATCCTATTCATTGGTGAGAAATGTTCAGATAATAAGTTATAGTCATTTGTTGAACTTAATATCTGAACATTTCCTAAGGGAACTACTCATCAATTTATAAAATAGTATAGAAAGGATTAATGGCAGAAACTGGTTAAAATTATTGATTTTTCTTCTAAAATACCACCATAGTATCGAGATCTATTCCTGACTGCCATAAAAGTTATAGTTTGATTCCATGTCTACTAAGTAGTAATATATTATATTTTTGCTAACTTTTTATATGCCCGTTATATCGTCTAACCGTCTGTCCATTTGCTTTTTTCGTATTACGGATGATAACTTTAGTAAGTCTGAACTGAAAGGACTGAAATTTTCTATGAGGCACAAAATACAGGTCAAGTTCAAATTTGGGTTCCGCCCTGCCAATTTTCACCAGAGTTATGGCCCTTTTTGTTGAAATTTTCATTTCCTGGTGATAACTGGAGAAAGTCTGAATTGTCTGGAGTGAAATTTGGTATGTCAGTTTACTAGCCCAAAATACAGGTGATGTTCGAATTTGGGTTCCACCCGCCAATTTTCACCTGAGTTATGGCCCATTGCTGAAATTACCACAGGCTTATTTTGCCACCCCCAAGCGATGATCTTGTTTCCAAGAGTTATGGCCTTTCAATAAATTAGCATTTATTGGTTTTTATACACCCGTTTTAAAAACGGGACATGTTATGTTTTTGGTATGTCCATCCTTCTGTCCATCATATATTATTTCCGGATGATAACTTTAGTTTTACTGAATTAATGGAATGCAATTTTGAATGTATGTTCACTACCACTGAATACAGGTCAAGTTCAATTTTGGGATCCGGCTGCATGCTTCTACCTGAGTTATGGCCCTTTGTTGAAATATGGGCTAAACATTTGTTTTGGATGATAACTTTAGTTAATGTTAACTGAATGGAATGAAATTTTGCATGCCGGTTTACAGCCGTAAAACACAGGTCAAGTTCGATTTTGGATACCGTCCTCCAATTTTTCAACTTTGAAATTTGGGTTTTTGTTGTTTCCTGTTGATACAGTAATGCTCTAATTAATCGACCTCTTAACCACAGCAGAATTATGGGTAACTTTTCAGGATTTAGTTGGAAATATGGCTTGTTGCCATTCATCGGAAAGCTGTCGCCGAGAGCTTTACGATGAATGGCAACAAGCCATATTTCCGACTAAATCCTGAAAGGTTACCCATAATTCTGCTGTGGGTTAAGAGGTCGATAATTAGAGCATTACTGTAACTCAGACTTGGTTGATCACCACCAATCTTGGTATGTGGCTGAATTGGCTTAAAATACAAGCGGTGCTTGAATCAGCTTGAATCAGGAATTTCTCTAAAGCTTCTCACCAGGCTTATGGACCTATTTGACTTAGATTTTGTTATTTTATCAGTTTTTGGCTGATAACTCAGCTGGATAACTCCAAGTTATGGAATCTTTCTGCAATATAATTTAAAACAAGCCAATGGATATATTATGCCACTAGAGTGGTGCTCTTTTTAAAGGCACAAATGGCCGAGGTGGGTATTTCTGTTAATATAACTGCCATAAACAGAAAGAATATTAAAATATAGAGAGATTTTGTTCTTATATCAAGGATAAATATCGCATAAATAGTATGTTATTATCAAGTTTGTATTGTACGTTTTGTTATGTAAACAAAAAGCCAAAATTTTACCAAACCTAGCTTTTGTTTACAGAACACAGCATACGAACTTGACAATAAGATACTATTTACGTGATATTTATGATTGGTATAAGAACAAAATATGTCTATATTTTAATATTCTTTCTGTTTATGGCAGTTTTAACAGGTGTGACTATTTTAACAGCATATACACCACGAAGGCCATCCTTGCCTTTAACTGATATATATATATGAAGACAATGAAAACCACTCATATGATAATAATACAGAACAGATTATCTTATTGATCACCAGAGACCAAGACAGCAGAGAAAATATAAAGCAGGTAATAAACAAGTTAATTAAATTACGCACCTCGTTTACTTGCTTTCCTCACACATTAATACTAAACCTAGAAATAATTGGCACAGTTTGACGTTCTGTTTTCTTGGTTTAGATGTATTCAATCAGGGATCCAGACTTTCACTTACAACAACATACAAAATCTTACATCAATTTTGATTTTGGTGCACTGAAAACATTACAAAAAAGTCAAAAGCAATAAACTAGATTTATGAATACAAAAGACAGTCAATTCCCAACTGGGCATTATACCTGTGAAGTCAACTCCAAGCCATGCTCTATTAACTAGTATCTGAATAAAAAGCAAAGCGTAATTCATAGAAATTACTCTGGAACCCTGAACACATCTTTAATAATAACCAACCTTGCACACGGAATGTTAACAGCCCACTGAGCCCTGTACTCCATATATGATAAGTAGAGTAGCAATTATGCTAAGTTTATATTCGTAGCTTGTGGCATATTGAATGTTATGAGAAGTCAGTTTTAATTAGAGCAGAAGCCAATGATAAATTGTTGTTACATTATCAACTTAAGTGGGGAATCAATGGAGTGTAATATCTTCTACCTATAACTTTGTTGGGTCAGTCCAAAAATAATTATTTGGATAATGTTAAAATATAGGTGAGCAGTGAGGTTCCAGGGAAGATCACCAGCAACAGATAATCCTTTTTTAAAATGGCCTACTAGTTTGATTAATTTTATCCTTCGTCAGGACCTGTGGGTGTGAAGAAAACTGCTTGCTGACTCCCATTTTTATATCCCTTGGTACGGCATCCTTCATTTTGATTGGCTGAACCCCAAAAGGACATGGAGTTGCACTGGCGGTTCACAAAGATCGTCCACTGGAGTCATACATTTGTGGTTCACTCCAGTGGTTCACTAACCTGTATTTGTTGAGTGGTTCACTGGTTTATGACTAGTGAAGGTTCATTCGTAGTACTCTGCATATTTGCTTGGTGATTCACTATAGTGGTACACCCATGTGAATTTAGTGGTTAGTTTATTTGGAAGTTCACTCCATGTAGACATTAATTCGTGTGCATGATCAGAACGTTTGGTGGTTCACTACATAGGCCCCTGCGAATCGGATTTTTTCGACCGAATCGATACCGAATCGAATCAGACACTGTGTTGAAATGTGAGGAGTTCATAAACAAAACGTAAATACCTATGAGAGAATTCATTGTACACCTCGGCAGTAATCCCGTGTGGAGTTGTCAACCGGAAGCCATTCATTTTATCCACGGAAACAGCCGAATATGGACGATGTAAAACGGAAACAAGTGCACCGCTGGGCGGAGGTAACGCCCCCGACTGTACAATCAGAGAGGATTTTTCTTATTTTTGTGCAAATGCTTATTAAATGGCACTTTGTAAAGTTATGTTATTCATGAGTAAACAATCCAAAATCAAGTTATCATCTGGAAACCAAAAAAAGTAGCAGAAAACCTGAATTTTCTAAGTCCAAAAAGGGGCGTAACTCTGGAAAAAATGGGCGGACGAAACCACGGCTATGGGGAAATCTTGTCCCCCCGGCTGGTCTATTGGCATACCAAATATCAACTGAATTGAATTAGCGAAACCAAAGTTATGAGTTGAAACGTTCGTACAGACAATTTTCTAAGTCCAAAAAGGGGCGTAACTCTGGAAAAAATGGGCGGACGAAACCGCAGTTATGGGGAAATCTTGTCCCCACGGCTGGTCTATAGCATACCAAAGATCAACTGAATTGAGTTAGCGAAACCAAAGTTATGAGTTGAAACGTTCGTACGGACGGAAGGAAGGACGGACGGACGGAGGGCTCCACTATATACCCCCAAATCTCCATCGGAGATCGGGGGCATAATAAGTTGGGATTACTCAAAATCGGGAATGATACATCGGAACGAGTCATTTGCGCTGCTCCTGGTGGTTGTATTTTGTATCTATAAATCTATTATACCACAACTTGTGTACCCAACTAAAACATTCAAGGAACAGGGAGCATAAGATTCTACTGGAGCCTGGCGATATGAATTAAAATCTTGAAAGTTGGACTCTTGGAAGCATATTTAATAGCTCAGAGTATGCTGACGACTACAGTACGGCCTATTAGTAATGTTGAAGGGTCAAGTTCCAACTTCCACCACCTATAAGCATTATGGTACCCGAGTTAGGCACGTGGGAACTAGTTCAACTAGAGTATAGGCCTGCCCGAACTAAATGCGAGAGGACGAATGAAAGATCGTACTCAGCGAAAAAACATAACTTCAAACAGGCAATGTCAACTCAGAAATCTGGTGCCATGTTTGTTGCAAATTAGTTTCTTTTTAATCTTTTAATACCATAATTTACATTTATTCATTTAAGTACACACTATTAATTAGAAACTATACTGAGTACGTCGACCTCTCGCATGATCGTTGACTTTTGCGACAATCAGTCAATTTTGTCAAACCACCGGGTATATACTCTAGTTCCCGCATGCACAATCTCGGGTACCCTAATGCCTATATGTGGTGGGACTTGGCCCCGTCACTGGCCTTCAGCCTTAGTAGTCTAATTAATGTTTAGATCGCAATTGCATAGCTTATATAAAAAATGTCGCTGGGAGATAATGGTCAGACTCTTTGGGCATAGGCCTACGTCGCGAAAAATAAATTGATTCAACAATACTCATCGTTATTTAGGAGCTCGGAGAAGTGGGTCATTACCTTTTTTCTAGCATTATAGACCCCTTGTGACGACACAACAGTGTTTTACCGCCAACGGGCAAGCCACGGAATCGTGTGCGACATTAAACTGGATAAACGCCGACCGTATACACGACATGATTTTGCCCAACCGTCGGCGAGATATTCGATCTAGGTATTCGTCGACGAGATATTCGAAATCGAATCGCACAAACGATTCGAAATTTCGAATCGAATTCGAATATTCGCAGGGGCCTATCACTACAGTAATGCCCTAAATAATCGACTGCTTAACCACAGAATAATTATGGGTAATTTTTCAGGATTTAGTCAGAAATATGGCTTGTTGCCATTCATCGGAAAGCTCTCACCGAGAGCTTTCCAATGAATGGCAACAAGCCATATTTCTGATTAAATTCCGAAAAATTTCTCATAATTCTGCTGTGGTTAAGGAGTCGATTATTTAGGGCATTACTGTATTTCATCATGATGTTGCTGCGTGGTGGTAACTCAGGTGAGGCTAGAGGGGGTGGAGTATTTTATGGTTCACTATGTTTGGGCCTAATTATGATTCACTATAGCAGTTCACACTATGGCCATCATTTTGTTTCACTCTGTCATTGGAGAGTTTGACACGTAATATTTGCAACAAACACACTGCATCATCAAGCTTTATATGAACTCAACTAGGGTATGAGCTCAATTTACAATCTGAAATCATGAATGTCTGCCAGAAAATAATTTTAACATTTTTCATTGCATATTTTAGTTTTTTGTGGCCATTTGCAGAACAATGATCAGACTTGAATTTTTGTTTTGTTTGGATTAAACCACTTTAAAAAAAAACATAATTAGAACGTATTTCTCATATTGTGAGGGTGACCACATGTTATTGTACTACAGTATACATAGTTTTTAAGGATAATGATCTTTTCCTTCAAATTGATAGTTTGAAATTGAAATTTTAAAAAAATTTATAAGAAGCTAAAGTGCAGACATTTGATTACACGTCATTTGTGTCAAAAATAAATGAGAGGCCGATCACGATTGGCAGATGTTTAATTGACCCATCCCTTGGTGGTATAAATTGCTGTGATCGGAATCATAATCTTGAGTTTTGATGTTAAATTATAGAGTACACTGTTATGTATTAAGTACCGATAGTGTAGACAATAGGGGTAGAAGGTGGATGGTCACTTGGAAAGCGAGTCTCCCATAGGGAACCTCGCATATATAAGAAAATGCATTGGCCTAACAAAATTTACCTTGACCTTGTAAGTCAGTACATTCTCTTACCGTTATTTATGCAAGGCTCCCTATGGGACACTCATATATAAGATAATGGACTGGCACAGGATCTTTAATGCTGCACCAGCGCAGCTCCCATCAATTATTTTTTTATTAAGTTAAAAATTTTCTATTTAAATTTTTTTTGGGTTAAATTGAGCAAGGATTCGATCTAAAAAAAATTCAATAATAAAAAATATTGAAAAATTGTTTTGAAAAAGGGCCATATAAACTCCGTAAACAAAATCTTTGAATATTCGAACTCGATCTGTATTTTGGGCTGAGAAACTAACATATAAAAAATTTGGTTACGATCAGATAAAAAATAAAAACTCAGATCAAACCCATATTCGAACTTGATATTTATTTTGGGCTGAGAAACTAGTATACAAAATTTGGCTTCGATCATAGAAACTGTTTGAGTTATCGCATCATGCGTAAAGTGTATATGGACGAACAGCGAGTGTTCAATCTGGACGTCAACACTATGTGTACCATACTATGGTAGGGTACACATAACAATCCTGATGGGACAAATGACAAAGATAATGGATCAGCATATATTTGAAATACAGACTGTACAGTACCCCCAGGTTGGCCAAATTGCTGGAAATTGTGTATTTCTACCTATATATGGCAGAATTCAGGCACTTGAGTAGATCATACCATGATCTCTACTCTGGCTTCCCACAAAGAGAGAATGTTTCACAAGTTCAAAATCTGAAAAATGTTTGAAGTATACACAACATTGAAATCATCATGGGGGGCCGGGGGGGACCCACCATCCCCAAACCTGCGAAAAAAATTATTTTAATACTCCCAATTTTTTTACACCCACCCCCCAAATTTCACTGTTTGGTCTAAATGCGCATAAAACACTACTGGTATCACTCATATGACTGGGAAATTATCTTGTTTAATTCAAATGACAGTTTGAGAAGTTTCAGAAGCTGTTTTAATTGAAAAAATTATTAACACAGGCAAATATGAAGATGTTTTTCAAATACTGGCTGATAGGCATTTGGCTACAACATACATGCATTGGAGTTTCCAGGTGAGTGGGTGATGAAACTATGCTTGGTCTACCTGGGTGGTCAAATTCAACACTGCTAGATGGAAGTTCTAATGCATCGATGTAGTGGACAAATACAGTAACCCACCAGAAGCTGATATGTGCACACAACACACTAGTATAAGGTATAGATGTATGCATCCAATTTTCCAAAAACAAATTAAAATTTCCCAGCATATCCAGTGAGATATCATTTTCCCCTGCAAGCTTTACATGAACCAAAACATGTGTCTTGGCTATTTTGGCTGTAACACATTTTAAGCTAATAAGATCTTAGGACAGTGAACTCAATCTTCAATTTGGAGTCACTGTTGACATTTTGTAGACATTTCCATGACATATCAGTTGTTAAGCTCCAATTCAACTAGAGTTGACATATTTTGACAATAAATACATAGAGAGGATATATTTACCAGGCTGCAGTTGGAAATATTATTTTATAAATTGCTGATATCTGCAAACCTAGGTCATTTTGAATGATACATTTCCATAATTTCTAACTATTTCCTGATTAGTCGATCAACCAGGCCATTATCAAGCATTATTCCATACCACTTTTGTTAGTCAAGTGGAACAACTTCAATTATACTAAATGACAAGCAACCACTATGCCGGACTTGGATACTTTAGGTGTTGTGAGAGTAACAGATCATCTGAGTTGACACACATGCAAATAATTCACTGATTAGTTTGATGCACTGATGACGGTTATTTTCTAGCATTGATTTCTTGAATCTTCTTTCCAAGGGGTGTCGGGAAGGAAGTTTTTCACCACACTGTCCCATATGCAACATGTCGTAGCTTAATGTGTCATCTCCACTAAGGCCCATATGAGGTCACAGTAACATATGGTCTTTAGTAAAAATTTGTACGAGGTTGTAAAAAATGTGTTTTTTTTTGCCTCTCGGACCACCCACCCACCCCGGCTTACCTTCCTGCAAATTTTTTATTACCAAACCTTGGAACTTTTTTGGACAGGGAACTTTATAACATTTAACAAAAAAGGCAGAGAATGTCTTGCTTTGTTAATATTTGTTCTTCAATAATCTACTTCACAGTTGGGTGTGCAGGGACGTGGCTAGAGGGTCTCTGTTGGGGGGGGGGGTGTCCACCTTGGGAAATTCCAAATGCACCCCCCCCCTTGAATCAGAATCGGACCAAACACAAGTTTTGCATAATTCCGTTTGCACCGCCCCCCCCCTCCCCCCTTGCACCTAAGTGCTCAGGCCTAATATCCTATATATTCATAAACCATGGTTCTATATTCCCAGTATGAGAACATTCTGATATTTTAACCTGAAAAATTGCATAAATCCTAACATCTAGTGGTCTAACTCCAAACAAATGCACACGTCTACGGGCAAGAGATCAGGACACACCGGGCTGACCATGGTTGTTCGGCCCGGTATCACTGGGGCTCAACGATTCCTCGAGGATCGGATCTAACAGGTTCAAAATCGGATCTAACAGGACTTCGATTCCAACTCAAACAAGATTTTAATGCCAAAATGGCGGCTTTTGTATGAAAATTGACAACAAATCTCTGAAAATGGTAAGTATGAGCACTATATTGCCTATTGGCCTGGCATATAATTAGTGAAATTCGATTGTAGTAACCCGAAGAACTGTATATGACGTCTGGCAAAGATCTATGCCATTTTTGCGCCTTAATTACACTGAGATCAGTCAAAATCGATGGGGAAATACATAGCACCGAGGTTCAAGACACATTGTTGAATGGGTATAAATATGCATGGTAATAAAGTCCTATAAAGTTTTATTACTGTTCGAGCGCATATTGAAACAAAAATGAATTCAATTAGTCGTGAGTTTTTGTTTTAAACACTAATTTTAAAAGTATAACATCGGCTCCGACTCTAATTTTGATATATTCCGACCCCAATCTGTAGAAATTGATCGGCTCCGACTCTAACACACATTAATGATTAGTCAATTCTTTTTCTGGAAATTGTTGAAATGTCTCATTGGCCATGGGTGTTAGATTCTTGCCGTTTTCATTTAAAATAATCCATTTTCTGGTCGCTAGAATACCTGACACTATAAATTGTGTTCATAACTTGGAAGATCTGACATTTTTGTGGCTGGCCTATTAACCACATAATCTAAGGATATCTAATGATACCATTGTACATATGCGTGCCATTCATGCTATCATAGGTGGTGATTAACGAAGTCTTGCCTATCTTCTGTTGGGTATACATACAGACATGCCAAAATAAGAGTGCATTTACCTAATAATATATTCAGTTTAAAATGTAAAATAAACCATACGAAAATGTCCGACAAATGCACCACAAAATTGATTTTGGTAAAAACTTATAATATTAATATAATCCGTGGTATTTGTGATAAATGTACATCTTATTAACCTCATAAATAATCTGATTCTTTGTTTTGTCTCCCACAGAGAATCTACAGACATCTTTAACTCTCTGTGGTGTCGAATCAGCCAATATATCTGATAATCTGACTCAGAAGAATCAGCTATATCGCGAATTCTCAACACAGCTCTTCTACTGTTCAGTGTGTTGTGGGGAGTAATCAACACTGGTCAATTTCTTCACGTTCAGCCGCATCCAATGACACGGACAAGTCCATCAAAAGCAAGGAAATCCTCGAAAGTTATTAGAGATCCCGTAACGCCTGGATATATTCTGAAAGTATAAATGTATAAATAATTCAGTTTACATGTAACAATTTATAGTAAATACAGGCATATGCGTGTTGTGCAGAATTTTAATTAAAATTGGTCATTGCTTTTGTTGGACCCCCCAAATTTAATTCTATATTTATGTTCATGACATATGGTATGTATATAGGCCTATATATGCACACATTTTCCTGAGAATTTTGACAACAGGTTATATAATATCACATATGCTATTGCGTATAGTCATAATTATATTGCACTGTGGCATTGAGGTCGTAAACATAGTGCGAACGTATCTGGTGATCATGTAAGGGTCGGAGTATTTGAAACCTGTTAGATCCTGATCCGAACCACCAAATCACCGATGAGTTGGAGTATTTTTCGTCATATTTCTTATACATCGTAATTACTGGGTCAATAACTAAAATTATGGGCTTATTTTGATATGTGATAAACACTAAATTCATTCAGAACCCATTCTGTGCGATTTGACATATACAAAGGTTAATAACATGTCGGGAGATGCACGATAAATTCTCAATGGGAAATGCATACAAAAAAAGCACGTGTTCGAGTTTGAAGTCAAACAACCATTTACACCTATGTTTCGGGTCATTGTCATTTATTGTGTCGGTGTGTCATATCCTGAACCAAGATACATTGAAATATACAAGTTATAACTCACCTTTCTGTAATTTTTCTTCTTCTTTTGTGGGTTAAAAACTTGTGGAAAATTTAAAAAGTCGGAATGGGGTCGGAGCCGATCAAATTGGGGCCGGAGTAAAAATCTGTTAGATCCGATCCTCGAGGAATCGTTGAGCCCCAGTGGGTATGAGAACATTTTGATTATACAAGAAAATCGCTAATCCTAGCATCCAGACTGGCCTCAACTGAAGCTTTCCTAGTGTTGGAAATTTCAAACCTCATACTCCCCCTCAGGTTGGAAAATTCTCCAACTGATGACCATTTCAGTCAACAAGTTTGAGCAAATGTATTAAAATATTGTTTTGTTAAACTAATTAGCAGTTTTGTATTGGCCACGGGGGAGGGACAAAAACACACCGGGCCGACCATGGTTCGGCCCGGTGTGCTAAAATCTGAACAAGAAAGTCGCAAAATCCAACCATCTAGACTAGCCTCAAGCCTTCCTAGAGTTGGAAATTTCAAACCTGACACCCCCACTGAGGTTGGAAAATTTCCAACTGACTACAATTCCAATGACAATGTTGACCAAATGTATGACAATATCGTTTTCTTAAATTAGCTCGCAGTTTTTGACTGGCCATGTGGAGGGACCAGGACACAAGAGTTCCAAATGTTGGAAATTTCCAACCTGTCACCCCCCTAAGGTTGGAAAATTTCCAACTGATGACCATTTCAGTCCAAAATTTTGACCAAAAATAGGAAAATGTGCAAATATTGGTCCAAAAACAATTAATTTCCCCAATAAATTGTTTGAAAATCAAACTATAAGAACATTTTCAACCTATTGTTGGTGTGAAATTTCCAACTAATGTTTTGGCAGGTATGAATTAAATTTCCAACTGTTGACAATTTTGACCAAAGTTGTGGGAGGGTGAGACACCCCCCAAACCCCCCCCCCCCTGTTGCCACGTCTCTGTGGGTGTGGTCCCAGCTCGAGATTGCATGCTTTTTGGTCACTTTTTTGAGCCGATATCGCAATAAACATTACCCGGGAAAAAATTGCATGATTGTAAGCAATGCAAAGCAAAATCGCTCACAAAGTCATTTAAATTCTGAACTACATTATTAGGGAACAGGTGTTAACTAAGAATTAAAACCCACTGGCGTTTTATCCCTTTGTCCTGACACCGCTCTTATCTGGCAGAATGATCAAGCTTTCTGATTGCATGAGTGTTATTTTGATGCACATGGCCATTCTTTTAAGAATATCCATGGGCATTCTTTAAGAATACCTGTGGGAATTCTTTAAGAATACGCAAGGGATTATTTGATGCTACTCCCACCGCGTGTCGAGAAAATAGAATAAAACGACTGTCGTAACAGGGACTCAGGCATTGATATAGGGGTGGGAGTAATTAGTAATTATGGGGAATTTGTTGGGTTTTAGACAACTTTCCTTCATTCGGTCAAAACTTTCGATGGGAATTTTCCAATCTTAGTATCAGATTGGAAATTTCCAACACTTGGAAATCTTGTGGCCAGTCAAATTAAAATTTTTATATGTTCTCCCACCTCACTGATCACTGGCCAGTCAAAACCTGCTAATCAATTACAAATAAAACAAACAGACAAACAAAAACAGATTGCAGCCTGAATTGTTCTGTAGTTTGACCTGTATATATATTCTAGGATTACAGATTTCAGTCAGGTTCGGATTTTAAAAAATGTTCAAAACAAAAAACATGGCCTGAATTTTCATGGAGTTAGACTTTTATAGATGCTAGTATTTTGCAGTGTTCAGGCTCATATTTCAAATTGTTTCAAGATTCCTCCCCACAATAGGAAATTCCAAGCCACGGGGTGGGAAGCAAATGAAATTACGCGACATTGCGTGTTCGGCCTGGTTAAAAGGGAAAGCTGGAAAATCCACGGAGCCCTCCAGCCACGTCGCTGATAACTAATCAACTATATATTGAACGATATACAGGCACTATTTACGCAATTGTATGCTGTTTCAATGAAAAATAACACAGGTTATACATTTGTGCACTGACCATTTGTTAACTTCTGGGGGTGATACTTAAAGGTATTATAATGTAAGGTCATCGTGGTGGGTGAAAAGTTGGTAATCATGCATACACGATATGACTGATGATAATTTGAAAAACCACGGGGGATGCCGCATGCCAGGTTAGAATTGTCCAATAACTGGAAATATTAGGATACCATTCAGTTTGAAACATTAAATTAACTATAACACTTCTATGCTTACGTATTCTACACCAGACAGCAATGAGAAAGAATCAGAAAACCTATCTATGCAAGCTTCTTGTGTGCTTTCGACTTCTGGATAATGATGCAGTTTTACCAGGTTTCATGTTTTTCGATGCCAGAATAATCACATTTTATAAAGAGCGTTTTACTTCATTACCAAACAACCACAAAAATTGAAGAGCATTTTCTAAAATAAGCTATTTATGCTCGTTCTGATCACATTATTTTGGATGTTTTAGTGTGGTTCTGTATTGGTGATGCATATGTATAACGACCATCATCGATTGCCATTATTTTTTATATTTTATTGCCTGGTAAATGTCTTATGGAATTTAACTTATTTGATGTTGAATTGGATGGGGTATCTTTAAATAGAGAAAGAAAAATTAAACAAATAAAATGGGATAGAAATATATAGCTCACACTAGCCGATTCCACAGCGCAACGGCGAAGTTCAGAGGAAACATCCCTCAACAATTGAGAAAGTTTGAGGTGTCGGATGTGAAATTCCAACCTAAGAATTGGGAGTCTGGAGCCCGGTCGGGAGGGGACTTGTTGAGCTGGAGGAGGGGGTGATCAGTAGTGTAGAGTTGGTAATTTCAAGGTGGATTTTCACCAATCTACATACGTGAAGTCTCTCTAGCCACATATCCTGTTTAGATCTACTTCTTTTAAAGTGATTATGAAAAGTTCTGACTGTTGTGGTCTCCAGAGTCCCAGTCTTATCAGTCTTTGCAGTCTGGTGAGCGACCCCACAGTCATTGACTGTATTGTTATGTATATATTGAGTGACTGTGTGGTCATGGGTGGAATGTACAGGTGTACATTGGGTGGCTGTATTGGCATGGGTGGGTACATATGTTGGCTGTATGGTAATGGATGGGGTACCTGGAGTACAGTTTGATGGTCAATGGCGGGCTTGTGTATATAGAAATATGTAGGATGTATATGTTTATCTGTTGTGGCTGTATTGGCATTGGTGTGTGTACATGTACACAGTGAATAGCTGAATGCTCATGGATGTGGTGTATAAGTGTACAGCGAGTGGCTGAATTGTCATGGTTGAGCTGTATTTGAGTCTATTTGTGTATTTGAAAGTGGATTTGAGTGGCTCTATGGACATGGTGTGGCCAATATGTATATAGGGAGTGCACGTATGGCAAGTTTAATGGTGAGGTGAATTGGTATACTGGGGTGAATGTATGATCATGAATGTGGTTTATGAGTACACAGCGAGAGGCTGAATTGTCATGAGTGAGGTGTATATGCAAGTCTAGAGTGTATGAATGGCCGTGTGCGCGGTGCGGGACATTGGAATATCTAGAAGGGCTGCAAGGCCATTGGTGAGGTTTATATGTATATTATATATACATGGAGTGACTCTATGGTTTTGGGTTGGGTGTATATATATATATGTTGAGTGGTTATATCGCCATGGGTGTCGCAAATATATATACAGGGAGTGACTCTATGACCACTGGTGAGGCAAATATGTATACACGAAGTGACGTGTGATCATGAATGTGGCGAACAGCTATACCAGGAGTGACTGTATGGTCATGTGTGGGGTGTATATGTATATCTTGAGTGGCTATATGTGGCAAATATATATACATGGAGTGACTGTATTACCAATGATGATGTGAATAGGTATACACACGTTATTGTATGTTCATGAATGTAGTGAATAGGTATATAGGTTGTGACTATATGGTCATGTGTGAGGTGCAAGAGTATACCTGGTGTGCCTGCATGGATACTCAAGGCTATATGGCCATGTGTTGGGTATATGGGTATGCCCAAGTGTGGCTGTATGTGTATAAAGCGAGTGGCATGCGGTCATTTATGTGATTCTCATGTATATTATATGCAGTGACTGCATGGTCATGTGTGAGTTGTACTGGTGTACCTTTGGGTGCATATCGCTTTCCTACAACACCTTAATCGCGTTTTATGTGCAATATGAACAGCTGATATGAAGGAAATGGTTTTCCTGTCTTTCGAAAGTTTATTTAAGTATACCCCAATATCAACCACACGACAGTCCGGCTACTACAATTCCAAGGACAAATTTCTCCCAAATTCTACCAAGATACTCATTCCCGTGTGTGTGGAACTGCTTGGACCCAACACACAAATGTGCAGCTAGCAGAACCATCTTTAAATCTTCCATACGTATAAATGTGCAATCACATTATAATAACTCAGTAACTTGTGACAACGCGGAAAGCCGAGATTGTAGAAAGTAATTGGAACAATAAGTATACATGTATTATGTGTAATTGCGCTTAAGAGATGTGTCCTCATTACGTGCCGTAACCCTGGATTACTCACTGGATTACTCACCATTTATGGGCACAAATCCATGGACACATAATTGTATAGACATATATTTAATCATAGGTGCTCAAACAAAATGGATAAATAAAACACCACCCCAAAAGTGTAACAAATTATCTCAACAACAGCTGACCTTCATGCAACATCTCGATTATCACACAACAATATGATCGCCATCTACTTATTCTCTTAATTGTGTATAAGGGGCGACAGGAAGACGGCCTGTATTGGCCATGCCACTCCTGTGCAAATTTTCAGGATATATTATAATATTTTTGTATTATGTATTTAATTTGTGCAAATAAACAATCCAATCCTGACAATAGTTCATAAGTTAATCAATTTTGATCCTAATTGACGAGAGTAGCCACATAATATAACCCCTCTCAGTTCCGGTTCAACATTCTGCCCATTTCCGTTTTCGGTAAATCAATAGACAATACCGAGTCCCTTAAAATGATTTGTCATGCCTCGTAAGTTACTGGGACAATCAGAATATAACATTTAGTTGTCAAATGATTGGAATAAATGTGACAAATCAACATTTTACCAAATTTGGTTGCCATTTTGCAAGTAATTCTGTCTCGAGCACATCAGTGTGACACATTTAAGACAGATCAAAAATAAAAAAGCACCTTTGAAACCAAAGGTAGTTTCATTTTACTTGAAAAAAATGGTTCAAACCTGAAAAGTTATTTTTTTTTGCCTGATAGAAAAATCCCATAATTCTGGTAATTTCAGTGGTTAGAATAGTAAAAATTAACCAAAGTGCATCAGAAATGTTAGTATTCTATGTATATAGACATAATTGTGTGCATCAACCACAACTTGTAAGCAGTTGCATTGCATGCTGGGCAAATATTTACCATTTTCCATATTTTGGCAGGTATTTTGAGCAAACATGACAATTTTGGTACCATTGAGATGGAATATATCAAGGTACATCAGAAATAGTAGTATTCAATGTATCTGAGATAGAATAGACAATTTTTTTCATCAACCACAACTTATAAGTGGTTTCATTGGCACGCTGGTGCAATTTTTTACCCTTTTTCATGTTTTGGCCAGTTTTGGCAATCATTTTGAGCCAAAGTGACAATTTTGGTACCATTGAGTTGTAGAGCCCGAAGCTGCCATCGCACGCCGCCGCCGCCAGCCATATTGGCCACAAGCCGCCGCCAGCCATATTATCTCTAACGCCAGCCACATTTAAAAATCTCCGCCGCCGGAATTGTAAAATGGCTGAGCCGTGTGCATGGGCTTATATGTCAAGCACAACTGTACTGTGAATCGCAAAGAACTAAACCGCATTGCCTAATATTGGCATACTCGCATGGACACGGCATGGTTGTTATATTATCAGAACACCGGGCCCCTTAATGTGGAATAGACTATCCCAATGGATGTTTTCATATACCGGTAACTGAATGGGCGCATCCATTCGGTATTGAAATGGTTAAAATATAAATTGTTTATATCGACAACACCCAGTCTCAGACATCGCTGGCATTTGTCAATATATACACATAAGAATAGAAAATAGTTTGAAATATTATATATATCATTACTATCGGGTTCATCATTCAATGATGCATGCATATATCGCAAGATGCCAGTGATGATAGCAGTCTGAAGTCGACAGAAGTCCCAATGTAACTTATACCGATTAGATGGGAAACCACATAGTATATCCATGCCAGTCCTTCGTGTATTTTCGCCATAACGGAAAAGCCCAACAACAATAGATTACGTGTGGTCTGGAATTCTACGGGTTCACCACAAACGCTAAAACAAACGGCGTCAATAACCGGGGATTAGGAACATTTCGGAAACGAAAATACGCTGAATGATAACATCTCAGCCGGCTGAGCGGCCATATTTCGTCAGTCACGAACGTCGTGAGTGAGCCGGCTTAGCTAGCTAACCAGTCACGAAATCGGTTGAGCCAGCCGTGAAAACTATTTGTCGTGGCTTCGGTGTCTATTGAGTTGGAATATCCATAAAAAATAGAATGCATCACTTACATTGAACAATTCTTCAAATTTTTTGATGAAATATGACTAGAATCCCAATGGTGATTTTTTTGTGAAATGTTATACGGCATTGTGTAAAATCAAATTTTGGAGTGATCAGAAGTGGTGGGGACCCCATGAATGGCATATTTCATTGCTCCAATGCTCAGTTAACATGCTAAATACAAAATAAAGTCACAATTCTCAACCAATTCAAAACAGCAGAAACTTATCTTAAAGATAATAGTCAAAAAACGTAAACTTTTCCACTTCCGGCCGCCATTTTGGTGGCCATCTTGGGCGGGAAGTTCCAATTTTGACACAATAAAAGGCTGCTCGGCCACAGTGTCCCCCGAACCAGTGGCTTCATTTGGAGCGGAGGCTTTATAGAAGTATATACTATATGGATAAGACACTTGTGCATTGTCTCATTACTGACATGCATACAAATAACCAAATCTTAAAAAAACTCTTAAAGTCAAAATATAACCTCAAATTGGCACAAAATGAAGAAAATTACAAGAAAAATTTAATTTTCTAAGTCGAAAAGCCCATAACTCTGAGAAAAATCATAGGATCAAACTCAAATTCGAACTTGACCTGTATCTTGATATGACTGATCCACATAAAAACGGTATTTGCAATTAAAGGATCCAAACTTGAGATATCATCCGGAAACCGAAAAAGTGAGAAATTTTCTAAGTAAAACAAGTCGAAAAAGGGCCACAACTCTCGCAAAAATGGGCGGAGCATACTCGAACTGTATCTGCACATGGGACTGATAAACTCACATACCAAATTTGGTTCAGATATGATCACACAAACTGAAGTTATCATCCGGAAACCAGAAAATTGCAAGATTCTAAGTAAAAAAAGGGCGGAGCAAACCCATATTCAAACTTGACCTGTATTTTGGTCTGATAAACTCACCTATGAAATTTGCTTTTGATCTAATAACCGAAACTAAAGTTATCATCCCGAAACCATTTCCGGACGCAGGGACGGACGGACACCTGTTATTTTAATAGTCCCCCGAATTTTTTTTTTCGGGGGACAAAAAGGTGGCAGCTTCACAAAAATGTATACATATTTATACATATGACATATTAGATTTCTCACTATAATTGCACCAAAATGACTTCACGGAAAATGGCAGTCATCTTGGACGCCATCTTGAATTACAGAAATTGCTCAAGGCGGATTTTGGATATGTTATAGATGGATGTATTCCTCTTCAAAATGGTATAAAAACCAACTTAGTCCCAATTTATTGTAGGTTGACCCTAAAATTTGAGTTTATCGACCTGACTAGATCAGTTACACCCAGTCTGCCCTAGACTTTCCTCAAATGTAACCCAATGTTTTAGCCTGAGCCAGACTTGAAGATCATGAAGACAAAATCATATTTCTGCCCAAGGGGGCTAAATTAGCAGAGTTCAGGTGTTCCCAGAAACTGTGACAGCGTTCGCTTTTCGTTGGTCGATAACTGGGTCACAGTGGGTGACCTATAAGAATTGTCGAATCTATAGGTTACAATGACCCCAACATGTCATCATGTCACGAACCTCACATTATCGACAATTTCTTCGAATATTCAACGGATATTCGTTCGCACATATAAATAACAACCGTATCCACACCGAATACCGATAATAAGTTTGTAAAAGCCTACTTTGCAAACCGATATGTCATGGAGTCAAACGAAATGAGGTTAAGATATATTCTGACCCCATTTCTCAAGTAAGTTCACACGAGAACATTTTATGCGTTTCGTGAGGGTAGAATAATATAAATCCGAAATTCACGTACATGCACAGTACTTCAGTTTTAGACTACTGAATCGAACTGTATTTATTATTCGATAATTTCTAAACATGCAAAACATTAAAGGCGGATAAATCGTTATCGTTATACGTTAACGGCTGTCGGTTTTAGAAAAAAAATTACCCTATGAATCCCCCACCCTCTTCTCAGACGCGAGGAGGCCACAGCGGTTGTCGGTGGCTATTTATATAGACTAAGCCCATTCACACTGACCTACTCACCCACTTCTGTCTCACATTTAGTGGATAGGATAAAAGTAGGTTAGAATTTATTATCAGGGAAATTTACTTTACAGACACATAGTGACAGAGCCTAGAAGTAAATGAGGCCTATTTAATATCCTCACATAAGGTAAGGGCACACTTATTTAGTGGTTCATATGGCTGTTTCATGCTGTTATTTTAGCAAAGTTCACATATTGGTTGGTGATGGCACCAGATACAGATTGTAATCTGCCACCTGTCCAGCACGTACCTCGCTTAGATATAACTTTTGAAAATTGATATTATGTATGGGAGGCCAAATTCACATTTAATAATAAATTACGCTTAAGCGCAGTTGACTGCGCAATTGGTGGTTAAGCACAAATAGGGCATTTATGCTAAAGCGTAATGAAAATATTGCACTTAAGCGTAATTGTAACTACTATCTAACCTACCCATAAACTATTGGCATGAGGTGTATCACCTAGCAACACAAGAGGAGCATTGGGCTGATTTTAACCTGTTTTAATTAGTGTGAGTACTCAGTCAACTAAGAGTATGTGTACCTACAACAATGATAATCCCTATAATTACATATTATCAGCATCCCTATATTTAAATCATGCCATGAATTTCTACTCTGGCTAACGCCCGTAGAGATCATATTAAAAATAACACAGGGAATATATTTCTTAGTTGTTACATGTATCTGTACCTTAATAATTTACTTCACTGTAGGTGAATGTCCCAACTCAAAATTCTCAGCTTTTCTCTGACTTATGTGAGCTGATATCGCAATAAACATAGAATTAATTACCCAGGAGAAATTCCATAATTGTAATGGTGGAATACGGATCATCCATTTGGAACCCGGCATTAAGAAAGAACAAAATAGATATAGAAGGAGTCTAAAGAAGAGCATCAAAACTACATGTAGTATCCACCCCAGAATTTAAACAATTATAATATGACGAACGTATAAAGAAACTTGGACTACCGGCATTAGAATACCGCCGAGAAAGAAGTGATATGATCCAACTGTACAAAATACAATCTGAAACTGACAAAGTATCACTCACATCCATGGAGCCTTCTCTAGGAACCACATCAAGAGGTCACAAGAAGAAAATACAGAAACGCTTATACACCACTAAAGTCACTAAAAAACGTTTCATACCACGCTGCACAAACACGTGGAACCAACTGACTGAACTATGTGTAGACGCACCTTTTAACTAAATTTATACCAAAAACATGTTTTTAACGGGCTGTAAATATTGTGATTTTAACAAAGCTGCAAACACCACTGATAGTACACTACGAAACGTTGTGGAATTAAAGAAGAGGCCATACAAGCTTACCGCTTTCTTCGGCCGAAGATCCAAGGTAAATCCAAGGTAAATCCAAGTAAGCAATTGCAAAGCAAAATCGCTCACAAATTCACTTAAATCGTGAAATTTCGAGTTGGAACCTTCACCTACAGTGAAGTACATTAGGCCAAAAAAAAAAGATGCTATGTTTCCGTACATCGACCGACCCTAAAAATAACCTGCCGACCCTAATCTTTTTATTGATATTTTGAGAAAAAGTCAAAATTTTCTAAAAAAAAACCAAAACCAAAAAAAAAACTTTTTTTGTTTTTGTTTTTGTTGCAAAACACATGGTTTCTAACATATGCCTTTGAAAAGTGACCATGAAGTGACAGTTGTCTCAAAAGCCCCAGGTGTGTGATGGGTTGTTGATTGATGGCCATTAATTTTTCAATTTTAATTTCATGAGAGTGGATCTCATGCCTGCTTTACCTGTATGCCTTGCTTGGGGCTTATGGAACATACTCATGGGTTCCAAATAAACATGCACGCACATTTATTATTTTCTTGGGAATTTTCCTCCCTGCACAGTGCTTATTTGAGTCTGCAAGTTCATTAATTTTGAGGCTATGAAAATTGAAATCGGCACAAACTCAAGATGTCTATATGATTCTGATACCAAATTGATGAACTTATAACTTTATGCATGTACATATTCAAATATATGGCATACATGTGAACATTTAAATATTGAATAAAACACTACATGACACATACTATGTTGATTCCTATGCTTGATCTACATGTACTATAATTTTTTTAACTATAGTTGATGTTTTGCTCAGAGTTTCCACTGTGCTATTATTAACTTTCAATGGAATTATTCCCCTGCACTATTATTTGGAGCCCGAGAGTACCGGTAGGAGCACTATCAACAGACATGGTGTGTGTATCTGTATATATACAACTGTACATGTATAGAGGTTATCACCACATATGTTAGGGGTACAGGTACTGTTTCCAAAAACCAGGCATGCTAGGTTGGGTGTACTGACTATACTAGTATGTACCTCCAGACAATGGGATGTAGTCGTCACAATACAAGTAAGGTATAATGGCGGTATTATGGGTAAAATTCTTATAAAAGTTAGTGACATCAATTTCGTACCAAGTTTACAGCCAAATTTATGAAAATGTGGTATGTGAATAATAAATAACATACTTAAGCATGAAGTAAGTTTGATCTTTCATCAATCTTAATGTCTATTTCCACTGTGTTTATCAAGTAATACTTCCCCCCCAACACAAGTTGGCATTTATGTCACATCGGTGTAGGTAATTCAATATTTCTGCAGCTGGATAAAAAATATCAAAATAAAATAAAAAATAAAAATTTCCCTACCTACCTACCCTAATTTTTTCACTCCGTTATCGGAAACATACCATTTTTTTTTTTTTTTTTGGCCTTACTAAGGAACAGATAATAACTAAGAAATATATTCCCTGCAATATTTTTTCGACTGTATACATATGGTTGGTTCCCTGTCAAAACTGCAAAAAGTTTCAAGGTTTTGTATTGGTGGAATATGATCTCTACGGGCGTTAGCCAGAGTAGAGAATCATGATCTACCCTATATCCAAAGAATTGATGTCTCCTTCCCGGAACTCTAGTATTTTTTTTTATATAAAGTTTTAAAGTATTTTTGCCCAGATTTGGGCCATTACTATGGTCATATACATGTAGCATGCATGTGGTGTCACTGCATGAGGGCTTGCTTACCTCATATGATTTACTTATTGACTTAAGTCAGGGAAAAAAAAACATTTTCGTATTATCAGCATCCCTGTCCCAAAAATTGGTGTCTCATTCCTGGAGCTTTGTTGTCTCATTCCTGGAGCTTTGTTGTCTCAGTCCTCGAGCTCTGTTGTTATTTATTAATCAGCATCTCTGGCACAGATCTATAGTATTTCCATGGTCATATAGCGCGAATGTGGTGTTACTGAGGGCTTGCTTCCCTCATATGGAATGCCTGTATACTCAAAATTTGAAGAAAATCAAAGTCGCCCTGACTAATTCAGAAGGTAATGCTATTGCGAGTAGCCCCAACTAATACAGAAGACAATATAATGCTATCACGAGTCACCCGAAATAAAACAGAATGTAATACTATCGCGAGTCAGAAGATAGAAGATAAAGAAGTTAGGCTAGCTCCATACCCATCCAAACCAATGAAAACAAGAGGTGATAGATATGTCAATAGGAATTAAGGTTAAGTTATGGATAAACCTATTTATTCACCAGGGGTGTTTAGTTACATATAACCATGAATTGCGCTTATGTGCAATTGATTGCGCTTAAGCGCAATTAATTATTAAATGTGAATTTGGCCTTAATTATGTGTACTTTCTGGTTCATGCCAAGATGGCACTTGACTAGTATGGTTGCCATGATTATTCAATTAATCGACTCACCTTCGTCGACGAATCGCCCGAGGGGTGGGGGTGGGTATCTTTGTGTATGTAAGCAGGATTATGCACCGATGCCATGCATGGAAGTAACAGTTAACAGCGTATGAAACATAATATACCACCCGACAGCCTTTTCTCTCATCAGACTTGCCACTTCCGATGCGGCTTCCTTTGTCTTTGATGTCGCAGCCTACGTTTGGTTGTCATCTTCAAATAATTCTGTGGGATATATTCTCACAGTCCATGGCAGGCTGGCAGAATCCTTTGCCTTTGATGTCGGCGCCAATGCAACTTTTTATTGAAAATGTCCAGGTTATACATGGCAGTAATTTTGACTGCATCCCCATCACATCCACAAAAGCTCAAATATCTGCCACTGTCTACCATTTTTCTCGTTAACTTTAATGTAAACATATTTTTATTTCCAAATCCAAACAAATAACATAATATGAAGATGACACAAAATAGAAGTACTAATATATGGAAACAAGGATCAAACAACAAGCCTGAGGGCTTATATGAAGTCTTCTCTTTGGCTACATGCCCCATCTCCAATAACTGAGGGAGTGGTATAGTTCAGACGGGAATGGTTGGAAAAAATGGTTTTCGTTGAAATGGAGATATATAACTGGATTTAGTTATGGATGGAAAAAAAAGGAAGAAGATGATGTTAGGGATTGCAAAAGGTAGAGAGAGTAAAATAAAGAGAGAGAGAGGACAATAACTAGAAGAAAAGACGGGGCAGATGAAGTCGTTTGATGATGACATGGTGGGGAGTTTTCAATAATTTGGTAAAAATGATGCTTGTATATAGTAATCGTCATGCGTCAGGCACCAAGGGAGGGGGTCAATCACAATGGCTGTTGACCGGTTACATCTGTCAAAAGTAAAATACAAACACACACAGCTACGGGTGTTCACAATCAAGATATGTCGTGAACTATATATCTTCCGTATATATCTTCGTTAACTTTAGTGCAAGTGCACACCTTTCACCAGTTTCGCGCCTTTAGCTGACATACTAGTAATGCGAATCATGTGCTCTGCCAAAATACGTATCGCTTTACTGTTACTGTGCTAAGCTCCATGCAGAGTTCAGTCCCCTGCACAGGACTTACCGCTGCCGGCACCTACTCATAATGTGAAGAAATCACTCATTTATTTATTTGAGACTTTTATAGGTTACAATTCATTCTGCATTATTCTGAGAAACTGAAACTGAAGAAAATTGGTAGATTTAATTAAGAAAATACACATGAGGCAGCTGTCAGACATAGCATATTGAGGGGACTGAACTCTGTTTTGAAGCTTGTTAATAGTGTGTGTGCAGTTTGCAGAAACATCGGGATCATTGACAATTCTGGGTAGTATTTATTAGTAAGGCCATGTTTATAACTACATCGGGACAAATGAGAGCATGAGTGTTCCTTGTTGTATATGAAATAAAACACGGAACACTGACAGTTTATAACTGTGTTCAGAATGGATGTAAAAAGTATTTATCGTAATTTCGCATTTATCACTTGTTTACCTGGATGTAATTTAGGGCGCGTATATGAACGAATATCGACTGACCGTCGACTCTAATGGTCGATTGGTCAACCCTATTTACTGGTATAGATATACATGTATTCTATAACCTATACCACCACCTATATCTGGGTTATGGGGAGTATCGAGTTATAATGGACTAGTCCACCAAATTAGACTAATCGCATATTAAAGGGGGTATTTTAATATTTGGCCATTTACAAGCCCCTTCATCCTCTTAAGAGGGAAGAACAGTCATAATATCCAAATATAAAATAAGTTCTTTCTCTATAAGTCTACCTTGGTGCCGGACCAGCCAAAATAATGAAAATATGCATGTTTTCGCACCCCTCTTGGTAAACCACAAGATTAATCGAAAAGAAATAGCCCAGACATCCTGGACATCCAACAATTTATTACCCTTGTTCAATTTGTCATCAATTCAGCACATTATGTTATTTCCAACTTCAGTGCAACACAGATGCCCATCATGTTGAAATGAAATTACTTTGAAGCACCAATATCGTCAATTTTCACTCATTTTTGTGATTCTGTGGTCCAGAATGTGGGTAGTCATACCTATGATGATACAATAATATGTAACATATGTTACATATTATATCGTCATAGTTTATGACTAGAATATTGGTAGAAACTAAAAATAGAGCATGGCTGCATGATGCACTTATTATATATAAAGTGGATCTACAGGTCTCAGTGGATCATTTCCTCTCATCAGATTTCTATAATAAAAACAAAACGTTGTTACATTCTCAATTTGGGACCCGGGTTATAGCACATATGGATATTAAAGGGTTATATAGCAACTACCTGCTATATTCTATGGGATTGGGTTACAGCATATATATATGTAATCTCTGATCATTGTAGGTAAATCAGAACAACGTTAATGTTTTCCACAAAAATGTGTCCGTAAACGTAATATATATTGTTTTGGATGTGAGACCAGCCACATCCATACATGCACTGATGCATAATTGTAGGTAATTATGCCCATGTGTTCATGTTAACAGTCATATAGCATATGCTTGAACTTGTTAGTGAGCATTTCATAGAATATACAATGAATGTACAGTAATGCCCTAAATAATTGACTCCTTAACCACAGCAGAATTATGGGTAACTACTAGTACATGTATTCAAGATTTAGTCGGAAATATGGCTTGTTGCCATTCATCGGAAAGCTCTCACTGAGAGCTTTCCGATGAATGGCAACAAGCCATATTTCCGATTAAATCCTGAAAAATTACCCATAATTCTGCTGTGGTTAAGTAGGGCATTACTGTAACTGTGTCATCTCTAACATATCATATATATACTCTATCACAGCTTAAAATTTCCTAATGTACAATCTGTAATCCTCAACCCTCAATTTTACCCATAAACATCTAATAACCCTTTGATTACTGAAAGGATTTCCCCACTCAATTGTATACTAGTAAGTATGAAACTGAATGGTCTACACTCCCATTTACACGGGTGCACACAATTAGCATTCTGTTAACATTCTTGAAGCTGTGAAGTTCTCAATTATAGTCATTCGAGCCTTTCACTAGTTCAGATCATTGACTTTTTATGGCAGTTATTCATTTCCAATCAATTTGTATACTTTTTGAGAACGCTCTTCCCAAATTTCCCTTTAAAAAATATGATCAAAGTCATCTATTTGACATATTTAATTAATAATAATAACTGATGACTCAAATTTAGGTGACATGCTTTTTTGGCAAAAAAAATATTTAAAGATGGTCTATCTCTTCCGGGGCACAATTACAACAACGTCACAAGTTTTATAAATTCGATTTAACCCTTTCAGTGCCAGGTCCGATTTTTGTAACAACCGATATACCCTGTGCCAATGCATTCTCTTATATATGCGAGTCGACCATAGGTCGCCTCGCATATATAAGAGATTGCATTGGCCTAACAAATTTTCATCATTTGTTATTAGCTCAACTTTACTTTGTAAAGTTTGAGCTATTGCCATGGCTTTGTCGTCCGTGTGTGCGTGTGTACGTAAGACGTCAACAATGCAGGCTACAGGTAGTACCTTTGGTCGGATCATTATGAAATTTGTCACAGCTGTTGACATCAACATTTAGACCGGAACGATTAATTTTGGGGTCATTCGAAGAAAAAAACATGGCCGCCAGTGGCCATCTTGGATTTCAAAATTCAATCCATTAGCACGGGCTACAGGCCGTACCGTTTGTCTGATCATCATGAAATTTGTCATGGATGTTAATATTGACATGTAGATGGGAACGAGTAATTTTGGTGTCATTCGGCCCAAAAACATGGCCGCCAGCAGCCATCTTGGATTTTACTCTTTGTATGACTAAATCCTTTAGCACGGGCTACAGGTCGTACCTTTAGTCTGATCATCATAAAATTTGTCATGGCTGTTGAAATTGGAATGTAGATAGGAACGAGTCATTTTGGGGTCATTTGGATAAAAAACATGGCCACCAGCGGTCATCTTGGATTTCAAAATTTAATCCATTAGCACGGGCCACAGGTCGTACTGTTCGTCTGATCATCATGAAATTTATCATGGATGATAATATTGACATGTAGATGGGAACGAGTAATTTTGGGGTCATTCAGCCTAAAAACATGGCCGCCAGCAGCCATCTTGGATTTTACTCTTTGTATGACTAAATTATTTAGCACGGGCTGCAGGTCGTACCTTTAGTCTGATCATCATAAAATTTGTCATGGCTGTTGATATTGGAATGTAGATGGGAACGAGTCATTTTGGGGTCATTCGGACAAAAAACATTGCCGCCAGCGGCCATCTTGGATTTCAAAATTTAATCCATTAGCACTGGCCACAGGTCGTACTGTTTGTCTGATCATCATGAAATTTGTCATGGATGATAATATTGACATGTAGATGGGAACGAGTCATTTTGAGGTCATTCGGTCAAAAAACATGGTCGCCAGCATCCATCTTGGATTTTACTCTTTGTATGACTAAATCCTTTAGCACGGGCTACAGGTCCTACTTTTAGTCTGATCATCATAAAATTTGTCAAGAATGTTAATAATCACATGTAGATGGGAACGAGTCATTTTGGGGTCATTCGGCCAAAAAACATGGCCGCCAGCAGCCATCTTGGATTTTACTCTTTGTATGACTAAATCCTTTAGCATGGGCTACAGGTCGTACCTTTAGTCTGATCATCATAAAATTTGTCATGGCTGTTGATATTGGAATGTAGATGGGAACGAGTCATTTTGGGGTCATTCGGACAAAAAACATTGCCGCCAGCGGCCATCTTGGATTTCAAAATTTAATCCATTAGCACTGGCCACAGGTCGTACTGTTTGTCTGATCATCATGAAATTTGTCATGGATGATAATATTGACATGTAGATGGGAACGAGTAATTTTGGGGTCATTCGGCCAAAAAACATGGCCGCCAGCAGCCATCTTGGATTTTACTCTTTGTATGACTAAATTCTTTAGCACGGGCTGCAGGTCGTACTTTTAGTCTGATCATCATAAAATTTGTCATGGATGTTAACAATGACATGTAGATGGGAACGAGTAATTTTGGGGTTATTCGGGCAAAAAACATGGTCGCCAGCAGCCATCTTGGATTTTACTCTTTGTATGACTAAATCCTTTAGCACGGGCTACAGGTCGTACATTTAGTCTGATCATCATAAAATTTGTCATGGCTGTTGAAATTGGAATGTAGATGGGAACGAGTCATTTTGGGGTCATTCGGACAAAAAACATGGCCGCCAGCAGCCATCTTGGATTTCAAAATTTAATCCATTAGCACGGGCCACAGGTCGTACTATTCGTCTGATCATCATGAAATTTGTCATGGATGTTAATATTGACATGTAGATGGGAACGAGTAATTTTGGGGTCATTTGACGAAAAACATGGCCGCCAGCAGCCATCTTGGATTTTACTCTTTGTATGACTAAATTCTTTAGCACGGGCTGCAGGTCGTACCAGGGACCAGCCTAGGGTCAAAATATAGGGAGAAGTGACTTCTCCCTCTTGGAAAAATAAGGAGAAGTGAGGGCTTACCAGGGAGAAGTGGAGCGTTAGTGCGACTATTTGTCGCTAGTAACTATTCATTAGAACTGATTGTTTTAGCTGTTATTATTGTCCACAATAGATTTTCTACATGGGTGAGGATAAACTGGAAGTGTTAAGCTGAGCAGTAGATCATCCAGTCACCAATTCTTCAGGGAGATTAAAAATTTTACTAAAATATTTTTTTTTTTTTTTTTTTTTAGGGAGACATCCACTTCTCCCTGACGTCATTTCAGGGAGACTTGCGGCCACACAGGGCGACTATTTCGCCCACGTCGCCCCCTAGGCTGGTCCCTGGGTCGTACCTTTAGTCTGATCATCATAAAATTTGTCATGAATGTTAATAATGACATGTAGATGGGAACGAGTCATTTTGGGGTCATTTGGCCAAAAAACATGGCCGCCAGCAGCCAACTTGGATTTTACTCTTTGTATGACTAAATCCTTTACCACGGGCTACATGTCGTACCTTTAGTCTGATCATCATAAAATTTTTCATGGCTGTTGAAATTGGAATGTAAATGGGAACAAGTCATTAGCTCAATTTTACTTTGTAAAGTTTGAGCTATTGCCATGGCTTTGTCGTCTGTGTGTGCATGTGTGCGTGTGTACGTAAGGCGTCAACAATGCAGGCTACAGGTAGTACCTTTGGTCGGATCATTATGAAATTTGTCACAGCTGTTGACATCAACATTTAGACCGGAACGATTAATTTTGGGGTTATTCGGAAAAAAAAACATGGCCGCCAGTGGCCATCTTGGATTTCAAAATTCAATCCATTAGCACGGGCTACAGGCCGTACCGTTTGTCTGATCATCATGAAATTTGTCATGGATGTTAATATTGACATGTAGATGGGAACGAGTAATTTTGGTGTCATTCGGCCCAAAAACATGGCCGCCAGCAGCCATCTTGGATTTTACTCTTTGTATGACTAAATTCTTTAGCACGGGCTACAGGTCGTACTTTTAGTCTGATCATCATAAAATTTGTCAAGAATGTTAATAATCACATGTAGATGGGAACGAGTCATATTGGGGTCATTCGGCCAAAAAACATGGCCGCCAGCAGCCATCTTGGATTTTACTCTTTGTATGACTAAATCCTTTAGCACGGGCTACAGTTCGTACATTTAGTCTGATCATCATAAAATTTGTCATGGCTGTTGAAATTGGAATGTAGATGGGAACGAGTCATTTTGGGGTCATTCGGACAAAAAACATGGCCGCCAGCAGCCATCTTGGATTTCAAAATTTAATCCATTAGCACGGGCCACAGGTCGTACTATTCGTCTGATCATCATGAAATTTGTCATGGATGTTAATATTGACATGTAGATGGGAACGAGTAATTTTGGGGTCATTTGACGAAAAACATGGCCGCCAGCAGCCATCTTGGATTTTACTCTTTGTATGACTAAATTCTTTAGCACGGGCTGCAGGTCGTACCAGGGACCAGCCTAGGGTCAAAATATAGGGAGAAGTGACTTCTCCCTCTTGGAAAAATAAGGAGAAGTGAGGGCTTACCAGGGAGAAGTGGAGCGTTAGTGCGACTATTTGTCGCTAGTAACTATTCATTAGAACTGATTGTTTTAGCTGTTATTATTGTCCACAATAGATTTTCTACATGGGTGAGGATAAACTGGAAGTGTTAAGCTGAGCAGTAGATCATCCAGTCACCAATTCTTCAGGGAGATTAAAAATTTAACTAAAATATTTTTTTTTTTTTTTTTTTTTAGGGAGACATCCACTTCTCCCTGACGTCATTTCAGGGAGACTTGCGGCCACACAGGGCGACTATTTCGCCCACGTCGCCCCCTAGGCTGGTCCCTGGGTCGTACCTTTAGTCTGATCATCGTAAAATTTGTCATGAATGTTAATAATGACATGTAGATGGGAACGAGTCATTTTGGGGTCATTTGGCCAAAAAACATGGCCGCCAGCAGCCAACTTGGATTTTACTCTTTGTATGACTAAATCCTTTACCACGGGCTACATGTCGTACCTTTAGTCTGATCATCATAAAATTTTTCATGGCTGTTGAAATTGGAATGTAAATGGGAACAAGTCATTAGCTCAATTTTACTTTGTAAAGTTTGAGCTATTGCCATGGCTTTGTCGTCTGTGTGTGCGTGTGTACGTAAGGCGTCAACAATGCAGGCTACAGGTAGTACCTTTGGTCGGATCATTATGAAATTTGTCACAGCTGTTGACATCAACATTTAGACCGGAACGATTAATTTTGGGGTTATTCGGAAAAAAAAACATGGCCGCCAGTGGCCATCTTGGATTTCAAAATTCAATCCATTAGCACGGGCTACAGGCCGTACCGTTTGTCTGATCATCATGAAATTTGTCATGGATGTTAATATTGACATGTAGATGGGAACGAGTAATTTTGGTGTCATTCGGCCCAAAAACATGGCCGCCAGCAGCCATCTTGGATTTTACTCTTTGTATGACTAAATTCTTTAGCACGGGCTACAGGTCGTACTTTTAGTCTGATCATCATAAAATTTGTCAAGAATGTTAATAATCACATGTAGATGGGAACGAGTCATATTGGGGTCATTCGGCCAAAAAACATGGCCGCCAGCAGCCATCTTGGATTTTACTCTTTGTATGACTAAATCCTTTAGCACGGGCTACAGTTCGTACATTTAGTCTGATCATCATAAAATTTGTCATGGCTGTTGAAATTGGAATGTAGATGGGAACGAGTCATTTTGGGGTCATTCGGACAAAAAACATGGCCGCCAGCAGCCATCTTGGATTTCAAAATTTAATCCATTAGCACGGGCCACAGGTCGTACTATTCGTCTGATCATCATGAAATTTGTCATGGATGTTAATATTGACATGTAGATGGGAACGAGTAATTTTGGGGTCATTTGACGAAAAACATGGCCGCCAGCAGCCATCTTGGATTTTACTCTTTGTATGACTAAATTCTTTAGCACGGGCTGCAGGTCGTACCAGGGACCAGCCTAGGGTCAAAATATAGGGAGAAGTGACTTCTCCCTCTTGGAAAAATAAGGAGAAGTGAGGGCTTACCAGGGAGAAGTGGAGCGTTAGTGCGACTATTTGTCGCTAGTAACTATTCATTAGAACTGATTGTTTTAGCTGTTATTATTGTCCACAATAGATTTTCTACATGGGTGAGGATAAACTGGAAGTGTTAAGCTGAGCAGTAGATCATCCAGTCACCAATTCTTCAGGGAGATTAAAAATTTAACTAAAATATTTTTTTTTTTTTTTTTTTTTAGGGAGACATCCACTTCTCCCTGATGTCATTTCAGGGAGACTTGCGGCCACACAGGGCGACTATTTCGCCCACGTCGCCCCCTAGGCTGGTCCCTGGGTCGTACCTTTAGTCTGATCATCGTAAAATTTGTCATGAATGTTAATAATGACATGTAGATGGGAACGAGTCATTTTGGGGTCATTTGGCCAAAAAACATGGCCGCCAGCAGCCAACTTGGATTTTACTCTTTGTATGACTAAATCCTTTACCACGGGCTACATGTCGTACCTTTAGTCTGATCATCATAAAATTTTTCATGGCTGTTGAAATTGGAATGTAAATGGGAACAAGTCATTAGCTCAATTTTACTTTGTAAAGTTTGAGCTATTGCCATGGCTTTGTCGTCTGTGTGTGCGTGTGTACGTAAGGCGTCAACAATGCAGGCTACAGGTAGTACCTTTGGTCGGATCATTATGAAATTTGTCACAGCTGTTGACATCAACATTTAGACCGGAACGATTAATTTTGGGGTTATTCGGAGAAAAAAAACATGGCCGCCAGTGGCCATCTTGGATTTCAAAATTCAATCCATTAGCACGGGCTACAGGCCGTACCGTTTGTCTGATCATCATGAAATTTGTCATGGATGTTAATATTGACATGTAGATGGGAACGAGTAATTTTGGTGTCATTCGGCCCAAAAACATGGCCGCCAGCAGCCATCTTGGATTTTACTCTTTGTATGACTAAATTCTTTAGCACGGGCTACAGGTCGTACTTTTAGTCTGATCATCATAAAATTTGTCAAGAATGTTAATAATCACATGTAGATGGGAACGAGTCATATTGGGGTCATTCGGCCAAAAAACATGGCCGCCAGCAGCCATCTTGGATTTTACTCTTTGTATGACTAAATCCTTTAGCACGGGCTACAGTTCGTACCTTTAGTCTGATCATCATAAAATTTGTCATGGCTGTTGAAATTGGAATGTAGATGGGAACGAGTCATTTTGGGGTCATTCGGACGAAAAACATGGCCGCCAGCGGCCATCTTGGATTTCAAAATTTAATCCATTAGCACGGGCCACAGGTCGTACTGTTTGTCTGATCATCATGAAATTTGTCATGGATGTTAACAAGGACATGTAGATGGGAACGAGTAATTTTGGGGTCATTCGGCCAAAAAACATGGCTGTCAGCAGCCATCTTGGATTTTACTCTTTGTATGACTAAATTCTTTAGCACGGGCTACAGGTCGTACCTTTAGTCTGATCATCATAAAATTTGTCATGGCTGTTGAAATTGGAATGTAGATGGGAACGAGTCATTTTGGGGTCATTCGGACAAAAAACATGGCTGCCAGCAGTCATCTTGGATTTCAAAATTTAATCCATTAGCACGGGCCACAGGTCGTACTGTTCGTCTGATCATCATGAAATTTGTCATGGATGATAATATTGACATGTAGATGGGAACGAGTAATTTTGGGGTCATTCGGCCAAAAAACATGGCCGCCAGCAGCTATCTTGGATTTTACTCTTTGTATGACTAAATACTTTAGCACGGGCTGCAGGTCGTACCTTTAGTCTGATCATCATAAAATTTGTCATGGATGTTAATAATGACATGTAGATGGGATCGAGTCATTTTGGGGTCATACGGCCAAAACACATGGCCGCCAGCAGCCATCTTGGATTTTATTCTTTGTATGACTAAATTCTTTAGCATGGGCTACAGGTCGTACCTTTAGTCTGATCGTCATAAAATTTGTCATGGATGTTAACGATGACATGTAGATGGTAACGACTCATTTTGGGGTCATTCGGCCGAAAACATGGCCGTCAGCAGCCATCTTGGATTTTACTTTTCTCTTCATGTCTATAAACTAGTATTAGACATTTAACTTTCCACATTCCTAATCGCTCCATTGACTGTAATACATTAAATTATTCCCTTTCCAAGTTGAGCTACAGTGTCATTGACACTTTCATTATTTTTTACAATTTTTTACAATTTTAATAATTTTTTCTTATATTCTTTAACTGACTTATTTTGTAGGTTTAGTGCCAGGGAATCTTACGTTTTTCATGGGCATAAAAATTATTACTATGAAAACTTGGTGATAGTTTTGAGTTATAACATGCCCCTAAGGCTTTATCCAGTTTGTTTTTAAATTCGCTATAGCATGCTTAAGCATACCCAAAAAAAATTCAACCCAAAAAAATCTATAGAAAACAAAAAAATGGTATTTTTTTAGGGCCGATTTTACAGACCGTAAATTAGGGCCGATGAGATCGGCCCCTGGCACTGAAAGGGTTAAAGACTACAAATAGCTATTTTGTGAATAAAATAAATACAGATAAAACTGTCCAGCCGATGTAATATGACATTCTAAATTAAAATAAAATTGATATCAATGATAGAAGTTTTTTCGGATTGGTGTCCATGACTCATATAGTCCCTGGGTTGGTAGGACACCCCCCCCCCCCCAATACTCAACTTCTTCGGTATTTTCACTTAACCTAATCCTATTAAATGTGTATTGTTCAGGAAAAATAATGTTAACAGCACATAATTTGGGTCCTAGTGTACCTACTGGGTCAAAGTTTAGCCTTACTCATTTTTTTTCTGATCATGATGGGTTGGGGGAAATGGTAATACCATGTGACTGTGATTAGATTTTAACAGATGATGTGTCATTTTGTTAGTATTTGATTACTCTATCCACTGTAGAAAAAATATGACGTTGTCATTGATGATGTCACCAGAGCTCAAAAGGTCATGCAACCACGATGAAAACACAAATATAATAGCCTTGGAGCTGATGGGTACCCCTGCACCCCCATCCCAGGACTTAAATTCACCCAACTCATTTTCTTCCTTATTATGTCCCTCAACTTTTAAGCGATGTTTTAACATGAAAAAAAGTGGCCGTGGAGAACTAGACAAGATGGTGTCCAACATGGCTGCCATTTTTCAGACAAGTCACTAAGTCAGTTTGATGCAAATTATAGAGAGAAAATCTTGTCAAATGTATACAAATGTATATATTATTGTGAAGCTATAATGACATAATGCCACCTTTTTAGGGAAAAATTTTGAATTCCATCTAAGATGGCCACCAAAATGGCAACAGGAAGTGGAAAATGGCAGCCAAATGAATAAAAGTGGTAGATATTTCCCCAGTGTGCCCTGCAATCGCTTACAAGTCGTGGTTGATGAATAACATTGACTAAAATGCCTTCTATATATTGAATA
Source organism: Siphonodentalium dalli (assembly GCA_032622095.1). NCBI lineage: Eukaryota > Metazoa > Mollusca > Scaphopoda > Gadilida > Siphonodentaliidae > Siphonodentalium > Siphonodentalium dalli. Next base: position 108,211,146 of record CP136064.1, read on the forward strand.
CTAACATTGCTGATGCACCTTGGTTGTTTAACCACTGACATTGGATTTTTCTCTCACAAACTTAACATAAAACATTAACTTTTCAGGTTTGGACCATTTGTTCAAGTAAAATTGAACTATCTGTGGTATCAAAAGTTTTTATTGTTTAAAGGTGTTTTTGATATATCTCAATGTGTCACACTGAGGTGTTTTAGACAAAATTACTCAAGATGGCTTGGAAGATGGCAACCAAATTTGGGAGAAAAAAAAAAATTTCACATATATCCCGAACATTATTCTCTGCTGTGCTGAAAAGGTAGCAAATTGTGACTTACTCACTTAAAGTGGTGTGAAACACTCTGCTGATATTTTTATATATTTGATATCCAAATAGTCAGAAAACAGCTTCATTGTTATAAACTAATTATACGCAGTGACTATTATTGGTGCAATCACTGCCATAATGTTTATGCCGAATAAAGCGTCCTGATTAAAATAGTAAATATTTACATTTGTGCATAGTTCAAACGTTGTGTTCTCTGAAACGTTATAGTCGATATGGTAGGAACTTTCGACAATCTTAGTTCATTGATACATTCTTCCAATTACAATGGGGATAGTGGTTTTATTCAGTGATACAAGAAAATAAAATGTCTTTAATCAATTGACAACGATATGTTCTGTTCTGGTTGTCCCAGTACCTTATAAGGCATGACAAATTCATTTTAAAGGATGCCGTATGGAATATTGTCAAAAACTTTTGGGATTCTGGCCATGTTTTTGAAAGGAAATGGGCAGAACTTTGAAATGGAACTGAGAGGGACCATAATATGTGGCTACTCAGGCCCATTAGCATAAAAATTTATCATTCCATTTTATTTGTTTACAATTGAATGAGAAGCCATTCAGTAATAAATTAACAGAACCACTTCCACAAAATATTACACTAAACCAGGGACCATCCCAGTTATGATTAAAATCATACTCATAACGCTCCATGTGCTGTAATGCCCTAAATAATCGACTCCTTAACTACAGTAGAATTATGGGTAATTTTTCAGGATTTAGTCGGAAATATGGCTTGTTGCCATTCATCGGAAAGCTCTCACTGAGAACTTTCCGATGAATGGCAACAAGTCATATTTCCAACTAAATCCTGAAAAATTACCCATAATTCTGCTGTGGTTAAGGAGTCGATTACTTAGGGCATTACTGTACTGAGTCTGACAAAATTGTGTAGGGGGTTCCATTACTAATAGCATGAATTACGTAATTGCCAGCCAATCCCAATATCATCAGTAAGGCGATATAACCAATCAGGCGATAGTCGCATGGAATACCCAAGACTATGGGAATTCCTTCAGCTAGCGCGGTTCCAGTAAACCAGCCCTGCCCAATAGCTAAAAATAGCATGGCTAATTTCACACAGTGTTTACAGCATCCAATTCAACACTAGCTGAAAGGCCTGTATAAAGAGTCCGGAATTGATCAATATTATTACCTAACATGTCCAATAGAATTGAATATTATTAAGAATTACAAAATTTAGTACCGAGCAATCTGAGATAGATTTCACTGTTTGATTTGGGTTAATAGGGGTTGAAATTGAATAAGCCATGTTTTTCTTTTGCGAAAACAAAAGTCGGTTGCGGAAACAAACCGAAAGTACATTATGTCGATCAAAGCTATTTTAAAGAAAAATGTGGGCGGTGACGTCATACTGGATGTGTTAATTGTCTGTGGAAGTTATTTATAGCGACGGTAATGTGACAAATAGCAGATTTTGTCAGACTCAGTACGTGGAGCGTTATGAGTATGATTTTAATCAGAACTGGGACCATCGTAGACTTGGGAGATACATGTATATTCTCCCTAAATTATGCCAATTCTCCTGATGTTAGACTTAAGGAGAAGTGACTTCTGTCACAGATATCAGTATTCATACATGTATGTCCAGATAGCATATATTTAAACTGTATGTCCATAATATAATGATATATTTACTCATTGTAATGGTTTCATAAATGAGTTCTTGTATTTCATAATACTTATTGGATCATAGAAGGCTGATGTTGGGTGTAAATTGAACATCAGCCTTTATGACTTCTCGGGAAGTTCTCCGTAATAACAGTCCATCCACTTCTCCCTATATAAGCGAACAGATAGAAGTGACTTCTCACCATTTGAAACTTCTAGTCTGGCCCCTGCACTCAACTGCAAAATAGCTTTGCCATTCCCATTGGATGACATTGTGCATGATAAATTCTTGAATCTAATTTTATGTTGCTATACATAAACCTTTACAGTCTTCATGTCAGGCCAGCAGTACTTAACCCTTTCAGTGCCAAGTCCCATTTTTGTATCAACCCATATTTCCTTGATAATTTTTCCAATGTATTGATTATAATAATGTGATACATTGATGGAAATTTTAAGAGCTCTTAGATCTCTTTCCATCAATGTATCACATTATTATAATCAATAAATTTGAAAAATGATCAAGGAAATATGGGTTGATACAAAAATCGGACTTGGCACTGAAAGGGTTAAAGGCCCTTGCAGATGGTGACATGAGCATCACAATTTCTGCATCAACAGCATCAATACATTCTCATCGATTTCTATCATCCTACGTAGGGTGTTCCTCTCGTTAGTTTTGCGATTTCAGATTGTGACCTTGACCCAAACAGTCTTTTTAATCTCGTATATATTTTGGAACTTAATTCTGTCTGTATGTGTTTGTCTGTGTGTACGTGTGTGTTATAGACTCGAAAAAACGCTCGACCGATCTGACTCAAATTTGGTATATAGGCCTACTTTGATCCCGGGAACAATATGGGCGGGTCCTATTTCATGTGCGACTATGTCCTTGACCTTGACCATATACGCTCATGTAGGCATGTTTCTGGACCTCGACCGATCCGACTCAAATTTGGTATGACAGGTATGTAGGCATGCTTTGATCCTGGTGCCCTTAACCTCATATAGGCATGTTTCTGGACTGACCGCACAATAGTTTGTCCAGACGCTGTATATTCTGCCCAGACGGGGCGATCACAAAGAAATCCCTAAATAGCCCGGACGAAGTCGGGCACATCAGCTAGTGCCTTATAAATAAGATTGTATTATACCACTCATGTATAGGCGGGATCGATGTCCACCCACATGTTCTATTTGAGTAGAACTTTTGTTTTTGTATGATGCGAGAGTCTAATTGCACTGAGATTATAATTTCCTCTGTTGAATTTGAAGTTGCCATTTTGTTTACCTCAAATAACCTTGGCAATGTTCATGTATTCCACATCCGGTGACTTTGTCTATGTTTGTCATTGAAAAAGTCTGAAGCACCCGATTGCGACCCATCTGAAGGCCTCAATGATATTACGTTTGTTTTAATTGAGCGTCTTATGCATAAGTCACCTGGATCACAAAGCGCGTGTCCCCATCTGCATCGGCCTTAACTACATGTACCATTTGAGGACTGAATACTAACCGATGACCAGCCACTTGATTCTTTGTAGAGATGTTCAGCTAATATTGACAACAAATAGCAGAAATAGCATATCTGCAAATATTAGCTGAACATCCCAATCTATTAAAGATGCATAATCCAATTTAACGCTCCCAAATTACTATTTCTTGGCTTCAGGAGTAAAAAATATTTGATTCGTGTCAAAGAACCCACCCATCAAAGCTCAGAATGGTCAGATATCGATTTTTGAAATTTGTTATTTCTCGAAATGTATACTTATTTGTGGCCAAGAAAAAGTCTTCAAACCGATGGTCTCAGACAAAATTGCGGATGAAGATGGATAACTCTAAAATCAGGTGGTAATACGGCCAATTTCATTGAACAACATGTTGATAAATAACACGTTTGGGAAATTTTATACCATAGTTGACAGCAGTTAGCATTATTTTGTTGTAATTACAGGGTAATCGATTCTGATAACTAAAGTGTATTTTGAAGAAATGTTGTTGTTGTTGTAACTTGATGATATGGGAACCGTCTGATCGGATTGAATACCTTTAATGAATCTGAATGTGTTTCTTTGCCTGCCATCTGCTTACATGACCTAAGCATTCCTGCAGATGAAGAATGAGGCCATTCCATTGTTTGCATTTATAACTGTATTGGAGAATCCATTCTGGAACCAAAGGGTTACGGAACCCGCGGTCTTGCCAATGCCACCATATACTGCACTAAACTGCAGAATAGCTTTGTCATTCCCATTAATTGACCTTCTCCTATCCTATTTTTATGCTGCAATAAAACTTTTCCAGTCTTAATTGAAAACAATTTTACTAATTCAAGGCAGTGCCAAACTACTAGTGGGAAGTAAACATGAAACTCATTCGTCTCATGTTTTCTGGTGGTCATTAAAGTTATATGAACCTGATTAGTTGAGAATTCTGCCTGTCAATGAATTTTTCCTGGAGGATAGATTTATGGATCTGCTGAAATTGCTGTTTGCCTTCTGCACACTCATGCAGCAGTGATATCACATTTGCTATTTAGTTTCGGTCCCCATTCAACAGTTACTTGGACCACAAGTTACATGTATATTCCTTCTTCCTGGTAAGCATAACCATCTAATGATTGTTTATATACTTGAATCATATTTTATTTGCATAATATACAAAATTGATTGGGGCACAAATTTTTGCAACTTATGAAGTCCCTCTCACATTACAATATAATGGATCACACATGTTATCAAGATGACGATATAACTTGAAATGCTCCCTATGGGAGACTCGCATATATAAAAGAATGCACTGGTACAGGATCTTTTATGCTGTACCAGTGCAGCTCCTGTCATGAAAGGGTAGGCCTTTCTGTACTAAATACTCATTGAAGAGTAGTTATCCCGTATGAAATGTTCAGATAATAAGTTCAACCTTAATTAACAAATGTAGTCAGTTGTTGAACTTAATTATTATCTAAATATTTCGCACCAATCATTAGGATTCCTTCTGCACTTTATATTATCTGTTGTGACTGTCTACTTATATTTCATGACCATCCCTCCAGATGAATAATAGACCATTCCAATGTATACTGTTATAACTGAACGGGAGAATCCATTCAATAAAGAAAGGATTAAACATAAATTATATGCAGCTATTCTCCTTGTCATTCGTTTATTGACGAAAATATTTCCCGAATTAAGGAGTAAATGCAAATTGTGTGAAGTTTAGATCATCATGGCTGGTTTTTTAGCTCAACTTTACTTTGTAAAGATTGAGCTATTGCCATGACTTGGTATCTGTCGTCCATGTGTGTGTGTGTGTGTGTGAGGCATCAACAATACATGCTACAGGTCGAACCTTTGGTCGGATCATTATGAAATTTGTCATAGCTGTTGACATTGACAAGTAGATGGGAACGAGTCATTTTGGGGTCATTCGGCCAAAAAACAAGATGGCCGCCAGTGGCCAACTTGGATTTCAAAATTCAATCCATTAGCATGGGCTAAAAAGGTTGTACTGTTTGTCTGATCATCATGAAATTTGTCATGGATGTTAATATTGCCATGTAGATGGGAACGAGTAATTTTGGAGTCATTCGGACGGCCGGCAGCCATCTTGGATTTTACTCTTTGTATGACTAAATCCTTTGGCACGGGCATTTAAGACAGATAAAAAACAATATACATCTTTGATACCAAAGATATTCCATTTATTTGAATAAATGGTCCAAACCTGAGAAGTAATTTTTTTCCGATTTTGATGTCAAGTTTGTGATATAAAAATCAAATAATTCTGGTAATGTCAGTGGTTACATTAGTAACACTTAGCCAATGTGCATCAGAAATGTTAGAACATAATGTATATAAGACAGGATAGCCAATTGTATTCATCAATCACAACTTGTAAGCGATTACATGGCATGATGGGGCAATATTTACCATTTTCCAGGTTTTGGCTGCCATTTTCAGACAGAGTGACAATTTTTGTTCCATGGAGTTCAAATATTCATAAGTAATTGATTGCCTCAATTAATTTGCACTGTTCTGTCAATTTCTTGTTAAAATATGACTAGAATCCTAATGGTGATTTTGGGTGAAAATTTCATACCGAGCTCTATATAATTGAATTCTTGAGTGATCGGATGAGACTGGGATCACACAAATGTCATATTTCATTGCTCCAATCATCACTTAATTAACACAAACAAGAAAAAATAAAGTCACAATTCCGAACCAGTCCCATACAGCAGAGCCTGATCTAGAAGATATTAGTGAAAAAACGTCAAATTTCCTCTTTCAGTCGCCATTTTGATGGCCATCTTGGACGGGGAGTTCCAATTTTACCATAAAAATGTGGCATTATATCTCTCAGAGTCATACTTATTGTATATGCCTAATTTTAAATCGCATATTTCATGGTAAGATTAATTGCGACATTTAATAAATTATTTAATCACGAAAAGCTCTTTAAATTCGGAAAACCCATTAAAAGAGGGTTTAAAGTGAAATTTCAGCGTGGCTCCATATCTAATATCAATAAGTATGTGAATATGTACATATGTGGAAAGTTTCATGCTTTAGTCACAATTTGAACAATTGTCTTGAAAATTTTACTTAATCTACTCCACTAATAAGTTCAAAGCTGCAGTGTCGACAATTTGTAGAATATACAATGACCCAAAGAGTAACCATGTCACATCATCAAATGAACTGCCGACTGTTTGCAACATATTAGTAGTACTCATATTGTCGGAATATCTTTGATACACGATCAAGGATTGTTAACCCCTCGGTTGTAGGTTAAACTGTGTAAAACAAACACGGTATTCAATAATACCCGGCATTTTCAGATGTCCAAAATAACACAGATTAATGGACAACGGAAATGGTAATCGATTATCGGGTTTATCAACGGTTCATCGATTAATCATGCCACCCCTAGTGCGACCGTGTCCTTGGCCTTGACCTCGCTCATATACGCTCATATAGGCATATTTCTGGACCTTGACCGTTCCGACTCAAATTTGGTATGACAGGTATGTAGGCCTACTTTGATCCCGGGAACAATATGGGCAGGTCCAATTTTATGTGTGACCGTGTCCTTGACCTCATATATGCATGTTTATGGACTGACCACACAATAGTTTATCCAGACGCTGTAATATATTATGCCCAGATGGGGGAAATCACAAAGAAATCCCTAAATAGCCCGGAAAGAGTCGGGTACATCAGCTATAGTGCCTTATAAATAAGATCGTATTATACCATTCATGTGTAGGCGGGACTCAATGTCCACCCACACGTTCTATTTGAGTAGAACTTGTGTTTTTGTATGATGCGAGAGTCTTGTTATATAATAATTCATACTCTAATTGCACTGAGATTATAATTTCCTCTGTAAACATTGAATTTGTAGTAGCCATTTTGTTTACCTCAAATAACCTTGGCAATGTTCATTTATTCCACATCTGGTGACTTCGTCTATCTTTGCCATTGAAAAAGTCTGAAGCACCCGATTGCGACCCATGTGAATGCCTCAATGATATTACGTTTGTTTTAATTGAGTGTCTTATGCAGAAGTCTCCTGGATCACAAAGCTTGTGTCCCCGTCTGCATGGGCCTTAACTGAATGTACCATTTGAGGACTGAATACTAACCAGCCACTTGATTCTTTGTACAGATGTTCAGCTAATATTGACAACAAATAGCATATCTGCAAATATTACCGGTAGCTGAATATCCCAATCTATTAAAGATGCATAATCCGATTTAACGCTCCCAAATTACTATTTCTTTGGCTTCAGGAGTAAAAAAAATTTGATTCGAGTCAAAGGACTCACCTATCAAAGCTCAGAGTGATCAGATATTGATTTTTAAATTTGTTATTTCTCGAAATGTATACTTATTTGTGGTCAAGAAAAAGTCTTCAAACCGACGGTCTCAGACAAAATTGCACATGCAGATGGATGACTCTAAAATCAAGTGGTAATTTCGTTGAACAACATGTTGATAAATAACATGTTTTGTGAAATTTTATACCATATGGTATAAAATTTCCCAAAACATGTTAGCATTATTTTGTTGATATTAATCGATTCTGATAACTAAAGCGTATTTTGAAGAAATGTTGGAAGAAATGTTGTTGTTGTAACTTGATGATATGGGGACCCTCTGATCGGATTGAATACCTTTAATGAATCTGAATGTGTTTCTTTGCCTGCCATCTGCTTACATGACCTAAGGCCAACAAACAAAAAAACATCTGTGTTTCCGGTTACCCGACCGACCTGCCGAAATTAGGCCGACCTGGACTTTTTTTCTTCAAATTTCAACCCAAAAAAAAAACTTCTTTTTTTAAAAATTTTGTTTAATGCATGAAAATTGGCGTGTAAGCACATCTGTATCCCTAAATATATACTATATACTATGTTTACATTAAGCAGCAATAATTTTAGATGGAATTTTCAAAAACAATTTATTAAAACAATTTATTAAAATACATGTTCATTTGTGGTTGCAGATGAATCCCAATTTCGCCAATAAATCTGCAGTCTTTAAAACCTGCCTGTGGTAATCTTGTTTGTTCAACTCCCATGTCTTTTGGGAAGAAGTCTTATCTGTTAGAGAGCAATATACATGTAGAAAATTTTCAATATCAGAATTTCAAGTTCCTCTCTCCAGTCAATCAAGGATTCATAGTGTTCATGCATAGTTACTAGTACCGTGTGTATACAGACAGTATAAAGATGACTGCATGCCTACCATATCAAACACCCTTCTGGGATGGGCACTAAAAAAGCACATGAAATTATCTACTGGTTTGTTTGGGTGTATACAACTTACAATCATGCATGATGCCAGTGTGTATAAGGAACTTCAAAGTTGGGGGCAATTTGAATGCTGAGGTGTGGTACATCAGTCAAGGTGTGGCATGTGGTACCATTTTCAGTGTGGCGTGGGACTTTATATTTCAATGCAATTGAGGGGTGTCTGAGGAACATTTACACCCTGTGCAATGTGTCTGAGGCGCATGTGAGATATCCTGCCAGTGGAGGGGTGTCTTAGGTCCTGAGGTGTATGACCAAATATTTAGGTGAGGTTTGAATTAATTTCATTCAAGTTATGTTATTATAAAGTCATAGAAAAGCCCTATTATGGTGTTTAGTCTTAGGCCTGTTGATATGTCAATATTGTGCTCTGAGGAAGATGTGCCACCACAATCTAAACTGAGAGAATAATTACAAGAGAGCTGCATAGTTGGGTGCCTGGGAGGCATTTGTTTGTCCACATTGACAATACTTATCTTATTATTGAGCTACATTAACTGCTTACTTGCAATATACATGGACAGCCTTAACACAAGTATAAAGAATAAGCATTAATGTACTTCTTAACTATTCGGGGGGGAAATAAAAAAATATTACCCAAAAAAAAAATCCCTACCTGGAATTTTTTGACACCGTAATAGGAAACAAATAATTATATTTGTTTTGGCCCAAGCATTCCTGCAGATGAAGAATAGATCATTCCATTGTTTGCATTTATAACAGTATGGGAGAATCCATTCTGTAACCAAAGGGTTACTGAACCCGCAGTCTTGCCAATGCCACCATATATACTGCACTAAACTGCAGAATACAGTAATGCCCTAAATAAACGACTCCTTAACCACAGCAGAATTATGGGTAATTTTTCAGGATTTAGTCGGAAATATGGCTTGTTGCCATTCATCGGAAAGCTCTCACTGAGAGCTTTACAATGAATGGCAACAAGCCATATTTCCGACTAAATCCTGAAAAATTACCCATAATTCTGCTGTGGTTAAGGAGTCAATTTTTTATGGCATTACTGTAGCTTTGCCATTCCCATTAATTGACCTTCTCCTATCCTATTTTTATGCCGCAATAAAACTTTTCCAGTCTTAATTCAAACAATTTTACGAATTCAGTCCAGCAGTACCAAACTAGGAAGTAAACATGAAACTCATTCGTCTCATGTTTTCTGGTGGTCATTAAAGTTATATGAACCTGATTAGTTGAGAATTCTGCCGTCAATGAATTTTTCCTGGAGGATAGATTTATGGATCTGCAGAAATTGCTGTTTGCCTTCTGCACACTCATGCAGCAGTGATATCACATTTGCTATTTATATATATAAAGTTTCGGTCCCCATTCAACAGTTACTTGGACCACAAGTTACATGTATATTCCTTCTTCCTGGTAAGCGTAACCATCTAATGATTGTTTATAATTACTTGAATCATATTTTATTTGCATAATATACAAAATTGATTGGGGCACAAGTTTTTGCAACTTATGAAGCCCCTCTCACATTACAATATAATGGATCACACATGTTATCAAGATGACGATATGTTTTGATAGGTTTTGAAATGCTTCCTATGGGACTCGCATATATAAAAGATTGCACTGGTACAGGATCTTTTATGCTGCACCAGTGCAGCTCCTGTCATGAAAGGGTAGGCCTTTCTGTACTAAATACTCATTGAAGAGAAGTTATCCCGTATGAAATGTTCAGATAATAAGTTTAACCTTAATTAACAAATGTAGTCAGTTGTTGAACTTAATTTTTATGTAAATATTTTGCACCAATCATTAGGATTCCTTCTGCACTTTATATTATCTGTTGTGACTGTCTACTTATATTTCATGACCATCCCTCCAGATGAATAATAGACCACTCCAATGTTTACTGTTGTAACTGAACGGGAGAGTCCATTCAGTAAAGAAAGGATTAAACATAAATTATATGCAGCTATTCTCCTTGTCATTCATTTATTGGCGAAAATTCTTCCTGAATTAAGGAGTAAATGCAAATTCACTGGCGGATACCCGTTTAGGTTTGGACGTTTCAAGATGGCGGCGCCCAGTGGACAGGATAAACAGTGAATTAATATATTGTCTTCAACCATCTATTAGCGACATCTTTCGGTGATACACCTTAAAATAGTTATGTAGGAATTTGTATACACAACACCTATGTAACATGCCATTCGCATGACAGGCATGTGAAATGTTGTATTTGGCAATAATAAATAAAAAAAAATCGAAATTTGTTCGAGGCGGCGAAATGTTTGCTTTTTCGTCATTTTTTGGCCATGGGCTCATGGATCTGCAAATTTATGTATTGTCCTGGCGATATTTTTATTGTCAACACCGATAAACGACCATTGAAAATTTCAAAATGTTCAGGTTCAGATTCACAATAATTCCAATGATTCTGTTCAGGTTCAGAAACAATTTTCGTTCAGGTTCGGACAATTTTCGTTCAGGTTCGGGCGCATCAAAACCTCACCGAGAAGAGAAATGCCCAGCTGCAGTCGCGCTGTTATTGTGCGTGTTGCTTGCTCTGCGTGTATAATGTTTCGCTGATTCTTGGTATACATCGGCCATGGGCGTTTTATTTATAGAAATGGGAATTTTTGGGACGCATTAAAAGTCGAACTGCTACCCGGAGGCCGAGTCCGGTAAAAGGTGTAGTTGGGAATTCTGGTGAGAAGCATGAGAAACCTTCAGTGATAAGCCGTATATAGTTGTTGTAATAATTTGAAGGATTGGTTGTTTTAACAGAATTATGAGTTGGTCTTTCGTGAAACCAATATATTTTATATTCTATAATTACAATCATGGGTATATAATATATGATCTTGAGCGCGTTACCATTTCTGACATTGTTTTTCTTGTCTTTTATACTATACGTAAAAAACAAACACGATAAACGGGGAACACGTGGCATGGTTTTAGCCATGCACTCTGGAATAATTTGGGCGGACTTTCTTATTGCATGCATGCAAGATACATATATGCACACTTGTGGTTCCCCTCCCAGCCCACATTCGAGGCCATTAAGGTCGCCGCAGGTAGATGATCAGATAACTGTCCACAACTGTCGATACAATTTTCTTCCTGTTACATGTTAAGTATGCATGGCCATTGAGAAACTCAATTATCAAGACAAATAACAACTGAATACGTAATAAAACAGGAACATTTGTTTTCTTTAGAACTTATCTCAGTAATGAACTATTTTCAGTCTTCCGCGGAAATTCGTGTAGTTCCATTGTTAATAGCGCGAATATAATGTTTCGCTGATTCTTGGTATGCATGGGTCATGGGCGTTTTATATAGAAATGTAAATTTTTGGGACGGATTAAAAGTCGAACTGCGACCTGGAGGCCGAGTCCGGTAAAAGATGTAGTTGGGAATTCTGGTGAGATGAATGAGAAACCTTCAGTGAAACAGTTGACAGTTGTAATAATTTGAAGGATTTGTTGTTTTAACGGTCATTCGTGAAACCAGTTTCGGAGTTAGACAATAAAAATATAGCCGGTTTTACATTCCGAAGATGTGTGGTAGCCTAATCTACCCAGGACAATACATAAATTTGCGGATCTATGAGCCCATGTCCAAAAAATGACGAAACAGCGAACATTTCGCCACCTCGATAAAATTTCGAAAATTTATGACGACTTGACACGCCAAATACAACATTTCGCATGCCTGTCATGCAAAAGGCATGTTACATAGGTGTTGGGCATACAAATTCCTACATAACTGTTTAAAGGTGTATCACCGAAAATGTCGTTAATTGATGCTTGAAGACAATATATTAACTTACCGTTTATCCTGTCCACTGGGCGCCGCCATCTTGAAACATCCAAACCTAAACGGGTATCCGACAGTGAAGTTTATTTAGATCATCATGGCTGGTTTTTTTTTTTATATAAAATTAGTTGAATGCTACATTCTTTCATTGGACAAAGTGTCTGGGTTCCAATTTGTCTATTTGATTCACTACTTTAACACTTTCATGACAGGAGCTGCATATAATATAATGAACTGACTTACACGGTCAAGGTAAATATTGTTAGACCAAAGTATTCTCTTATATATGTGAGGCTCCCTGTGGGAGACACACATATATAAGAGAATGCATTGGCACAGGTTTTTTCCAAATTTCAGGACGCGCTCCAGTCATGGAAGGGTTATTAAATAAGTATGTAATATGTCTTTAATTAAAACAATTGTAGGCATTGAGTAAAGAATAGAACCAAGGTAGTCACTACTTGAAGTAGAGGTCTTCTTCTAAAAGTGGTAGGATAAATAAATAATGAAGGTCATAGGCTGTATTTAGGTCTCCCCTTATGTCATGATATCTATATATATAAAAGAGTAGGATCTGTGTCATTCCGTCTGTCTGTTTGTCTGGATTTTTCTCCCAGACTGCTGGTCAGAATTCAACTAAATTTGGTGTGCTGACTTGTGGTACTCTGGGGGAGGTTATAACGGCGTTAGTTTGTAAAAAAATTATTTTGACATGTAAAAACTTTAATTACATAAATAAAATAACACACAAATTAAAATAAGATCACTATGGGCCTATTTTAGAATCAAATAAATGTGAATATTTAGGTTCAATATGAATCCATTTGCAGACCAGATGTAGGCTCTTTGTATATGTGTTTTCACTGTAGCCCACTCCATCCAACATAATAACAGTTATAAGTCCACTATGGGATTATTCCAGAATCAAATAAGTCCAATATGAACCAATGTCATTGATTATGTCCAATATGAACCTATTTGCATGACGATATATTGAAATAGCATTATAAATATTATCTATATATTTTAACGAGTAGGATCTGTCTGTCATGTGCGCAAATCGCGCACACGCCCCTGATGCACAAAGGGGCCGCAGCCCCCTCCAACGCTTAATAAAGGCTCCTGAATGGAGCCTGTTTCAGCTAAGCTGTTGAAATTGACATTAAACCCCAATTAAGCCTAGGATCAAATTGAAGTTCCCCAGTTGAATTTGGTGATGTTCACCCATTAGTCACCTCGATCATGCAATTATCTTCAGCAAATTAGGGGATACAGAAACTGAAGAGAAGGGAAAAGGTAACTAAAAACAATGTTAATTTGAGACTATAGATACTTCCCAGAAGATGAAGCCCAAGCAGAATGAGGTCCCATGAGGGTGCATTTGGGATAGCATCACTAAATTCACCCCCTGGGGACCTCACTCTGCAAATGACAGACACATTATTTGCAGGCTTGGATAGCTCGCCACTATCAATGAACTCACATGTAGTTTCACTGTTTGATGGTGATGGGTGGTGATGGAAATTGCCACCCCTGGTTAAGTGGTCCTGCTATTTGCTATGATGTTGGTGTGTCCTGCTGAACTACTATACTGGTAGGACAAAATTATGCTGTTAAGAAAAATTACCGTTGTCATTTCGCAGTGCTTGGCTATTTTGAGCCATTTGAGAAAAACCAGTGTCTGTATGAAACATTCAAGAACATGTATATTTTTAAATATTCTAATAATCGCATCGGTCATATATTTGTAAAACATTCTGATTATGATTAGGTTAATTGGTTGGCGAAAATGACAACTTTAGATAATTTAATGGTACTTTTTCCTAACAGCATCATTTTGCCCTACCAGGATCAAAGTAATTTAGCAGGACCCACCAACATCATAGCAAATCAGCATGACCACTTGACCCTTTCTATACTAAAGCATCATCAATGAGTAGTTATCCCATAGGAAATGTTCAGATAATAAGTTCAACAAACAACCATTGTTTGCTGAACTTATTATCTGAACATTTCGCTCTAATAAATAGGATTCATTCTGCGCTTTTATTATCTGTTATCTGCTTGTTTTTCCTGAAAATTCCACCAGATGAACAATAGACCATTCTAATATATACTTTTATAACTGAGTGGGAGAATCCATTTAGTCAAGCCTGCAAATAGCGTGTCTCTCATTTGCAGAATGAGGTCTCCAGAGGGTGAATTTAGTGACGCTATCCCGCACAGTGGGCTAGCATCACTAAATTCACCATCTGGGGACCTCATTCTGCTAAGGCCCTCAACTGCTATGGCAGACCTAGGATCAGATTGAAGTTCCCCAGTTGAAGTTGGTGATGTTCACCCATTGGGCACCTCAATTATGAATTTTATCTTCTGCAAATTAGGGGATATAGAAACTTCCTAGAAGGGTAATGTAACTAAAAACATTGTAAATTTGATACTATAGATACTTCCCGGAAGATGAGGCCTAAGCAGAATGAGGTCTCCAGAGGATGAATTTGGTGTGCTAGCCCGCTGTGCGGGATAGCATCACTAAATTCACCCTCTGGGGACCTCATTCTGCAAAGGACAGACACGCTATTTGCCGGCTTGCATTTAGTATAGGAAGGGTTAACCAGGGGTGATTGCCTGGAGTACCAGACTAAATAATGTTTATGGTTGCTTGGTTATAGCTGAAATATGTTAGATAATGCTTCAAATATTGATTACTAATGTAAAAAATTTCTCACCGATCAGCCGAAGGGCTTGTAAGATACAGTGATTATGTGATGAGAACTGACGTTATTTTTATGTTGTTTTTTTCCACGTTGCTCAGCGTAACTTGACTAATAAATGGGAGAATGTTATCAACTGTTCCAGTAGGTGATGATAGGAATTGTCGAAAAACACTTTACAATGGTTGCACTTTTTGCAGTATGTTGGTTAATTCGCGTATGTGGCCCCTATGTGGATTAATCCCGTATGAGGGTTTCACTCAGTAGAAGTTAATTGGTTTTCATGGTAATCTTGTATGTAGGTATGCTTTATCATCATAGAGTTATGTTATTATCAGATTATGATGGGGGTTTTGGAGTGATTATATAATTATAAGGAAACCTTGAGCATTTTTTTTTTTCACAAATTATTAGGCCTACGACAAAACCGTGTTGAAAGTTAAATTTTCTAAGTAAATGTACGTGTTTTTGAAATAGTTTGTTCGTCAGAAGCCATTGATTGTGTAATCACAAATTTCAAATTATTAACTTGTTTTACTTTTCCCCACAGTAAGTTTGGCAACCTGTTAATTGAACTAAACTCATGTTGTGTATACACTATTGTCAACCATCTTCACAAATTTCGGGTGGCAGCTTTGATAATTGGCAGATAGTCTTTGTGAATTGTTGTAATATCTAGCTGAGCAAAATATGATTTGTCTAGCTGAGCAAAATATGACTTGTTGTTTTTCTGAGCTAGCAATATATGACCGATCTAGTAGCCTCTGTGGGCATTCCGAAATGTCTCGTCCTCAGAGATTTCCATGTGTTATATGTGGTTTTCAATGCACAACTGATTCCGTTGAATGTACTCGGAAATGGACGCATTTTGCTTCTGTCCAGATAACACCAACACAGTTAGATTCATTATCACCAGATAGTGGTCTATACTTTTATTGTAAAAAATGTTCTTTTAATGACATCAGTTATGACATTACCACATATCTTCGGGGCGGATAATAAATGCTCTTTATTATATATGCAATTTATCCCTTAACATTCCCTTGGCTATGTGACCAATGTATACCAATTTACCTTAAATGAACATGATTAATAATAGTTGTATACATTATATTATAATTACACTTCCCACAGCCTACAGAAGAAAAAAAACACTGCAGTATCTGTCACTCTTAGTCCCACCTCCCAAAAAATCTGCTTCAAGGTACGATATGAGATACCTAGGTCTATAAATTCCATCCTTTGATTTAGAAGCCCACATAAAGTCTTTCTTTACCGTCCACCACAACATTATGGAATGAACTGCCAAAAAAAATAGAAATTCAGAAACTATAAAAGAATTAAAAAGATATTTGAACCATGATTTACCCAAGCACCAATAACAGAACTGAGCTTAATTGTTGATGAAATTTTTGGGGAAAATGTTGTGATAAATTTGGATTGTGTGACAATTTTTGAATATCGAATGGAGAGAGTTTTGCGAACAATAAATATGTTGGAGCCCAGTTTTAAGGATAAATTTGAAACATAGGGCCTGGTTGAACGACCGCCTCAAACCTATGCTAACGGAAAACTTCACCACATCTCAACAATATTGCGCACCGATTTGAACAATTGGACTAACAACAACTGTGAGTCCCTAAATCATGTATTGAAGCAAGAAATCAGTTGGAAATCAAGACCACTAACAGAACTTGTCGACGCTATATACAACATTGTGAAGGGAGAATATGTCGAGCTGAGAAGAAGTTTCATAAATTCGGCAACTACAAACTCGAGTCAGATTTAAGGAAATTCCAGGTCCATTTCTTTCACTGTTCAACTGTTGGGTTACATACAACAACACATTAACAGGCTGGATTCATTAATTGAGATAAATTTTCTTTCAGCTTTATGTTTATATTTAAACGTACAAAGTTTTAACTTTTGTTCACCATTTGTTTGATTTATTTATATGATGTGCTCTGTTTGTTAATTTACTTCAGTTGTCTGTAGTTCATCATGTTCCACATTTAGTATTCTTTCGAAATAAAATATGAAAAATAAACCATCATCTTCATAAACTCGTAATTCCCGAAATAATATGACAGAATCACACTCAAGGTTTCATTAATCACTTAAAAACACAACTCTATGATGATAAAGCATACCAACATATGCGATTACCACAAAAATCAATTAACTTCTACTGGATGAAACCCACATACGGAATTAATCCACGTAGGGGGCCACATACTCAAATTAACTTACATACTGCAAAAAGTGCAACCCCTTTGCAATATCCTTGTATCTAACCTGATATCAAATGATAATTTGTATTGTATAACATCTGTCCAATTTGTACACGAATCAGCAGGAATTGCCACAAAAATTGGCCAATTTGAGGTCTAATTTATATGGAGACCTCTTAATTCATATTAAAAATTTGTTATTTTTCTCACTAAAGGTACTCAATCCGATCAGACACTCCTAAATTACTATTTCTTTGGCTTCGGGGGTAAAAAATATTTGATTCGAGTCGAGGAAGGAACCCACCCATCAAAGCTCAGAGTGATCAGATATTGATTTTTGAAGTTTGTTATTTCTCGAGATGTGTAAAATAATATGTGGCCCAGAAACACGTGGTCAAACACTGTTTGAGGGTCTCGGACAAAATTGGGGATGAAGATGGATAACTCTAAAATCAAGTGGTAATACGGTCAAATTTGTTTATACTTTAGTGATAATACGGCCATATTTTTTTAACAAAATGTTGATAAATAACAGGTTTTGGGAAATTTGATACCATAGCTGACAGTGGTTAGCATTATTTTGTTGCAATAAATCGATTCTGATAACTAAAGCGTATTTTGAAGAAATGTTGTTGTTTTATCTTGATGGTATGGGGACTGTTTGATTGGATTGATTACCTTTAACAGAATTCGGATTGAGTACCTTTAACATAATTCATATTATATCATATAGCAAGTACTAAAATATTCAACATATTTTTGACACAGTGCTGATTGAACTCTTGAAAGCTAACTGAACACGTACTATTAAAATGTCGATAACAAGGTGTAAGTTAAATGAACTTAAATCTTTCAGCAACAAGAGTGTACGTGATAAACTTATAAACACATAGGGAGTACATGTACTGAGCTTGGGTGTGTACATCACTTCAATCTTCACCTTCCTTGTACTTTACAACATATTGTTCAGAGCTGGCTATAAATTTAGACCATAGAGAGCATCATGAATTGATGTTCATCATAACTGTATTTTACATCCAAGCTACAGTATTTGAACAGGAGACATTGTAAACATCACGAAATGTGAGTACTTTGACAAAATGAATAAAATATATATTATGGTAGAAAATTTAAATTTTGTAAACAATTATGAAATATGAGTACTTGTGACAAAATAAAAAAAAATATTATAAATTTTAACTTTATTACAAAATGACATGTAATACTAAGCAGATTGATATTCATCATGATCATATTTTAACCCTTTCATGAGGTTCATGATGGGAGGTGTGCTGGCACAGCATTAAAGATCCTGTGCCAGTGCATTCTCTTACATATGTGAGTCTCCCATAGAAAGCATGTGTGACTCTTGATAAATTGTTATCCAAACATTCACGGATGAGAAAACTCTGTTTAACCATGGGGATCATAAGGGTTCTGGTAAGACCGTATTGTATTTATGAGAGGTGATTCTGATTAACTTTGAAAACTTTTGGCCAAATTTTTGGCTCTGGTGGACCATTTCTCCTCTCAGACCACTATTTTTGCATTGTCAACTCCCAAGCCATGCATTATCTATATAATAGTGAACAAAGACCATCAACTTTGTTGGTCGGAAACATAATCTTAACCCTTTCAGTGCCAGGTCTGATTTTTGTATCAACCCATATACCCTGTGCCAATGCATTCTCTTATATATGCGAGTCGACCATAGGTCGCCTCGCATATATAAGAGAATGCATTGGCCTAACAATTTTTCATCATTTGTTATTATTTTTTACAATTTTTTACAATTTTAATAATTTTTTCTTATATTCTTTAACCCTTTGAGTGCCAGGTCCGATTTTTGTATCAACCCATATACCCTGTGCCAATGCATTCTCTTATATATGCGAGTCGACCATAGGTCGCCTCGCATATATAAGAGAATGCATTGGCTTAACAATTTTTTTTTTTTTACAATTTTTTACAATTTTAATATATTTTATTATATTCTATAACAGACTTATTGTGTAGGTTTAGGGCCGATAATATCGGCCCCTGGCACTCAAAGGGTTAACAGACTTATTTTGTAGGTTTAGTGCCAGGAAATCTTATGTTTTTCATGGGCATCAAAATTATTACTATGAATACTTGGTGATAGTTTTGAGTTATAACATGCCCCCTAAGGTTTTATCAAGTTTGTATTAAAATTCTCTATAGCATGCTTAAGCATACCCAAACAAAATTCAAAATGTAGGGCACTGAAAGGGTTAACACATTGACTGCCGACCGCCATTTAATTACATGCAAAAAGCACGAGTTAACACGTAGCTGGCAGTCAACGTGTTAAAGTGATTTGAAACACTCAGCTGATGTGGTCAGAATGGAATAACAAAGAATCATGCTAAACTAAGTTATTTTCATAAATTTCCTATCAAAATAGGCAGAAAACAGCATGATTGTTATAAACAAATTACGTATAGTGGCTATTGCTGGTGGAGTCATTGCTATAATGTTTATGCCCAATAATTAGTCTGGAATAAAGTAGTAAATATTTAAATTTATATGTAGTTAAAACATTGTGTTCTCTGAAATGGTACACTCGATGTGGTAGGAATTTTCGATAATCTCAATTGATTGCTACTTTCTTCCATTGGAGATAGTGTTTGGATACTACATTATCGGTTTTATTCACTGAATATGTTTTTAATTTCGTTTTAATTTCAGCTATGACTTGAGAGTCTGTCTCCCCAACACAAATGAATAGAATTTTAATTTTAATTTTAATTTCAGCTATGACTTGAGGTCCTGTATCCCCAACACAAATGATTAGCAGTGAAAAGTTAGGTTCTGAACAGTTCCCATCTGCAGAAACCACAAAATCAAAAGCTGAAGCAGAAAAGAACAGTGCACCCACCAAGAGCAGTATGTAACAAAATTAATTGTTGATTATAGTTTAAAGCCACATGGTGATTTGTGCTCCAAAATACACCAAATAATATTCGCATTAAGAGCTATATCCATCATGCCATAGTTTCACATTTAAATTTAAATGCAGTATTGTTAATTATTCCCCACAATAACACCGTCAAAATTTATTATTTCAACAGATATAATTCATAAATGTTGAATGAAGTCTATATTAAAGAATTGTCAGTTACAACACCTATTTTCATTATTTTTTCTACATGTTGTGCATTAGTGCTGTGCGTCGGATCCGACATGAACCCAAAATCTGATCCGACAGCATTTTTGAAAATCCAAATCCGAATCCGATGGCTATTTTGAATCAGATCCGAATCCGAAATCCGATCTCAATTTTGAATCCGAAACCCGAATCCGAATCCGATGTGTATCGCTAAATCCGATCCGAAATCCAATCCGAAATCTGACCCAAATCCGCAACATATAAATTGCAAATAGTGTGACAACATCGTGTAAAATGTGTGTCTCAACATCAAACTTTTGTTGATGAGGTCAAGGGATGGGTCATTGGGGTGAAGGGGGACTGTAGAGTGTACTACTCAGTGTAGAGTGTAGACGCATATAAGAAAAGTTAGAAAATTTAACGGGTTGATCGTGAATTGGGGATTCGGGAATCTGGAACTTTGTCCTAACTTACCTAAGTGACAGTACTGTAAGTGTAAGACACTACATAGTACGTACAGTGGAAGTGACATGGTCAGTGTTCGCCCTGGTCCGAAATTTTTTGTAGCCATTTTTTTTAGCCACTTGTGCAATTTTGTTAGCCACTTTTTAAAAAGTTTAGCCACATATTGTGGGATAAATTAGCACAAGATGTAATACGATATAAACAGTATTTTACTCAAAGTTATCAGCGCTTTTAACACATAACAATATACAATATCAATAAATTAACAATAACGTTCAAACTTCAAACACTGATTGAAATCCTATGCGATTTCACATCTTTCCACTTTCTGAATGCAAGTTCAAAATCAAACTGGTCAATTGGAGGCCCTGTGGTATCCACACTTCCGAATTAGTTAAACAAAGCCTGAATGCGTTGGTCTATTCCAATTAATTGCCCCTAAAGCCTATACTGATTCATAACATGCACGAGTCTCGTCCCATTCAACACTATCCATTGCGGGGGAATGTGAGAAGCTATTAAATTGAGCGTATATACGACTTCACTCTTTTGCAATCAGTTTAAAACACCGTAAAATAAAGCTTTTTTGTTACACAGGAAGCCATTTCATAAACCTATGTTTACTCAATTGTGATATATAGCGTCTTAAGAATCCACCTCTAAACGATCATTAACTATAGTATAGCTAATAGAACACACCCGTAATCTCGCACTTCTCGTCAGCTCTCGCTAATAACGTTAAGTCTCTTTGTTTACAATAAATTGTCGTTGAGTCCCCGTTCGACACAGAAAATGTTTGTCGCCATATTTTTAGCCACAAGCATATTATTTTAGCCACTTCGTATTTTTTTTCGCAATTTGCTAAATTTGCTAACGGCAGGGCGAACACTGGACATGGTGGTACGAAGTTACGAACTAACGAAACATCTGTACTCTGTA
This sequence comes from Siphonodentalium dalli, assembly GCA_032622095.1. Classification (NCBI taxonomy): domain Eukaryota; kingdom Metazoa; phylum Mollusca; class Scaphopoda; order Gadilida; family Siphonodentaliidae; genus Siphonodentalium; species Siphonodentalium dalli. Next base: position 108,233,202 of record CP136064.1, read on the forward strand.
GTCTGTACTGCTCTGTAATTTAAGTTGATGGAGGCTGAAACGACTGGACGGATTGGAGTATGTAGTCTGTAACTTCTGAGAAAATTTGTTTTCGCGGAATCGTGATGTCAGATTTCCTCGAAATTTCGTCTGACCTGGACACACTAAGATGAAAGTAAGAGTAGCCTACATTTGTATAGGCCCTACGTTTAATCTGAGACTCTGAGACTGAGTTATAAACTTAGAATCCAAGTTATCCACCCCATAAATGTAACATGATGGAGATCGGATTGTACGGTCGAATCCAGACGATACGAATCCGAAACCGACAGCATTTTTGAAAATCCGGCTCCGAATCCAAATCCGACGACAATTCTGAATCCGATCCGGATCCGAATCCGATTTTTTGAACATTGTAAATCCGATCCGAGATCGGATTCGGATCGGATCGGATTCGGATTATCGGATCCGACACACAGCACTATTTTGCATACATTACTCTACTGGTATAAGTTCAGTTTTTCATAGCAGATACATCAATTTGCTATGCAACAAATATCACTGTCATTATTATACCCCCTTTTAAAAAATGGGGGGTATACTGTTTTGCACCTGTCCGTCCGTCTGTGCGTCGAGCCGTCCGTACGTCTGTCCGTTGTCTGTTCATGTCATAACTTGAACAGTAGTGCTCGGATCTCAATGAAATTTTGTATGGCTGTTCATTACTATGAGGGCATTCAATAGAGGGTTACATCGTTTTGTTCGGATTTTCCATTCTTGAGTTATTCATCTTTGTTTATCTTAAAATGTTGGATTTTTGGTCTGTCTGGTGTCTGTTCATGCCATAACTTCAACAGTTGTGCTGGGATCTCAATGAAATTTGGTATGGATGTTCACTTCTATGAGGACATTCAATAGAGGGTTCCATTGTTCTGTTCCGCTTTTCCATTCTAGAGTTATTCATCTTTGTTTATCTGGAAATGTTGGTTGTTTGGTCCATCCGATGTCTGTTCAGCTCATAACTTGAACAGTAATGCTCTGATCTCAATGAAATTTTGTATGGATGTTCACCACTATGAGGACATTTAATGGCATATTCAAATGTTTGTTTTGTTTTTATTGTTCTATAGTTCTCATCTTTGTTTATATGAAAATGCTGGGGTTTGGGTCCATCTGTCTGAGTATAGCCCTCATAAGTTATAGATATGCCCACAGCCCCACACTAGGCGGTATGCCACAAGGGGGTATGCACCGGACGACAGTCCATCTCTTGTTTTTTTTTGCAGAGAAATTGCACCATTACTCGAAAGTTGACGGGCACATTCTGTGTAAGATCTGTGGAGACAAGGCTTCGGGATTCCATTACGGTGTATTCTCTTGTGAAGGCTGCAAGGTGAGCTCTAAACTCTCTAATTATATCGTCGGTGGACTTCTGCCAATACTAAAATTTAACAGGAGACAAAAAAACAGTTTATCTAATGACCTACATTTGGGACTCTCTCCAGCATAGAAGATCAAAAGACCGTCTTATGATTCTCCATAAAATAAAGGATAGAGTGGTTGACATCAAACCTGACTCATACATCAGACAAGGCGTTAGGAACATCTAACATCAATTTTCTGGGCTCATTCTTAGTGTGACCATTTTATAATACAACAGATAAAGTACATTAATGCCCGAAGTATATGACCCTTTAACCACAGCAGAATTATGGGAAATTTTTCAGGATTTAGTTGGAAATATGGCTTGTTGCCATTCATCGGAAAGCTCTCCCCGAAAATGGCAGCAAGCCATATTTCTGACTAAATCCTGAAAAATTTCCCATAATTCTGCTGTGGTTTAGGGGTCATTTATTTAGGACATTACTGTACATCACTGGTCCTAACTGGTAAATGGCCCATCTTTTAAAAAATGGCATTTTTTTTTAAGTGTGCAAAAAACCATTCCATTAAAATTTACAGATATATACAGAAATAAAATATATAGACTGGGGGGTTTGAAATTGGGTCGGTGGGGGTAGCGGAAACAAATGTGTTTTTTTGGCCTTAACCCTTCCATAACTGGAGCTTCCTGAAATTTTGCAAAATTGCTGTGCCAATGCTAGTGATGTAACGATACGGGGGTTATCGGTAAAAGCCGATAGCCGATATTTTCAGTAGAATTATCGGCCGATCGGATACAGATACCGATAAGTCTTGTACGTGAACAAATCTCCATATCAATTTGTCTTTCAAATTGCAAAGTATTGTCGGGGAAACAACAGATAACCTGGTCGCAAAAAAGTTTAGTTTACGTCCCCAAAAAACCCTGGCAAAACGATTTAATATTTCGTTGCATTCAAAAGATTTCCTCAATATTTGTTTGATTCCGATACTTACGGAATCAGTCCATAATCCATTTGAGTCAATGACTCAATTTCAATTTCAATTTGCCAAACTCAAATCTTTTTCAGAAGTTGAACTTGCATTTAATAACACCTGCAATGTTGCAATTGTTGACATTTTCTCTGTCCATGACAGCAGATACAAATCCCGCCCATAGAGCACTCTGATTGGTTCGGATGGTTCCATCAAACAAGTTAGTCACCTCCCACATCTTCAGTCATCGTGTACCAAATCAAATCAAATACTTTATTGGACTAGACGAGAACTATACCAGAACATCAATCAATTTGAATTAAAAGCACTTTAAACACACACGTTAACACATGATGTTTCTATATATTGAGGAATAGCGAGTCACAACTGCGGCGACTTTAATGCAAACTGGTCAAGTGTAACTCGTCTATTTATAAACACTATGATTTTTTGTTTACTGTGTCATCTGTCAACACGTGGCATATTAGTGATTCCTACTCTAAGACATCAAATGCATGCAAATAATCGTTTGATCTTGCCGCCCGGTACCCGCCTTGGGAAAATAATAACAATGTGAGTTTATGTGACAACTTACTGTCGCACGTGGCATGGAATTAATTCCACAGCCCCATGAATACATCACTAAATGATACCGTTACATTAGTCTGATTCAGTCATAGGAAGATTCCATTCTCACGCTAATGCAAGGGGTGTCATTTATTCGCTTTCAACATGTGCTAGTCGGCACTCGCAAGTAGTTTTAATATATGTTTTAACTTTAATTATTAAGCGTACGGAACTACGGTACCTTTTGAAATGTTTATTTGGGTTATGAGTGTACCAGCAGTCTCCTGTCGATGTTGTCATCATGGTATATCACCGTATGTGATGGAGGGCTGACCCGTGGGTAAAATAGTCGCTATTTCTTCTGGAAATTCTCGTCATTTATTTAATATTAAAAGACGGAATTGGTGTAACAACGTTCACAAAGGACGCGACATGTATCGGTTGTCGATATCGGTCGGGAGACTAAATTTTGCCGATACCGATATCTTGCCGATACCACATATATCGGCCCGATCCGATAGCCGATACCGATAATCGGTACATCACTAGCCAATGCATTCTCTTATATATGTGAGTCTCCCATAGGGAGCCTCGCATATATATGAGAATATATTGGTTTAACAATATTTACCATGCTAGTACATTCTCTTATATATGCAAGGCTCCCTGTGGGAGACTCGCATATATAAGAGAATGCACTGGCACAGGATCTTTAATGCTGCACCATCTAAGCTCCCGCCATGAAAGGGTTAATGCTGTGTGACATCTCATCTCATATGGAGCCTCGCATATATAAGAGAATACATTGGCCTAACAATATTTACCTTGGCCTTGTCAGCCGGAGCATTCTCTTATATATGTGACGCTCCCTATAGGAGACTCGCACATATAAGATAATGCACTGGCACAGGGTCTTCAATGCTGCGCCATCTAAGCTCCCGCCATGAAAGGGTTAATGCTGTGTGACATCTCATCCCATTATTTTGAAATAATCGACTCCTTAACCACAGCAGCATTATGGGTAATTTAGCATTTAGTCGGAAATATGGCTTTTTGCCATTCATCGGAAAGCTCTCAGTGAGAGCTTTCCAATGAATGGCAACAAGCCATATTTCCATTATTTAGGGCATTACTGTAATACCTTGCAATTGAAAATGCACATCAAATACTTCACTGTGCAGCAAGGAGTCACTTAATCTTTGCTTTATTGCAAACTGGGCTAGCATCACCAAATTCACTCTCTGAGAACCTCATTCTTCTTAGGCCTCAACTTCTATGGGAGACATTAGTATCAGATCGAAGTTCCCAAAGTGCAGGAATCTTCAGTTTATAGATGCACTGGTCCAGGTGCTATGACAGCCGGGTAACTTTACAACCCTGTGGTGACTCCAGTAGCATTCTTTAACATGCACCACCGATAGAGCCCGAAGCCGCCATCGTACACCGCCGCCGCCAGCCATATTGGCCACAAGCCGCCGCCAGCCATATTATTTCTAACGCCAGCCACATTTTAAAATCTCCGCCGCCGGAATTGTAAAATGGCTGAGCCGTGTGCATGGGCTTATATGTCAAGCACAACTGTACTGTGAATCGCAAAGAACTAAACCCCATTGCCTAGTATTGGCATACTCGCATGGACACGGCATGGTTGTTATATTATCAGAACATCTGTCCCCTTAATGTGGAATAGACTATCCCAATGCATGCTTTCATATAACTGAATGGGCACATCCATTCGGTATTGAAAGGGTTAAAATATAAATTGTTTATATCGACAACACCCAGTCTCAGACATCACTGGCATTTGTCAATATATACACATAAGAATAGAAAATAGTTTGAAATATTATATATCATTACTATCGGGTTCATCATTCAATGATGCATGCATATGTCACAAGATGGTAGTGATGATAGCAGTCTGAAGTCGACAGAAGTCCCAATGTAACTATACTTATACCGATTAGATGGGAAACTACATAGTATATATCCATGCCAGTCCTTCGTGAATTTTAGCCATAATGGAAAAGCCCAACATCAAAAGATTACGTGTGGTCTGGAATTCTACGGGTTCACCACAAACGCTAAAAAAACGGCGTCAATAACCGGTAACAGGGGATTAGGAACATTTCGGAAACGAAAATACGCTGAATGATAACATCTCAGCCGGCTGAGCCGCCATATTTCGTCAGCCACGAACGTCGTGACTGAGCCGGCTTAGCTAGCTAACCAGCCACGAAAATCGGTTGAGCCAGCCATGAAAACTATTTGTCGTGGCTTCGGGGTCTAACCACCGAGGCGTTTACACGGGTCAGCCATTTATGTCCGTGCCCAACAGCGTACTGCACATGACAACATACCTGGACAAGTGTTGTAATTGGGGAAGTCGGCATTTTGCATTCAGATCTTTATTAAGTGATCTCGAATGAGACTTTTCAGCCTTAACAAACTTGGGATATGTCCGAGTTCTGATTTTTGTCAGAATACCCTGACCAGGTTGTGATCCCCGGTATGCTAGCACGAGAGATCAGTATGCTACCTCTCGGCTACCGACTTCCCTTGGTGATGGTCACCTCGATTATACAATTTATCTTTTGCAAATTAGGGGATATAGAAACTTTCCAGAAGGGAAAAAGTAACTAAAAACAATAGTAATTTGAAACTATAGATACTACCCAGAAGATGAGACCTAAGCAGAATTAGGTCCCCAGAGGGTGAATTTGGTGAATGCAGGATAGCATCGCTAAATTCATCCTCTGGGGACCTCATTCTGCAAATAACAGACACTATTTGTAGCCTTGTTCAGGTCAAAGGTCTGAGTGAAAGGGGTTTCTGTGCATAACATTGCGAAGACAAGAAGGTCTTAGCTTGAATATTGCTAATTTGTGTAATGCGCACATTCAGTTAAATAATATGAAAGGTAGAACAAAATGATTGGGTTTTAAGGGTACCATATCTGGAGAAGTCTGCCCAATTAAAATAAAGTGGGCCCAGAGAAGTGGGCCCAGAGAAGTCGCCCCCAATAGAAGTTGGCCTGGGTAAATTAAATAGTGCTCAAGAGAAGTCAACTCCATTGTTTATCACTGCTCCTTATTGCTAGTGGCACAAATAGGATTTATATAGGTTCTAGCTGGTCTTGGTGTTTACATTATGCAAGGTGCCAAAGTGGATTATATCACTTTCTATATTTCCATTTGCCTTATTTGATTTATGATGACACTGATGGTGTTTGTGGTTGGACCTACATGTTTTAGGCTGAATTCGAAGTGGGGCCGACTTTAGGTCGACTTCTCCTGTATTTGTTTTAAGAACAAATACTATATTATTTGTCATGTTAAAAAAAGTTAGTTCAAATAACATATTAGCCATGAGTAATTCATACTGATTTATGCAATATCTTGCTACCACCATTCCCCCATCAGATATTCATGACCTTGACTCATCAGAAATGAAAAGAATGCCTTGTAATGAAATTTTCATTGAGGTCAGGCCATGATCAGAACAGAAACCATTTCGTACTAAAAAAATTATTTGTGTCGCCATTTTATGGAGAAAATGAGGTTTTATTGCCTCAACTCAATTGAGGATATCTCTCTGTGATGAATTGGAATAATTCCAGAGAAGTTTTTATGATGTCCTCGACCCACGCTAAGTGATGAAGGAGGCGGATATTTTTATTTAATGTCAAATTAATTTTGTGAGGATGATCGAGGCAGGTATTTATAAACAAGATATTTTTTGTCTCTGATTCAGCAAAGATACTAATTATGCACAATTTACTAAATCGGGCCTAATGGCTATGTCATCCATTTATCATTAAATTTCAAATCCCAGATTTAAAATAAAAGTTGTGTGGATATTTGATGTCACGTCAGTTCCTAAACGAGCACCAGCCATCAAAATTTATTCAAATTGGTTCTTTTTGGGAAGGGGTGGTATTTATGTATTTATTTAATGTTAGGTCATAAATCATGTACACTAATGCCCTAAATAATCGACTCCTTAACCACACTGAGAGCTTTACGATGAATGGCAACAAGCCATATTTCCGACTAAATCCTGAAAAATTACCCATAATTCTGCTGTGGTTAAGGAGTCGATTATTTAGGGCATTACTGTACATAAGGCGTACAGGAGTTTTGGACATAAGGCATTTCCTGAGAAACAAACTATTTTATTTATCCTTTTTTTTTCCAGAATATTTTTCAATTATTTGGCCTTTTCCATTGCTTGCTGTCTGCATGGACTTTCGTAATAATGGTAAATGCTATAATAGTAATGTTACGTGAGGCAACAGAAGAAAATATTTTTTACTTTCACATTCTTTTCCATAGTTTTATGGGAAGAAATACATTTTTTGTTTGAATACCGAAATATCTCATGAGTGTCGGGAAAGAAATATCGAATTTTCACAATATTTCTTTACAGACACGAATGAGATGTTTCAGGTATTCAAACAAAAAACTGTAGGTATTCTTTTTATTATATGCGGATTATTTAGGCTCAAAGTTGCTGAGTCCGCATATCTTAATTAATTAAATCAATAAACTGTAATTAAGTAAAGAGTGCACGTGTCAGTGTTTACAAACAGGAAAGAGCCTAAAAAGTTGAATCATAGAATTGTCTATTGATCATGCGCCGTCATAAATTCATCGCTTATGATTGGCTAGTGGACAGTGTGCACGCAATGATCACTCAATCGACATTGACATGTCATGTTAGTTTCAAGCCCTGCAGTGAAATAACGCTATCTAGAATGAAATAAGGACATCGTATTTCACTGTTGATTCTAAGAGATAAATACAACGATCTACGTTTCGGTAATTTCCCGCTATTTTATAGGCAAGCATGTAATAAATAGACAATAGTTAACTGTCATCAGCGACGAACGAAGTTTCTCCTCGAGTGAGATGCGCAGGATTATTTTTCCTGCGGCGTTAGCCGAGTGAAAAATAATCCTCGCATCTCACGGGAGGAGAAACTTCGTTCGTCGCTGATGACAGTTAACTATTGTGTTTATTATATTTTCCACAACAGTTTGTCACGACACAACTCTAATAAAATGCATTGAGAAGATGTTCGGATTCTGAATATTGACCTAAATGTTTCCGTTAAATTACGCGCAATGATAAGATAACAACCCAAATAAGGTAAATCGATTACGTCACTTATTCATGAATTTTTTACTATAGCCACACGCGCCATAGTATTTTACCCCGTATAAGGAACGTGACGTCATTTCATTGACTGCTTTCTCCTATTGCCACCAACTTCAAAGGGGATTTTTCGGAGGAATTTTTCAAACAAGCAACAAACTTTATTGATTAAATTAGTAACTTTTTGGAATGTCATTGTGTGAATAAGCCTTCCTAGTTCTATGAGATATCACTGCTCACTTTCATTTGGAATATGCACTCGAATATCAGTGGAATTTGAAGTGGAACTGCTTGAAGATTTCAACACTGTTTTCATTTTCTTGGTGCGAATGCACTTGTGGGAACAATTGTTTATCACGATTTAGATCTTTGGATTCTGAAGTGTAGCGTAACCAAAAATGTTTCCCAGTTGGTGTTCGATAACACATTGGTGGTCTGTGTTTTTGGTGATGTATTTTGTGTTATCTGACTGTGCACTGGAACTGAGACAATTATTTTGGTGTACGGGGAGTAACCCAAAATGTGCACTTCGAATTACGTAATTCGGAACGTGCGAAGTTGGGATAAATAGTCCATCATCGCTGGGAGTAGGATAAACCTCTGGGAGTAGGATAACATAGTGGCACTTCCGGGAGTGGGGATACGATTATTATTTTGGCAGAAAAAGTTACTGAAAATATAATAAATCAATTTATTTTTATTCTTTGATTAGCACTTATTGTATTCAAAAATCCTGTGAAATTTGGACAATTCTGCTATTTGTCAAATGTTGTGGTGGTGATACATAATTTTTTTTTTTTTTTTTTTTTTTTCCTTCCTGCATCTACTTTTATTCAACCCTAATGTTCGTAAACCGGGCTATTTTATTGTTGTGGCTTAACAATGGTTATGACATGCAGAATCTCATTATTGGATAGCTTTTGGTAATGAAAATAATAACAAAAAGCCGAAGTAATAGTAAATTAATTTACTATTTCTTTGGCTTTGGGGGGGGTAAAAGATGTTTGATTTGAGTCAAGGAACCCACCCTTCAAAGGTCAGAGTTAATAGAGTACCCCTGAGACTGAAGGAATTGGTGGGTATACTGGATTACATGCATCCGATCCGATCATCCATCCGTCTGTCCGTCCGTCTTCCCACCCATCTATGAGAGCTTTCCGATGGATGGCAACAAGCCATATTTCCGACTAAATACTGAAAAATTAACCATAATTCTGCTGTGGTTAAGGAGTCAGTTATTTAGGGAATTACTGTAGTTTACTGAATGCATCATTAATTTATAGAAGATTTTTTTCGGACAGGAGTCCTCCAAAGCCTTGAAATAGTGTGTTTGTCATTTGTAGAATGAGGTCCTCAGAAGGTGAATTTAGTGATGCTATCCTGCACAGTGGGCTAGCATCAATAAATTCACCCTCTGGGAACCTCATTCTGCTGAGGCTTCAACTGCTATGGGAGACTTAGGATCAGATTGAAGTTCCCCAGTTGAATTTGGTGCTGTTCACTCATTAGTCATCTCAATTATTCATTTTATCGGGTGAAAATTAGGGGATATAGAAACTGAACAGAAGGAAAAAAGTAACTGAAAACAATGTTAATTTGAGACTATAGATATCTATACTTCCCAGAAGATGAGGCTTAAGCAGAATGAGGTCCACATAGGGTGAATTTAATGATGCTAGCCCACTGTGTGGGGTAGCGTCTCTAAATTCACCATCTGGGGACCTCATTCTGCAAATGACAGACACTTTTCAAGGCTTGGCGTGGAGAGTGGTTGGGTGCGAAATGCCCGGGATGGTCGAAAAGATCGAGTGATCTTCTCCTTCAAACCAATAAGGCTTGGTGTCCTCGATTCTTTTTTTGATCAAGGAATCTGTACAAAATTTGCTAAGAAGTGATAACAATATCTTTCATTCTTGTTCTAATTCAGCTCCCCCTTCTTTCCAATTGACAGGGCTTCTTCAGACGAACTGTGAGACAGAAGCTCATATACAAACCATGTGCAAACACAAATGGCTGCATTATCATGCGCATCAACCGGAACAGATGTCAGTACTGCCGGATGCAGAAATGTCTCAATATGGGCATGTCACATGACGGTAAAGTTCACAATTACAAGTATTTATTCCAAAAAACAAGTCTGGTTTCGATTGAAGGCCCACTTAATTTTCGAGTCACAGATTAAATTTTTTTTATAGTGACTTGATATACGGTTTTAATAACAATCTATGCCATAAAATATGATTAAAATACTACCGTACTGACCCGGTTCAAAGCCCATACCCGTGTTTAAGCCCACCCATATATTTTGGCCAAATTCCATGCACAGGGGTATATTCGTGTTTAAGCCCACTCCAAATTTTGTTCAATTTCAGCAGTGGTAAGTAAGTATTTGTTAATGATACTCCCCAAATAAATAATTCCAAGAAGTATATTCACAAACGATCTGTGACGGCGAAAATGCCACGAAAAATGGAAAGTTATAATTCGTAGGTAAGTGATAATATTAAATGAAATAAAATAAAGTGAATCTTAAATTCACATTTCTTTATTCAATTATACTTCCCTGGGGAAACCAAACGTTTAACAGACATAAAATACAATAGAACCCACTTGCTAACAGCGTATAGCTTTAAAAGCCATGTGCGGCTATGCGCGTGCAATACTTTTAAGTTTAATCAAAGCACACCTGTTCCAACTACAGTACCGGTACTGTAAAAACATATTTTTCGTGTTCAGTGACAACGTAGACCTATGTGTTCCTACATGTGGCCAAACACAAAGAACTGGCCTCTTGGTTATGTAAACACACAGTGGGTATCATAATGGAGCAGAAGGGGGAACTTGTCAATTAACAAAAATGTCTTCCAAACTGCGTCAACTTTATTCACTCGAAACCAAAATATTCAAACACGTGCTTTTGTATACGTTTTTTATACGTTTTAGCATTCGGCAAACCTCAGATTCCGTCACCGTTTGCCCCCAGAGGTCACAGGTCGAGGAGTTCAGAATGCCGTTTTAGTATAAATACAACTGCCTTGTCAGTGCTGTTAAATAATTACACTCACTGGCTTTTGTTAAACATGCAATTAGTCGCCATTGTAACATCCTCTATGTAGACAATGGATGACGAATAAAGCGCCGGGCTTATTGTTTTCCTAATCAGTCCTAATCGGATTAAATCTGAACATTGATATAAACTATAGTCAGACTATAGATAACCCACATTGCCGCTTACATAATAACCAGGGCATTCCTGACTCCAAGCATACACTTTGGGAACAAGACGGCTGTCAGTCAAGACTACATGTACTTACATAATAGTGTCATTTTAACATGGGAATGTTGTCCAATAAAACTACAAGACTTAAAGTGTTATTATAATATTTTAATATTCACATTTAATTGAAACAATTCCCAAATAATCGGCGTCAGATCGGCTTTCATTAGTTTTACTGTCCCGATTTCTTAGGATTTTTGGTTTGCATTTTTGCAAAGGGCCATATCCGAGTTTAAGCCCACTTGGATTTTTGAGCTCAAATAAAACAAGGGCCTAAACGCGGGTCAGTACGGTATAATTCATCACCATTTGAAACATCTGTGTCTCAGAAGATGCCCATAAAGAAATAGAAGAAAGTTTAAATCATATAAAGATTTCCACCGTTTTGGCTCCCAGAATGCAACAGAATTTATTTTCAATGGAAGGCGAATAACACTATATTTAAAATATAGAGTTATACCCCCTACATTGAAAATAATGCACTTTTTACTACAATCTAGATGACAAAAACATGTTGGTAACTCAACAAAAACAACATGTTCACAGTTTATTACACCGGATAGGTTGATAATACAATGTTTTGGAGCTTCCTCTTTCAAATGGTATATAATATGGCATATATATTATATATGTGATCTGGGGGTTCGAAAATTAAGTTGGCCTTTAAGTTTATTTAAGAAATGAATGTATTTTGGTTGTGCTTTATTGAAGAATACAGTGCTAAGGCTGTTTGGCACATTGTGTGAACCACAAATATTTTAACTTTTTAGCTCTACTGTCAAGTTTGAGCTATTGCAATGTTGGTGTCTGTCGTCCTTTCAGGTGTTTGTGAGTGCATCCGTCAACCGGTCCTTCCCAGGAGACGGTGGCAATTGCTCTCTCACCTGTATGCCCTCTAAATTTTAAATTCACGGGTGCTAAAATTTGTACTCGTTCCTCTTGTCAAAATGTCACTGTAATCATTGATTCAATATTGAACTATTTGAAGGTATAGTTAGAACCTTTCCCATCTCAGTTAAATTATGGGGATATGAAAGTGTAACTGGACATAGGTCTATCACACAGTGACATTTCGTTTGAGAAAAACCCAACTTACATTTATATTACAGGCACAATTACACCCATCTTCTGAATTGTGGGAAGGACTAGTCAACAATTTCTTTTGGCACACCCTACGGTTCATATCCCTCTTCTGGTCATCACAAAACTTTATATGGATTTTCGGGGTGACCTCTAAATGGGAGCCAACTATTTTTCCCGAAATTTATTTAAAAACATTTTGGATTTTACATTTTAATTATTCAGCACACCATGCCCATATTTATTAGAGAATTAATTTGAAAACTTACAGGCATGTTTAGGATCACCTTTAGATGGGAGCTATTGCATTTGAACCATTTTCGATTGAAAACATGGGCCCCGGCAGCAACCTTGGATTGTACTCTTTGCATGACTAAATTCTTTGGCATGCCCTACAGCCAACATTTTTCATCCAATTGACACACTGTCCAATCGGCTCGCGGAATACCAGTGTGAACGGCGGAATACCAGTGTTGTACAGGAGAATACCAGTGTTTTTAAGCGATATGATGGTACCATAATTAGAACTGGACGGCTAAATAACATGACAAAAGACAATGGAAAGGTATGAGCGATCCATTTTACATTTACCCAGTGGAGAGGTCACCTGGTGATGTTCAGTTCGACTCTGGGCGATCTGGCCTTCGTTTAAAGCAGAAAAATAGGGTCTACATACTCGTAGGGTGGAGATCAAATTTTGCCCTAATCGGTATTCTAGTGCGTTTTGTTTGATTCCTGAGCATAACTTGCAGAATTTTTTATAAAATTCCTACATCGGAATCTATTGGCAAAACGTGCACATCGAAATCACTGGCGTGTATTAGTTGGAAATACACGAAAATAAATCGAAACGAGGGGCGGTGATCACAGAAAATGGCACGGCGAACTACCAGTGCATGCCAACGAGGGCTACCAGTGCCAAATTTTCTTTATATGGTAAGTTATATCGGGTATATGTCGGGGGATGTTTTAGATTCGGTTTAAGCTATAGGAATGTCTCATCCCCTCATCAAATTTGGGCACAATCGATCTAGAATGGTACATGTGTGGGTCTCTTGATATGAAAGTTCGAAATTTTAAGTACGGCGATACTCAACATTGGTGGAACATAAAGTAACAATTTAGTTGACAAGAGTTTAAATTTCCCTTTATTCGGTATTGGCACTGAGTTAGTTCCATATCAATTGGATTCAAACAGTTAGTTTAAACTAATGTTTAACATTTGCAAATAAGTCTATCATTAAATAGGGAAGACGTTCTAATTCTAATGGAATGATATTTCTAATTATCCCAGCAAATGTTGCATATATGGGGTAGACTTGTTCCCAAAATTTAGAAAGTAATTGATATTATGGGGCATGCATATCTTTGCCTATATGTTGAGTTTTCGTCGATTTTAAGGCGTTGCCGTATGTATATGCATGCACGGATCTGTGTGTGTCATTATTTGATGTATTGGATGTCTTAACTAAAGATGAATGAGTTATATATATGTGTGTATATATGTATGTGCTGATGAATCAGTGAGTGATTGGCGAGTCGATGGTTGGCTGGATTATTTTTGGTTGATCGTTGCGTGGTGATTGGACGTATGTTGTGGATACGTGTACAAATAGATTGATATATTTTATGACTGAGTGTGCATATGGATAAATCTAGGGGTTTATTTTATGCATATCTAATTTTCTCTTTATTTTTCTCTTTTCAGAAAAGGAAAGCGTGGCAATCAATGGGACAAGAGGAAAAGAATAAAATTTGAAGAAAAAAAACGTGACAGCGGAAACGGACACGATAGTGAAAATGAGGAGCCAGCTGTGACTGGGCCAGTAACACCGGGGTCACAGTCAGGTGTGCTCAGCAAGCAACTTTCATGGGCGCCCTTTAAGAGAGCGATCTATAACCGCGGGATCATCCCAGCAAGGAGAGTGCTTTTTCAACAAGGAGGCACGATGGATATTCAATACCAGCTAAAGCAACAACCGCCTTAAAAGGAACTGGATACTTGAAAGACATAAAAACTTTTTTCGATCTGATTGCTAAAGGAAAATTCCCGATGGAGAACATTTCATTCCGTGTATTTATCGAGACAGTTCGGTTGTTTTCCCTAAATTCAACCACGCAAATGAGATAATCCGCGGAGACAACGGCATTCTGGAAAACAGGATACAGGCTTTTTGGAGAACAAATCAACTTGCTTATAAACATATAAACAAGGCAGCATAACTGATAGATGTCGCAACCAATCACCACGGATTATATTTAAAGCAATTGATTTATTCGCCACTCACCATTAGGCCAAACAGATTTTGGCATTTTATAATGTAATTGTTCAGCTACTGTACAAATTCGGAAAATTGCATTTAAAGTGATATGAAACACTCCGGTAGGGTGATCAAATAGAAATGGAGAACAATCTTGTTCAAAGTAGTTATGTTTACAAATATTATATGTATATTGACAACACATATCGTCATTCCTATATATTAATTAAATGCAGTGACTGTCGACGACGAAATCATTTTCGTTAGTTTATCGCTGATAGATGCGTCCCGAATCGAGTAGTAAATATTTACAATTTAGCGTAGTTCTGACAATGTTTTCTATGGAGTGGTACGGTTGATTTGCTTGAAGTTTCGGTTATGTTAGTAGAATGCTACATCCCTCCAGTTGGCATAGCACATTAATGCTAACTTATCAGTTTCACGCACCCGAATAAGTACACAATATGTCTTTAAACTGACGTATCCCAATAGTTTTAAGAACAATTCTACAAAAACGCCATATTCTGACCTGGACATCATGAAATTTGTTCTATATTTTACACTAACTTTGAGTATCGACGTACATAGTTGAAGTTTCGTACTTTCCTATTATAGATCCACATATTTACCCTTCTAGATCAACTTTGTCGTTATTTTGGGAATGGTGAGGCATTTCGGGTGCCCGGTGCTCTGTATGAAGCGTTCATCGACATATACCCGATATAACTTACCATATAAAGAAAATTTGGCACTGGTAGCCCTCGTTGGCATGCACTGGTAGTTCGCCGTGCCATTTTCTGTGATCACCGTCCCTCGTTTCGATTTATTTTCGTGTATTTCAAACTAATACACGCCAGTGATTTCGATGTGCACGTTTTTCCAGTATATTCCGCTGTCGGAATTTTATAAAAAATTCCGCAAGTTATGCCCAGGAATTAAACAAAACGCACTAGAATACCGATTAGGGCAAAATTTTATCTCCACCCTACGAGTTTGTAGACCCTATTTTTCTGCTTCAAACAAAGGCCAGATCGACAAGAGTCGAACTGAACATCACCAGGTGACCTCTCCACTGGGTAAATGTAAAATGGATCGCTCATACCTTTCCATTGTCTTTTGTCATGTTATTTAGCCGTCCAGTTCTAATTATGGTACCATCATATCGCTTAAAAACACTGGTATTCTCCTGTACAACAATGGTATTCCGCCGTTCACACTGGTATTCCGCGAGCCGATTGGACAGTGTGATTGATCCCAAATGTCATATGGCTCTTCGGGTTGACCTCTGGTAATACATAAACATTTCAATTTTCTTCATTTCTTATCGATCCATTGACTAATGTTTGACATTATCCCCAATCCAAGTTGAGCTACATTGTCATTGACACTTTCAATATTTCCACAAAAAATCAACTGAACCCCATTCTCATTTTTTTCTGAAATCTGTCCACAGTCTTGAGAAGCACGTAGGACTGTAAGGAAGCTGATAATCTAGTTCAGAATTATTGATCGATTACAGTAATGCCCTAAATAATCGACCTCTTAACCACAGCAGAATTATGGGTAATTTTTCAGGATTTAGTCGGAAATATGGTTTGTTGCCATTCATCGGAAATCTCTCAGTGAAAGCTTTCCGATGAATGGCAACAAGCCATATTTCCGTCTAAATCCTGAAAAATTACCCATAATTCTGCTGTGGTTAAGGAGTCGATTATCAAGGGCATTACTGCAGTCTATGGTTGCAAATTAAAAAATGCCCAATTATTCTACCAACCGCATTTAAGTCAACAATTATGTGACGTTAGTCCATTTTATGGTGTGTTTCACTGGGGTATAACATTCATGACCCAATTGGTAATCGGCCAACCGACAAACAGGATTTAGTAAATAAACGGACTATGTAGATATTTGGTTTTAACTGGACAGTTTGCAAACTTATTCTATAACCCGCAGCACGTTATATAGTAAGTTTTGCCTTCAAATATTTTGGTTATTTCTTATCATTTAAAGTGTCTAACTTCCCAAACTTATTTCCTAAAAATTAATTAATAAATTCTTTGCGAGAAACCATTATGTCTTAGGAAACAAACACATGTCAATCATGCTTCATAGAAACTTCATTGTATCCCAACTTTGTAATCAGTATGTCAGTCTGGGTTGTCGGGATGATAACTTTGAAAATATCATAATTCCATGTGATTTGGTATATACATGTAGTTCATATTTGAGAATGCGCAGGTATAGTTTGAATTTGGTCATGAACCGATAATGTTTCATGGAGTTATGCCCCTTTTTCAACTTAGAAATCACTATTTTTGAGTTGTTCGGATGATTACTTGAGCAATATTCAACAGGAGTTCTTGATATATGGTATGTGGTTCACATTTGAAAAGACACAGGTCAAGTTTGAATATGGTTAAGGTCCATTGATTTTGATGGAGATATGTCCCTTTTTCGACTTAGAATTGACAAAATATTTGTGTAATTATTGGATGACGCTGCCCCGCTGCCCAGTAATGTTAAAATATTTGCATAAAAAAGTGTTCATTTCGTGACCTTGTATTCTTCGGTGGTTCTTCGTCAGTAAGCAGTTGAATCATGCACTTAACTGCATATAACAGTTAATTTGCTTTGTTTTGCTGATAATATATAATCTGCAGTGATGCCACAAATAGATGACCCTGTGTGTGAGTAAAATTATTATTTCTTGTCACATGGTAATCATGTGATCCACAGGGTGTATATATGGGAATTTCCACTAGAAAATAACATGTTAATGAAATTATATACACATGGTATAAAATAATCGCAATACAATGGGACATTTGGCAACAATGACTATGTTGGCATGGTAACAAATTAACTCTCCTTGATGTCACTACCATATATGACAATTCAAGAAACATGCTACAGGAATGAGGCAAACTAAACAATACGATTGTTATTATTTTGGGACTTATAAAACTCTTAATATGGAATGCATGAAACATGCAACTTTAGCTCGGGATCCAAGGGTAATAGGACATTAGAATGGGGGCGGACAGAGTTGAAAGACATATTTTACTCTGACCTTGTCTGCCTGTTTACTAGTTTTTGTACTCTTTGCTCTGACATGATATGTTGGAGGATATGCCATTGCATACTAATCAGTAAATATATTCTTTGTCATCACTGGCCGGTACTTGAAAATTCATGGTAGTTAAAAATTTAATCTCATTATTAGGCTGTTTTCAATACTAGGTTCTATGCACTGTTACAGCAACGCATTACATTTTATGGTGGTAAGTTGTTTATATTATTCCACTCAGAAATATCAGTGGTACACAGTACTACACACTCTAATTTGTATTCGCCAGTTTTCATCCGTCTGTCTGTTCGCTTTTTTTGTTTCCGGATGTTAACTTTAGTAAGTCTGAACTGAATGGAATGAAATTTGGTATGAGAATTAACTAGCCCAAAATAATGTCAAGTTCGAATTTGGGTTCCGCCTGCCAATTTTATTATGGCCCTTTGTTGGTATTACCACAGGCTTATTATGCCACACCCTAGCAATGCTCTTGTTAACCTTAACTTGTTGAAATCTCAGTTCATCTTTAACGGACATGTCTCATTCATTGGTCCAAGCTATATTTTATGAAAACTATGTTATAGTACAGATTCTAGTAGTATATAAAATAACATGTTAGAGCAAAAATGTGTTACAGGGAAGATATCGTTTAGATATTTAAAGTGATGTGGAACACTCAACGTGGATCGTCCGTCCATCTGTCCTTATTGCCGTCTGTCCGTCCATCACTTTTGTTGTTTGTGTACCATCCGTACACTATCAACACATTTAAAGTGACATATACATTGTATACATGCTAATTGAAAAACAATAACATGCTTGGCATTGAGGAATTGATTTTACCTGAATAATTTGATACTTTTGAATATTTGTCAAGTTTGAGCTATTGTCATGGGTTGTCATCCATCCCTCCATGTATGCATCCATTAGTCCGTAATCAATTTTCCTTCAGCACACCCTACAGGCCACATCCCTCATCCTAGCATCACCAAACTTCAGACAGATTTTTTTCCGAAATTCATTAAAAAACATGGCTGCCAGCAGCCATCTTGGATTTTACATTTTAATTCATCGGCAGACCCTGCAGACACATTTATCGCAGAATTGTTTTGACAATTTACAATTTTGGATCACCTCTAGATGGAGCTATTGAATTTGAATGATTTTCGATGAAAAAAGCTGGCAGCCACATCCCTTATCCGATTGTCGCCAAACTTCATATGGATCTTCAGGCTGACCACTAGATGGGTGCCATTGAATTTTGTTTAAAAATATGGCCGCCAGCAGCCATCTTGGATCTTACTCTTTTTCTGACTAATTCCTTCGGCACACCCTACAGGCCACATCCCTCATTAACCCTTTCTATACTAAATATTCATTGATGAGTAGTTATCCCATAGGAAATGTTCAGATAATAAATTCAACAGATGGCCATAGGTCATTTATTAAACTTATTATCTGAACATTTCCCACTAGTGAATAGGATTCCTTCTGAACTTTCTATTGTCTGTCATCTGCTCATATATCCTGATCATCCCTCCAGATGAATAATAGACCCTTCCAATGTATACTTTTATGACTGAGTAGGTGAATCAATTTAGTAAAGAAAGGGGTTAAATAGGTCTTAAAATCTGACGAGAACCAGAATCATGATTATCATTTTGATTTCATAAAAAGTCTTGATTCCCTATAGAAACGGTATGTTTTGATTCTCGCAAAATTTGATGGATTATAAGGCATGGTTAAAACATTGATTTTAATGTATAAGTACACTAAGGTGACACAAATCGTCATGAGACATGCTAATGAATCAAACTTGGCATTTAGGTATTGAGGTATTGATTTTAACGAGTACATGAAGGTGACATGAATTGCCATGAGACATTCTAATTGAGGTATTGATTTTAAAGGGGTACTGTACACTATATCCAATTATTTATGAAGCCATTGCTTATTATACTCAACAGAATATATGCAACAATTGAATGAATTTGAGCCAGGGATGAGTGAAAAATACACTCATGTACTCGATGAAGAATGTAAACACCATGTTAATTATAATGAAAATTAGTTTATGGCTCAAGCCATTTATTCATTTTCGTTATAATTATTAATTTATTAGGTTGTTATACATGGTTCTTTGTATACGTGATTTTATTTAACTATGATTTTATTTAACTGTCGTTCTTGACTCATAGTAATTCTTTTATTGGATATTTTCTGTTGAGTATAGCAGGAAATGGCCCAATAAATGGCTGGAATTTGGTACAGGACCCCTTTAACCCTTTACCCAACAAACCGGCCAAAACCGGCCAAATAAAGCTTCAACAGCCTAAAATATCTTCGGTCTGTCTCAATAAAACCATACAAATATGGATATCATTGGAACCGGCTCATTGACCACATTGTGATGGTTACAGTTATGCCCTGTGCCAATGCATTCTCTTATATATGCGAGTCGACCATAGGTCGCCTCGCATATATAAGAGAATGCATTGGCCTAAAAAAAAACTTTTTTTAACACTTTTTACCATTTTTTCTTACATTCTTTAACAATTTTATAATTTTTAATGTGTTAAGCCAATGCATTCTCTTATATATGTGAGGCGACCTATGGTCGACTCGCATATATAAGAGAATGCATTGGCACAGGGCCCTTCTGTTGGGTAAAGGGTTAATGTAGTACACTATTAAGGTGACACAAATTGCCATGAGACATCCTAATTCGATCATGCTCAGAATTGAGGTATTGATTTTACCTGTTCGTAAAACAGATCGGTCTTTGCAGTACTGTCTCAATAATTTTATCCTGACCTGTTGAATATTTAGCATCAAGGTCACTTGCGTCTTTTTGTGTAAATGAAAATAATAGTAATTAGGACACACAAACCTGACATTGTTTTAAAAGACATTACTCAGAAAAGTGAAATGTGTTACATCATAGATCATCCTCAGTTAACCCTTTCATGACCGGAGCTGCACTGGTGCAGCATTAAAGATCACATGTCATGTATTCTCTTATATATGAAAGGTCAAGGTAAATATTGTTAGGTCAATGTAATCTTATATATGCGAGGCTAACGATGGGGAACTCGCATATATAAGAGAATGCATTGACACAGGGTTTTCTCAAAATTTACTGAAGCTCCAGTCATGGAAGGCATAAAAAGGAACAAGAGAAGATGTGTAAATACAACGAAACAGGTATTGAAATCGCTTGCATGTGGGGCATGAAAAAAAGTCAATCACTGTGATATAAGTATAATTCATATCAAGGTTGAGGTTTTAAAATAAGTACAAATCAGACTTACATGTATAGTTTTTACATCAAGGCTCTATTGAGCTACATTAGCACATCTAAATAAATCCTTGTTATGAACACTTTTGTATTTAAATTTTTGGGAAGTATTTCAACCGGACCATTAACATATACTATCTGATTTGATAACTAAAATATTTGTCTTCTGAAGGTGTTTATATTTCATGGCACAGCTAGTTTATGATGATATACCCCTGACATGTATAATTAAAGGTACTCAATCTGATTTGAGGTCCCCATATAATTAGATTTCAACAACAACATTTTTAGAAATTCTGCTTCAGTTATCAGAATCGATTACTTGCCCAAAAATAAATTCTAACAAAACATGTTATTTATCAACATATTGTTCGAGGAAATTTGGCCTTATTATCAACACAAAGCCTCTTGATTTTAGAGTTATCCGTCTTTGGTCCGAGGCCATCGGCTCGTCGACTGTTTACTGGGCCTCTAATAGTTCTTAATGGTGAAAAATAATAGATTTTAAAAATCAGTATCTAATAACACTGAGATTTGATAGGTGGGTTCCTTGACCCGAATAAAATATTTTACCCCCGAATCCAAATAAATAGTAATTGAGGGGCGCTTAATCAGATTATGCATCTTTACGGTCATTTGGTTGATTTGCTTGAACAGTTTTGCACAAGTGGATAGTTTCTAGTTTTATGCCATGTAACGTCTCTTTCCAATCATCTTTACTTTTTGGGAACAGTTATACATTCTGTTCTAGATTGATGATTTTGACTGTTGTTGTTGATTCCGTATGGTTGAAGGTATGGGTTAAACATCCGATGAACGTGATCAGCCTCTCATTATTCAGATTCTTTAAATGTATAAAATAACATGTTTGGAACAAGAAGTACTACAAGAAATGCGCTATTTTGTTTACTATTGAATTTTGTATGCATTTATTTCATACAATTTCAACATTCTGGAGGGACGAAAAATTATTTTGTTAATTTTTCAATAACAGCATGATATATATGTGTTATATATACAATGTGTTTGTATCGATTCATGTATCGCGACAAGGCTAGTTTTCGTAGCCATATAGTGACGAGGCAATCTTGGTCGTCGAGTCGCTATGTGGCCACAAAAACTAGCTGAGTCGCGATACAAGAATCGTTACAAAAACATTGTGTATATAACACATTTATCTATCATTGGTGTGACAGAATCCACCGCACAAATTATATTTCAGGAGTTTCTTAAATGCCAAAATTGTTGGATTTGTGTCCGACAATTCGCTTTCTTCAGTAAATTCTCCAAGGTATCTGCATCACGCGATTAGCTCACTTTGCTAAATTCTCCCAACCTGCAAGTTCACGCGAATATGCCAAACGGAAATTGAATTCAATGGACAAAATCTCTTACACCGCAGTTTTATATAATTTATAATAAATACTGAACAAATACATATTAGTTACTTTTTGATATGTTATACCATAATACCCATGATGGTAGGCAATCAAATAATGTTCAAACCTTGGAACTATTTGTTTATACAATGTAGTACGCAATAATATACGATGGAATGTCGTTTTGATTTTTCACATGATTGATGTGACGTCAGTTCATTCATGATTTTGAACCAGTCAACGACGTCACAAGCTCCTTGTATCGCAACTACAGTAACGATACAAATGTTTTATCGCCAATTTGTTATCGTCAACTTTATCAGGGAATTTCATAGGAAATGGTAGATAATGTTTGTTATTTATATGCCTACTAGTACTAGGGGATTGCCCATAAAAAATTATTGGTGACACACATGACATGCAGGAACATCGTGTCAAGAATTAGTTTAGTTTAAGCTGATAATATACACTCTTGGTTGCTAATTGTTAGTGCCTCTTTACGCCATTTGAGGACAATGGTATCTATCCTGTGACATTTCCCATGTCATGTTACCTCTGCACAAATTTTCAAACATATTTTCTGAGATGATAATAAACGTTCTTTATTAATCATGCAATTTATCAGTCCCCATTTAAGTCATATGAGGTCAAAGGAGCCTATCCCATGACATTCCCATGGCCATATGACCAATGTGTAACAATATTCCCAAATATATTCTAAGCTGATAAGGAACGCTCTTTATTGCTCATATATGCCCCTTTAAATTATCTGAGGTAAGAAATGACATACATGACATGCAGGAAAATATTGTCACTGTTGCACTGATGATAATGATATAAAGAAAGCCGGCAAATGGTACACAGAGTTTGTCTGGAATTTATGACATTCGTTTTTAGAGAGGTAACACATTATATCAGTAAAAATATCACCTTGATAACCTTTGGAAAACACGTTATATATTAGGTTGTCTTGTACCGATTGGCCTGAAATTTTGCTTGTTGTATTCTAAGATGTTCCCCAGGACATGATCAAAATTAGGGTGCAATTGGATGTGAGGGTCATATATTTTTAAACGCACCAAAATCATGACAGACAAACAAACACACAGAAAAACACTTGGCTTTTATGAAGATAGATTTGATATGTCATATTATACAGTAATCCCCGAAGTATATGATCCTTTAACCACAGCAGAATTATGTGAAATTTTTCAGGATTTAGTCGGAAATATGGCTTGTTACCATTCATCGGAAAGCTCTCACCGAGAGCTTTCGGATGAATGGCAGCAAGCCATATTTCCGACTAAATCCTGAAATATTTCCCATAATTCTGCTGTAGTTTAGGGGTCGATTATTTAGGACATTACTGTATGTCATATTTGATTTTCAACAGAACAAAACAGAAAACTGTGTTAAATTATATTTTCATGTTGTTGTAACCCTGAATACACCTTTAATTTATCGAATATTTATATTTCATAGCTGTGAGGCTCGGCAGATGTCCAAAAAATGAGAGGCCAGCAAACAACAGCTTTATCAAACTGCCACAAACTTCAGATGGAGGCTTTGATGTGGATAGACTAATCAAGACAGAGCAGATGGTCCTGAATATTCATGAGGCATTTAAAACTACCATGAATGATGGTGATTCTGTAGAGAAATCTGGCACAGTAAGATATATATAATAATGACTTAAATAATCAACTCCTTAAACACAGAAGAATTATGGGTAATTTTTCAGGATTTAGTTGGAAATATGGCTCGTTGCCATTGATTGGAAAGCCATATTTCCGACTAAATCCTGAAAAATTACCCAAAATTCTGCTGTGGTTAAGGAGTTGATTATTTAGGGCATTATTGTATTCATGAGGTGTTCCAATTTATTATGAATCACTAAGGTAACCACTCATAGAGAGCAGAGAAAGTGTAAGATAACACCGTTGGTATCTTCAAAACCTTCATATAATCCATAGCGGGGGAAGGTACTATACCCCCCACCTCCCCCCCCCCCCCCAGGTATCTTGCCACCCATGCCTGAAATACATGTATGTTACATATAACACTAACATCTGAATTCACTTTCCATCATTCATCTGTCTGTCTGTCCATCCGTAAGCAGATTAATTGAGTAAGTATAAACCGATCGTGTTCATATTTTATGTGCAGTTGTATGATGACACACCACTCACCGGTATAGTTTTCGGTATCGATCAGTTCAGAAAATATTGACAATTTCCACACCCTGGCACACCCTTCACCTGTATCAGGGTTCCCGCAGGTACTTGAATATACTTGAATGTACTTGAATTTTAAAATAATTTTTCCAGAGCCTTGAATACCCTTGAATTCCACGCCACCCACCAGAATGTACTTGAATAGCGCCCCTGCCTCTAAATATATACTTGAATTTCCCTGCCCCTGCCCCGGAGAAGTAACTTTATTTGGTGATTATCGGATTCCGGGAAATTAAATTTGTTCTGTCAGGGAATCCCCTACTGCATAGAAAATCCATAATTATAAATAGCAGCAATTAATGTTCGACATAATGCGATTCGTAACTGCGCATGTGATTGGCGGAGAGTCCGGCGGCCTTTTCCACGCTCGATACTGATGATTTTGATTGGCCGACTGCGTCGTCTGTTCAGAATGTAAAAAAAAACAAATAGGCGATAAATTAAATTCAATAAAATGTCAAAATGCGGACAATGTAGGTTCCAATCTCGATGGAAAACACAAGCAGATTATAGTGCATGGTTACAGGAGATTCCCTCAAATGTTCATGCCGCGAGATGCAAGATATGCATGAGGGAAATCAACGTTGGAAACATGGCGCACATTAATAGCAGCAAACACACGAAGGCCACCAATGACGTCAACCGAACACTGACATTGTCAATGCAAGCACGACAACCTTTTTTCAACACAGGTTCAACAGCCACCACGACAACTAATAGTCATGCTCTACAATCTGCAACTTCAACGTCTACTTCCAGTGCCACAAGTTCAACTTCCAGTGCAATTAATATAACTGACACTACTAGTTCAACTTCAAATTTACGGGTACTCCAAACAAACATTAGTTAGACCCTATGAAAACATTCAATCAAGTAACTTTACTGAACAAACATAGTTATGGTGTAGCCAGATGGAGTTTCACTTCAACCTTTGGCAGTTGAAGTGCAACTCTATCTGGCTACACCATAACTACTGGTATGTTTGTTCACTAAAGGGGGGGGGGGGGGGGGTATCAGTAGTTCATACCTGGTATGTAGTCAGAAATATATGGGTAGAGAAAAGCCTAGCAATCTATTATCAAATTATCTTCATATTATGGAGCACCCTGACTGGAAACTTTGCCTCCACTCTACTTACTTTTAATAAAGTGAGCATACTTGATAATTGTTGTAATAAATAAATTGAAAGAGATAGTTACATATTCCTAACCCTAGAAAAACAAACAAAATATTGTTTTTATGCTGCTAATATAATACAGTATGTAGTATTGCTGTTTTTCTCTACTCATAAAATTCTGATTGCATCTTGTATTCACAAATACTTGCTGTTGACTACTGTTACATATATACTAAGTACTATACTGTTTGGGGTAATATGATCAATGGTAACCCAGTGTCCTTGAAAATCCTTGATTTTCGAGGATATACATCCTTGAAAACCCTTGAATTTCGACCCCTACACTACTCGAAAACCCTTGAATTTGATATTAAAGTAGGTGCAAGAACCATGTGTATGGACTTTGATATTGAAATGATACACATATGTACATATATAACGTACACATTGCTATGCGAAGTTGATATTCCATGTAATATACAGGGGTGATACAACTATAAAGTGTATATTAGGGTTCAATGTCCCTTTTCAGGTCTCATCTGTACACGCCTGAGATATAATTTTGAGGTGATGTCACCAACTGATATATAACACAAATTTAAGGACATTTACTAACAATAATAATGCAGTTTGCCATATTCTTCATCACTCAAAAGGTAGTATTGAAGAATTACACCATGGACATATAATTTTACATAGGCAAGCTGTAAATCCAGGGTTCTGGGATATCTATATCTGTATATTCAGGGATGAAATACTAATAATATTTTATATATTATTCATAGCATGTGTCTATGGGATGGGTGAGTGGTAAGAGTTAATATAATTGGACTCCTTTTGCACTTGTGTCAATTGTCAATTGTTGAACTTATAATCTGAAAATTCCCAATGAATAGGAATTCTTCAGCACTTTTATTATATGTTCATCTGTCTGTTGTCAGCTTTACATTTCCTAATCGTCCCTCCAAATTAATAATAGGTCAGTAGAGTGAGTGGTTCGGGGGGCTAGCCCGGGATTGTCGAAAGGGCCGAGAGGCACCTCTCCTTAATCCCTCATATTAATGCCTTTATTTGAGAATCAAAACCAAAAAAATTAAGCATTTTTATGATGTTGACTTTATCTTTTCTTTTTCCTTTTCTTCTTTGAATTCGGTTTTTCGGTTGAAGATGGTGGAGATGGAGGAAATTCATGTTGATGTTGTCGCATGAAGAGTTCGAATTTTTCATTTTGGATTTTATGTTGTTCTTGTTGGTTTTTCAAGAAAATAGTTTCCTCCGTAGACATGGTGTAGGCTGTACTGGTGTTGTTGCTAGTGGTGGTAGAGCTGGGGGACACCGGGATGAGATGAAATTCCGGTGTCCGTGGTGGCAAGCTGTCCAACTCCACCTCAAAGCTGGCGGCAGGACCATCTGGGGTGGTGTCCACGTCCCTGTCTCTGCTCGCCTCGACATCAACAGCAGGGACCTCCGGCAGATCCATGGAGTCCCTGCTAGCTGGTACAATGTCATCAGTCTCCATGCAGGTCGAGTCGTCTGGGCGTCTCTCAGACAACTTCGACCCGCCGGCTATGACACTGGACGGCTGAACCACACGGGGAGGGGTGACCGGTCGATCAATGGTCACCCCCATCTTCTTCTTCCACTTTGCCCGTCTGGCGGCGTCCCTTCTCCTTCAAGCTGGTGTCTTTCTCTTTGGAGGCTCCTTCTTCATGTTACGGCTGGTCTCGGCATTCCTGCTCCGGGTAGAAGATCTCTGGATACCAGCATCCTCTGTCCGGAATTCAACGCAAAGAACCAAATAGCCCCTGTTAGATTGGAGATTCCAACTAACAGTGTCCACTATTTGAGATCTTTGCATTGCAGCCAACGCGGCGTCAGGGATTAGCTCCATTGTCCGTCGTCCTAAGCCTAATCCAAAACCGTCTCACTCGCCGGCATTAGCACGAGGGCGGTTGCTTCCAATAAAGGTCACAGACCGCACAACTCACTCGTGCCAATGCTCTGACAAAGAGGAACTAATAAGATCGAAGCAATCACGACCTGTTCGCTCCACCCTCTGCCAGAGATAATAGGTCATTTCTATGTATATTTTTTATAACTGAGTGGGAGAATCCACTTAGTAAAAAAGGGTTAACCCGTTCTATACTGAATGGATTCTCCCGTTCAGTTATAAACGTATACATTGGATGGTTATTATTCATTTAGAGGGAGATTTGGAAATGTATAACAATATGACAAGAAGATAATACAAGTTCAGCAGGATTCATTTTTTTTAGTGGGAAATTTTCAGAGGAAATTCATTTTTTTTGTCATTCATGAGATAATTCCCATATCCAACCAAAAAGTGTAGATATCCTCTATATCCTCTACAGGATAACTACTTGTCAATTTAGTATAGAAAGGTTAAAGAAAAAATTTGTATCTTGCAGCCGAAAGAAGACATAGAGCCTGGAGATGTAAACTCACTATATATCCGTTACCTCCCTGCGGCTGTCCGCAGACTGTCCTTATTCTCAAGACAGATTCCGAACTTCAAGCAGCTATCACACGATGATCAGAGACTCCTCATTAAGTCTGCTATCCTAGAGGGTGCTGTTCTGTTTGATTCCTACAATGTGCTCATTGAAAATGGGAAGTGGGTCGACAAAAGGTTGTGCTTCGAGATCAAACAGGAGGAGTGGAGATGCATGGGTGAACTCGGAAAAGTTTTTGATGAGTTTTCTTTGACTGTTAGGAAGCTTCAGAGGTTGGAGTTGACGTATGTTGAGCTTTCGTTGTTGATCGCTCTGGTCATATTCTGTCCAGGTGAGTAAAGAAATGTTAGTTTTACAGTAATGCCCTAAATAATTGACTCCTTAAGATATATATAATAATGCCTTAAATAATCGACTCCTTATCCACAGCAGAATTATGGGTAATTTTTCAGGATTTAGTCGGAAATATGGCTTGTTGCCATATTTCCGACTAAATCCTGAAAAATTACCCATAATTCTGCTGTGGTTAAGGAGTTGATTATTCAGGGCATTACTATAGCTCATCTCATAATTCTTCAATCAACCCTCTGGGATTTCTGCTTAGGCCTCATTCTGCTTAGGCCTCAACTGCTATATAGGAGACCTAGGATCAGATTGAAATTCCCCAGTTGGATTTGGTGATGTTCACCCATTAGTCACCTCGATTAATATGCATTTGATATTCTGCAAATTAGTTATGGCCCTTTTCTAGAATTACCACAGGCGTATATTTTTCCATTCCCTAGCGATGCTCTTGTTTTCTTATGAAGTGGAACAATATTTTTTTTCAACATCTTTTAATAACTTTCAAGTGAATTATGTAACAGTAGATGTTTCTCCTGTGGTTTGGGGAATACTAGGGAGGTTTAGATTTAATTTTTATACACCTGTTTTAAAAAAACAGGACATATTCACTTACATATTACATTATTGTCCTGGTTTCCAGATGATAACTTAAGATAGTATCAACTGAATGGAATGAAATTTGGTATGTGAGTTTACTAGCACAATATACAGGTCATGTTCGATTTTGGGTTCCGCCTGCCAATTTTCACCAGAGTTATGGCCCTTTTTGTTGGAATTTGCACTCAATTTTTGTTTTTGGTTGATAACTTTAGTAACTGAAACGAATGAAATTTGGTATGTGTGTTGCCCAAAATACAGGTCAATTTCGAATATGGGTTCTGCCCACAAATTTTTACCTGTATGGACCTTTGTTGGATTACCATGGGGGTAAGAGCTCTTTCCATCAATGTATCACATTATTATAATCAATAAATTTGAAAAATGATCAAGGAAATATGGGTTGATACAAAAATCCGACTTGTCACTGAAAGGGTTAAAACATGCCAACTAATGCAAATGTAGCTTCAAAATAGTTTATAGAATATTTCCAAGAAGAGACATGTTTTTTTCTTCAGAGCGGCCTGGTCTCTCAAATGGCCATGAGGTGGAAAGTATCCAGACAGAGATAGCACAGGCGATGAAGTGTCAGCTCATACTCAGTCATGGTGATGGCGTTCTTCCATTAGCTCGAATCGTTGAGATCATGACCGATCTACGCGGGATATCTTCTATGTATCTGGATGTTGTGCTAAACATGGCAGTCACTGTTGAATGAGCTGTGTGATCCCTACAGGAGTTGGATATGCTGGAGGCTAACGGTCAGTTACCTGACTTGAAGATATCAGGACACTCATTCCCAGGGAAAAGCTTCAGGGAAGAAGAAAGGAGATTGTCTTGTGTATTTACTACTGGTAATTTATCATTCAATTTTATTGAATGTTGTCGATTTTGTCAGAGCGAGTTAAGTACAGATTCTATCATTTTTTTTAGAACTTATACTTTTAATATTTGCAGTGGGTTACGGTAATGAATTTGATCTTGCATATACAAGAGAATGCTTTGGCCTAACACTATTTACCTTGACCTTGTATTAAGCCAGTGCATTCTCTTATATATGCAAGGCTCCCTATGGGAGACTCTCATATATAAGACTGCCACTAGAATGCAATGGTACAGGATCTTTAATGCTGCACCACTGACTTGCATTTATAGTAAACTGGGTATCTTTTCTGCTCTATAGATACTATTGGAATTTAAAGCCACACAATGATTTGCGCTCCAAAATACACCTAATAATGTTCACTTTGGAATATTTCCTGGCATCTAAATAGGTCGTAAAATACATTTGTGTTCCAGAAAGACACATTGAAATCATAAAAGTACCACATCAACACAATGTTCAAGCCCAATCACGTGTAATGCCATTTGTATTCATTGAAGTTCCGGAATCGGAAACACAATAACGCGTGATTTTCTGGAAAAAGTATATTGAGTTATCATAACTGGAAACTATTTTAACTTCATGCACCGCTTTCTCTTCATTTTAATCTTTATAATTATATAGTATAATAGTTGCATAGTGATGATAGATCTAGATTTTCCTCTCATGGTCTACTTGTGCAAATAACTAATTTTAAAGGTACTCAATCTGATTTGATGGTCCCCGTATCATCAGATACCAACAACAACAACATTTCTTCAAAAGACGCTTTAGTTATCTGAATCAATTAATTACCAAAAAATTATGCTAACCACTGTCAACTCTAGTATATAATTTTCCAAAATGTGTTATAGATCAACATTTTATTCAACGCAATTTGGTATCGAAAATATGTCGGTCGGCTCGTCAAATATTTTATAGACCACCAAACATTCCAGGTGATGAAAAATATCAGATTAAAAAAATTGTTATCTGATAACTCTGAACTTTGATGGGAATGGTTCCTCGACTCGAATCAAATATATTTTACCCCCGGAGCCAAAGAAATAGTTAATTCGGAATATGTATCTTTAACCAGCACAAATGAAATGATCTCAGTTTAAGTGACAGCATTAGTGACAACACATTTTATTTATCCATCGCGCAAAACTTGCCTTTTGTGGGTCAAATCTGTCATTGGTTACTTCGATGATGCCCTAGATCAAACAAACTAATTAATATTCATGATGTGGGCAAACCGGAGTGCAGCTTACAGCAAAATAGTAAGTTTTTTTGTTTATATTAATTCAAAACTGGCCTTGTTCTAATGGTTTATAGATTTTTTAGATGGAAAACGCATAGCTTTTTATGCATTGCCATTTTGTATCAATTACAGTGAATTATGGATGAAAAATGTCATTTAGGTTTTTGATGTCCCTAGTTACCTGCACAATTTCCATAGATAATTATATCATCTACCTAATAAAGATGCATTGACGTAATAAAGCTTGATGTAATAAATGTAATGTTTATTAGGCAGGCTTTATGTAGGCAACAGAGGTAGTGAGTGGTGAATAAACATGAGTATTAGGTATTGAACTTCAATGGAGCTAAGTAAATTTTTTGTTTTCTTCAGATACTCAGTTCTGACTGGCCTGGTATTTTGCAGGACCCACTGCACACCTAAAATTGGTATTGCCTATATAGCAACGCAACTCATCAAATAACGTAATAGGCAGAACGAATTCGGCTGAGTTCTCCTTTACATGTCCATGCCAGAATTTTTAGAACTACAGTTTTTATTAACCCTTTCAGTGCCAAGTCCGATTTTTGTATCAACCCATATTTCCTTGATCATTTTTCAAATTTATTGATTATAATAATGTGATACATTGATGGAAAGAGCTCTTACAGATCTTTCCATCAATGTATCACATTATTATAATCAATAAATTTGAAAAATGATCAAGGAAATATGGGTTGATACAAAAATCGGACTTGGCACTGAAAGGGTTAAATCTACGCATCATTAGCTGATATGATTGAATCTGATTTATCACTTTACAGTGAGAAGTTATTTGGAAATTGGGCCTATTGTATGAATGTACAGAGAAACATGGTGTATTAAGTAAAATGTTGAGATGAGCAAGCCTCAATTTAGTGAGCCTGACATTTGAAGAATGAGGTCCCCAGAGGGTGTATTTAGTGATGCTACCACTGCACAGCAGACTAGCATCACCAAATTCACCCTCTCGGGGACATCATTCTGCTCAGGCCTCATCTTCTGGGAAGTATCTATAGTCTCAAATAAACATTGTTTTTAGTTATCCCCTAATTTGCAGAAGATAAATTGTATAATCGAGTTGACTAATGGGTGAACATCAACAACTTCAACTGAGGAACTTCAATCTGATCCTAGATCTCCCATAACAGTTGAGACCTAAGCAGAATGAGGTCCCCCATAGGGTGAATTAGGTGATGCTAGTCCGCTATGAGGGATAGCATCACTAAATTCACCCTTTTGGGACCTCATTCTGCAAATGTCAGACACACTAAATTCAGGCTTTGAGATGAGGCTATAATTAAAATATGGTTTGTTTGCAGTCACATGACTTACTGGCCTCAAAACGGGCCTTACACCTGCACGCGCTGCCGATTCCATAGTTTTGACATTGCCACCATTGATTACATAATATTGGAGATGTCCTATTGGTAGACACAATAAACTCCAACTCCGATTTCGCGTTTTACGGTAAGTTTGTCATATGAGGTTGAGCCACGGAGATAGCCAGATGACCAATGGATGTAATATTTATTTATTTTTCGGCTTATTTATTATGCGACAGTTATGGGACATGGTCATTGCTGCTTAGTTGTATTCTTCTGGATCACAATCCTTTAAGGTCCGATTTTAATTTATAAATCTGTTCCAGACACCTGAGTTCATATGGAAGGCGATTGGTTGGATCCATTTACTAATGTCAATCTATGTATTGCAATACACCTAGCAAGTATACAAATAATTGCACTTGCCTGTGATTTAATTTATGACAATGTGAGGGCATGAGCGAAGAAAATTATCTAGCCTCAGTACGCTCTTTAAAATCCAACACAGTCATCATTGAATTATCTCTAACTCCCACCAGGAAACACAATTACCTAAGACCCAAGACTGCGAACAGAAAATATATGCATGAGCGAAGAAAATTCTCTACCCTCAGTATGTTCTTTAATCCAACACAGACATGTCAACATTGAATTACCTCTAACAGCCACTAGGAAACACATATACTGCAAACAGAAACTCTACAATAATTCTTCCTGTACAGAGCTGTCAAAGAGTGGAACTCTCTTCCATGAAACATTTTCTACAATGCCTAACCAAGACCTCGAAACATTCAAGACTATCTGCCTTCTTTGCTTCCCAGTCAACAATCCCTCTGGCTAGAAATTCACTTTAATAGCTGTCGATCTGTTTAAGCAGATTCCGTTTTTATGTTTACCCATACCATGTATGGTAAACATAGTGTCGTTGTCCGGATTGACCACTCGTCGTTCGTCCGTCCGTCCGTCCGTCTGTCCGTCCGTCTGTCCGTCCGTAGACACTTTACGTGTAATGCGATAACTCAAACATTTTCTACCTGATTAAAACCAAATTTTGTATATGGGGTTTTCAGCCCAAAATACAGATCGAGTTCGAATATGGGTTTGATCCGACTTTTTTTTACAGAGTTATGGAACTTTTTCGACTTAGAATTCACGCATTCTGCCATAACTCAAACATTTTTTATCTGATCGGAACCAAATTTGGTATGTGAGTTTCTCGGCCCAAAATACAGACCGAGTTCGAATATGGGTTTGATCCGAGTTTTTTTTACAGAGTTATGGCCCTTTTTTTTACTTAGAATTCATGAATTCTGCCATAACTCAAACATTTTTTATCTGATTGTAACCAAATATGGTATATGAGGTTCTCAGACCAACATACTGACTGATTGAGTTCGAATATGGGTTTGATCGGATGTTTTTTAATGGAGTTATGGTCCTTTGACATATAGTTCACACATACTTCGATAAAGCAACCATTTTTCATCTGATAGGAGCCAAATTTGGTATATGAGTTTCTCAACTCAAAATACAGAACGAGTTTGAATATGGGTTAGATCCAATTTGTTATACCAGAGATATGGCCCTTTATCAACTAAGAATTATCCAATTATAACCCAAGTAACTTACAATTAATGAATACCTCAGCCTCACAGCTTCTCTGTGAGAGAGATAAAAAGACATGGTTTATTGAGAGTTATTTATAGCCCTCATATGTTCCCTCTGTATAAGAGACACAAATTGGTGAATTATTGGATAAATTGATTTAGCTATCTTATTAACCACAACTTAATGTGAATTTATTTAACTAGACCAATGGAGCTCTCTAAGTCCTTGGATGATGGGACTACATTGGATCAAACAGGGCAGAGATAGGTGATTTAACCCCTTTTACCCATTCCATGTCTTTTAACCTTTTCCATTAAATAAATAATTATATTATTTTGGCATCTCACATGGCAATTTGCAACAACATGAATAGAACTGCGTACACTATGATAGTGGTGACAGGCTCTTGAGTTTAGATGTTATTTAACCCTTCTATATTGACTCATACATTCCAATAATTTGTGTTATTACTGGTTATTATGTACATTTGCCATATACTACTTTAGATCATAACAGTATACTCTATAATTCAACATTAAAATATTATGATTCTGATTATAACAATTTACTATCGCCAAGGGATGGGTTAAACATCTGCCGATCGTGATCGGCCTCTCGTTAATAAATGAAAAAATAAAAAAAAATATTCCTGTTCTTAAAATGTTTTTATTCTGTGATATTCCGACGTGCGCTTTCGCAAAGTCTTCAACATAATGAAGTTGACCAAGTATTCTATAGATAGATAGCTAAAACATGAAGTGACATTTTAAACCTCCAATATTTATCACTCATCCTGATAAAAGTCCACTTCAGTTTTTCAATCCTACAGGCTGGTCTTTGCGTGTGCAGCCTTCCAAAAATAATATTTCCTGCCTTTCTACCCACATAGAAAAATTTGGGTAGGGCGACTGCAAACACAGATATTATTAATAATGGCCTGAGCACCACATCAGTGCTTGAGTTTGTGATAATATTTTTTGTGATTTTATCCATATTTGTTTTAAAGAACCATGAAAATTTGTGATATTATTTGGTTCATGTAATTAATGCTTCCGATTGTTACTTGTGATGCATGCTTATTATTGATACATGTTTTGAAATTTTGGCTTTTTATTTTTCAAAACCCAGGCTTGTCAGGAATAGCTGAAACTATTTTAAGCCTATGTAGTATTTTAAATATCATCTATATTTCGGTTGTGTTTGTTCCAATGTTTTGTAAAACCATCAATTGACCCTTTCCGAAAAGTTTATAAACATGTTCAATGACTGAAGGATATAACCTAAAACCTTAAAGCGCCATTCACAAATACCACACTTAAAATAATAAAAATTAGTCATAGATATATGAAGACAAATAATGTTAGATGTTTTCATACCAATTTTTTTTTTTTATAAAATTTTCAAAAATTTAGATGTAAACTAAAGTATAATCCTACTGAAATATCTGAAACCATCTGTTATGCTCAATAGAGTTGAAAGTTGAAACTATTCCCATAAAATTAGCTAACCAATACCACCCAACAACACACTCTAGCTTTTAGAACAGAATTGTCCTTTTTTGTGGGATGTGTGATCTAATGCATTTTACCATCGGAAAGCTCTCAGAGAGCTTTCCTATGAATGGCAACAAGCCATATTTCCGACTAAATCCTGAAAAGTTACCCGTAAATCTGCTGTGATTAAGGAGTCGATTATTTAGGGCATTACCTACTTCATTTTCTATAGTATTTTGCCATTGGTTTCTAATGTAATTAAATAGGATAATTTCATTGGGGCTGGAACGTTGAGTGTAGGAAATTTGCCATGGCAACATCGATGCAACGTGACTGTAAATTTCCAAATATTTTGTGATATATCTGACTCAAAATGCATTTTGGTGTTGATATTTTTCACTGAAATGTAATTTTAGGTAATAATCTCAAGTTGCTAATAAATTGTATAGCTTGAATGCATCGTGCTGAATCACATATTGTTTATAAATTGCTTCGTGATTTATAAGTTTGTGATTTGTCATGATGCCTTTCACCCTCTCTATACTAAATATCTATTGACAATTAAATAGTTCCCTTTGGAAATGTTCAAATAATAAGTTCAACAAACAACCATCATTTGTTGAACTTATTATGTAAACATTTCCCTCCAATATACAACTGGACTCCTTCTGCACTTGTGTTATATGTCATCTGCTCGCTGAGCGTCCCAATGAGCTGATGCTTGCACAACCAATAGCACCCAGTCTGAAAATCCTATGGTATTAAAGGGAATCCCACCAATACAAAAATAAAATCTGAATCACAGTTCCACAGACTGATAACATTATCATTGGCTTCATAATGAGACTGATATATATACTGTTACTGTAAAAACCCAACACCTAAACAAATGAACTGAACCAGGTTCTTTTATTTATCAAAACCAAACATGCAGATCATACCTACCTCGCCCTGCCAAAACAGCTTTTGGATTGGTAGTTTGTGATTTGTGAAAATAATAACTGAGACAAGAAATGAGTGGGTCATGTTGATCAGTCATCGCCTTCAAAAACACGCTTATTCCAGGCCTGATTATTATATTACATATTTATTGAGGACATGCCCAGATAACGACAATAATATGATTGGAATAGATATACAGTAATGCCCTAAATAATCGACTACTTAACCACAGCAGAATTATGGGTAACTTTTCGGGATTTAGTCGGAAATATGGCTTGTTGCCATTGATCAGAAAGCTCTCACAGAGCTTTCCGATGAATGGCAACAAGCCATATTTCTGATTAAATCCTGAAAAGTTACCTATAATTCTGCTGATGGTTAAGGAGTCGATTATTTAGGGCATTACTGTACAAAAAGTTATCACAAAAGATCCACATCCTTTGAACAAAATTAAGATTCCTGCAGTTTTCACATTGTATTCAATTAATACCTGTTTGCGTATGTTATCAATAGTTTTATGTTATAAATATTTTATAGTTGTTGATGTTTTGAATTGTTCTGTTGATTGGATTGTTATCACATAATTGTTGAAAATAAGGTTGAGAATTTCTTACCTTTTTTGTTGTATTTTCATCAGCATCTTAATCAGTATACATGTATTCATAACTTCTTTCAAGATTCTTCCAAAATTGGGAAGTCAAAGCAGCTAAATTGTAATTTGACCTTCTTAGATAGTTTCAAATTTTTCATTCTTTTTTTTTCTTCATATTTTCATTTTTGTTCCTAATTGCAACAATGAGTTTTAACCCTTTACCCAACAAACCGGCCAAAAACGGCCAAAAAACGCCCAAATAAAGCTTCAACAGCATAAAATATCTTCGGTCTGTCTCAATAACACCATACAAATATGGATATCATTGGAACCGGTTCATTGACCACATTGTGATGGTTACAGTTATGCCCTGTGCCAATGCATTCTCTTATATATGCGAGTCGACCATAGGT
The DNA here is from genome assembly GCA_032622095.1 of Siphonodentalium dalli. Lineage (NCBI taxonomy): Eukaryota > Metazoa > Mollusca > Scaphopoda > Gadilida > Siphonodentaliidae > Siphonodentalium > Siphonodentalium dalli. The sequence continues at coordinate 108,270,908 of CP136064.1, forward strand.
CGCCTCGCATATATAAGAGAATGCATTGGCCTTAAAAAAAATTTGTTTAACCCTTTTTACCATTTTTTCTTACATTCTTAAACAATTTTATAATTTTTTCTTACATTTTTTTTAATATTTTTCTACATTCATTGACAATTTTATCATTTTTAATATGTGTTAAACCAATGCATTCTCTTATATATGCGAGGCGACCTATGGTCGACTCGCATATATAAGAGAATGCATTGGCACAGAGCCGTTCTGTTGGGTAAAGGGTTAAAGTGAATAGAATGGGAAGAAATGATTTTCGTTCCACATAATTACTGATATTGGAAGGTGAGCAACTTTTTTCCACTCAAGTTTGCATTCATTGTAATGGGTGTGGTGGAATAAACAACAATCAAGGTACTTTTATTAAAAATGCTCTATATCTTCCCAACAGCACCTACGACAACAACAACAACAACAAAATTTCTATGGAATTCATTTTAAATTCATCTAATCATGTTTCAACTATTATTACCAAAAGCACTCAAGAGAAACATCTTGTGTTGAAATTATTCACTTAACTCTTCCATGCAAGCCTGAGTTTAGTGTGCCTGTCATTTGCAGAGTGAGGTCCCCAGAGAATGAAGTTAGTGATGCTATCCCGCATAGCAGGCTAGCATCACCAAATTCACCCTCTGGGGACCTCATTCTGCATGGCCTCATCTGCTATGGGAGACATAGACTCAGATTGAAGTTCCCAAATGGTGATGTACACCCATTGGGAACCTCGATTATGCAATGTGTCGTCTGCCAATTTGGGGATATAGAGAAACTAAACTAAAAAAGAAATATAATCTATGTGAAGAAGTTTCTATAGAAATATGATAATAAAGAAACTTTCCAAAGAAGATGCGGCCTAAGCAGAATAAGGTCCCCAGAGGGTGAATTTAGTTATGCTAGCCCGCTATTCAGGATAGCGTCACTAAATTCACCCTCTGCGGACCTCATTCTGCAAATGACGGGCACACTAAACTCAGGCTTGCTTCCATGATGGGAGCTTCCTGAAATTTTGCGAAAAACCCTGTGCCAATGCATTCTGTTATATATGCGAGTCTCCCATAGGGAGCCTTGCATATATAAAATAATACATTGTCCTAACTATAGTTACCTTGACATTGTAAGCCAGTGCATTCTCTAATATATGAGAAGCTGCCTATGGCAGACTCACATATATAAGAGAATGCACTGGCAGAGGATCTTTAATGCTGCACCAGCGCAGCTACCATCATGAAAGGGTTAAAAGAGTTCTAAAATATAGATTGTTCATCAGATATGTTATGTTCTAAAAATAGCATTCTGTCCTGTCCCAGTTCATAGAAAATAATTTGAAGAACAAAATCATTTCCTAGCAACAAAAGCTCCTGTTGCTGGTTCTCTGACTCAAAATTAATATTAACCCTTTCATGACGGGTGCTGCGCTGGAGCAGCATTAACAATTCAGTGCCAGTGCATTCTCTAAAATATGCGAGTCTCCAATAGGGAGCCTCGCATAAATAAGAGAATGCACTGGCTTACCAGGTCAAATTAAATATTATCAGGCCAATGTACTAGTATTCTCTTATATATGTGAGGCTCGCATGTATAAGAGAATGCATGGGCACCGGGTTTTTTGCTAAATTTCAGGAAGCTCCAGTCATTAAAGAGATAATATACCCCAAATTATATACAGAAAGCTTAAAGAAGATATACACCATCTCGAACTTGTAGCTATATACAATAATTTTTGAGGTCACAGATATATTTTTACACCAGTCATAACTCATTAAATAAAACTTCCTTGATTCAGAAGCATTTTGTTTTTATCTTTAATATGGAAAATTAAATGCAGATAATTATAAATCCACCATTGCTCAACAAATAAAATCAGGTTGAACATTCCCTACAAATGAATGAATGGTAATCCAATGCTTCCTGCAAACCACAGCAGATATGCCTTTGATACAAATCACATAAAATCAGGTTATATTTCTAATTCATACATTCATATTTGAAGCAGTGGAATACTTTGATATTAACCCTTTCTGTACTAAATATACTCTCCCACCCAGTTATAAAAGTATACATTGGAATGGTCTATTATTGATTTGGAGGGACGTACAGGTAATATAAGCAGACAACAGATAATAAAACTGTAGATGGAGTCATATTTATTGAGGGAAATGTCGAGATAACAAGTTCAACAACTGTTTGTTGAAATTATTATCTGAACATTTCATATTGGATAACTACTCATCAATGAGTATTTAGTATAGAAAGGATTAAAGGTAAAACCAACCACTCTTCATTTTTTCCTGAACATTGCATACAATTGTCATGTGTTTGAATTATATATATCTTGTTGAATAATGTATTACATGTAAAATCAACACTTCTTGAATGCATGAATTTGTCGGTGCGAGTCTGTTTGTTAAGCATTGAATGACTCGGTTTGAATAAATCACATGCTAACTGACACTGAAGGGGTCACTCTCACCAAAAAAAGTGCTGAAGGGTACACAGGATTTGAAAATGTGCTGAAGGGTTCACAGGTTTTGAAATCTCGTTTTAAATGACGTTTAGTTTTTGTGTCTTGTCATGGTTTCAATGAAAATTTAAATGAACTGAAAACAAACTGCTGATGGGGGCCTGACTTCAGGAACAGAGTTGAAGTAACTGCGTTACTGCCAATCACAAACCGTGTGTACCCTTCAGAACATTTTCAAAACCTGTGTACCAAAATGTGGGTATAGAAGCATGGTCAATAAATACAGTAATGCCCTAAATAATTGACTCTTAACCACAGCAGAATCATGGGTAATTTTTCAGGATTTAGTCAGAAATATGGCTTGTTGCCATTCATTGGAAAGCTCTCACTGAGCATTCCGATGAATGTCAAAAAGCCATATTTCTGACCAAATCCTGAAAAATTACCCATAATTCTGCTGTGGTTAAGGAGTCGATTATTTAGGGCATTACTGTATTTTTATTTATTTGGACTTAGCCTGAACAAATTGGGTTCACACCAATATTAAAGAGGTTTAGATTGTAAAACAGCAAATTCTAACTTGCGCACTAATAATTACCAACATTCAGCTGATATGCGTGATTGGCAGATGTTCCCGCTGTGTCAAAACTCAGTGGGCTAGCATCACAAATTTACCCTCATTCTGCTAAAGCCTTTTCAACGACAGATATATACAAAGTCACCGGATGTCTGATCCATCAACATTGCCCAGGTAATTTGATGTGAACAAAATGGCTGTTTCGAATTCTGAAATCTCTACAGAGGAAATCATACCTCAAGTCGCCATCTTGAAAACACAAACACAAACAAGAGGAACCCCATGTAGTATGACGTCAATCCGGATGACGGATAATGTGTTGACGCAATTGCAGTTTGGAGCCTCAAAATTATTAATACTAATCTATACTTGCTTTTGTCACATTCTTGTGCTGTGCTCAAAATAGGTCCATAAATATGTGAAATACTTTTATACAGAATTCATATACGTCAGAAAAATGTATTGAAGTCATAAAAATTATCACCACGGAGAAAAAGAAGGTTCTTTTTTGCGCCTGATTTTGCATGAAAATCTCATTGCAAATTATAAGAAATAAAGCATGTAATATTTTAATTAAGTAATTTGAGTTCCTGTTATTTGTTCCAAACTAATGAATGCGAAGCCGCCAGGTAGTTTGTGATTTTTTCAGACTGAATTACTCAGATCATATCATAACTGTCATTAATTTTGGTTATTTATTTTCATGTTTGAATTCATTGTTTTTCTCATGTTTATTGCTTATGTCCTTGTTTATTGAATATGATATATAGGGCAGGTTTAAAAATGGCAACATTGAAAAATATGTATGCCACGGATGAATCATCCGGTGACACCATTATGACTACATACTGTATAAATCATCATTGCCATTATCGCAAGTATGGATGTGTCTCTTGGGAAATTGTCGCCAAAGTGAATGTATTTAATAATTGGGAACATTTTTCATACATGTATTTTTTTGGTGTTCGAGCTTTCTGCATTGGTGTCAGAAAAATGTTTGCTTATTTACCCTATCATAAAACTCATGACATCCATGTGATGAATGTGTTATCGCTAATTAGAATATGTGGGAGACAACCGGTGTATGAAGGTGGTGTGCAATGCAAGCCATTTGCACGATTTGCCACCAACACCATCTCAAAATTAGTTTACTATTTTAATTTGGTTGTGCGATTTCCTTGTGTCTTGGCTGATCATTTCTTCTCAACGTCTTTAGAATTCCTATCCAGATCTAATTTCTAGGACGAAGATGCTTTCCCAAGATGGCTTAATAAGTTATTGCCAAATATGCCTGGTGCAGTAAATGTTTGTGAGAATTGTAGTATATAGAGTATACCTACAGTTTTTGTTTGAATACCGAAATATCTCATAATTAAGTGTCTGGAAAGAAATCCTTGCAGCTGCTCGTGAAAATTTGATATTTCTTTCTGGACATAAATGAGATGTTTCAGGTATTCAAACAAAAACTGGAGGTTTTCTTTTTATTATATGCACCTTATTAATGCTTAAAGTTGTTAAATTGTGCAGCATTTTAACTTTTAATAGCACAACACATTTAAACAATACACGGAAAGCAACACCTGGTTGACCCAAAATTGCTGACACCGATCAGCTGATAGGTAGCAAACCGCTTTCAAGTGTTGAAGTGAAATAACAAAAAGCTGCAAAGAAATAACAAAACAGTATTTCACTCTAGCTTCTATGAGGTACATACGACAATATAAGTTTCGGTAATTTTCCGCTATTTTATAGGCAAGCATATAATAAATAGTAGTAGTTGTAAAAAACAACAGGATCCAAACAAATACTCGGTAATAAATATCATTGGCTGATAAAAACTTGAAGATAATGGATAATAGATTGTCATGAATAATTTTGATCGTGTTCAATTATGATATATCGCCTGCAATCTGTATTATTAAATTTTTTTGTTTCACTATGCATGGAAAAATTGTCAACACGTCATTGACCTCCGATCTCGCAATTGAAATATACGTATAACCAATCCCAAAGCTGTATTTGTAATTGTCATTGGCTTTTAAAGAGATGGAATCCGCCTTGCAATGAATGATCTGTTTCTTCACAACCAACGAAGTTGTGCCAAGTCTGAAATATGACCAATAACTAAATGGATTCTCCCCCCCCCCCCCCCACAATTATAAAAGTTTAGATTGGAATGATCTATCATTCATTTGGAATGTTGTTCAGGTTATATACTAGTTAGCGGACAACAGACTGGGAACAGATAACAGAAGGATTGGTGGGAAATGTTCAGACAATAAGTTCAACAAATGACCATAGTCAACAAACACCCTTTGGTTGAACTTATTATCTGAACATTTCCTATGAGTATTTAGTATAGAAAGGTTTAAAGTGATGTGGAACACTCCACTGGGGTGATCGAATGGGAATAGAGAATAATGTTATTATTTTCATGAATTTCATATCAAAATTGGCAGCACACAACATCATTCTTATAAACACCTATAAAAAAAGTTATTCTTTAAAGATGGTCTATCTCTGTGTAAACATCAGTCTGGGTGAACGTCGACTCTATATTTGAAATCTAGAGTCTGGAGCTAATGTCGCCAAAACCATTTCTATTCAGCGAAGAGCTTCCCCAAAATGACGTCACGGATTTTTTAAAATACATCGATGATTGACAGGTGTCCCCACGTGTTATCTGTTGTGCTTTGCAATAGCAATGGCCCGTGTCGCGACATAAACTTACAGAAGATAATATTTGTCGTGTGTGCGACTATTCTTTTTCGGGAGATGAACTCGCTGCATCAACCGGAAAGCTGCATCCGAGAGCAAAAAATAAGGTCGTCATCAAAAATGATGCTTTAGAACTATTTAAAAGCATAAAATTAAGTCATTTCCTCGGTGTTTAACTTTCAGATGACTTTTTACGACAAATAATTTTATTTGCAAACCATGTTACAATAAAGTAAATCAAATACACGGACACGAGTGAGTTCTATTTATATTTATGGGAGGCCAAGTTGGTACCATGCGCAGGCATATCTATCAGGTCTAGCACATCCTTCAAATTAATCCGAATCGTACCGAATATATAATTTTGAAGCCATTTTTTTCTGTCTCTGTTGTATTTGCAAGCATCGCTTTCGATCGGAGAAATACCGACTCTGTTACTATAATTAGAGGTGACATTATGGGAGTCTCCGCCCACTAACACTTGTTTATTAACCCATGCGGTTTCATTGGACGGAAAATAATTTACGCAATCAATCAGATTACGGAATCCCGAGGACTTGGAAATGAGATAGCGATGTTATCCGTCGGACCTAATATTCAATGTTGTAATGAATATTTAGGTATGAGTTTACTCAGACTGTGTAAACATGTGTTATATAGTTACCGGGGTATAAAATATTAGATATGAATCGAAGACCCCTGTCCGGAAATACTCGATTAATATTTATAATATTTTGAATATTTACTTATAAAAAAACATGTGGCTGTTTAGCTAACAAACAATAGTGGTTACTGTTAACAGCGACCATAACTTTTAGTGTGTAATTTTGTCAAAACGTTAATTAGACTCATTATCGCTTATAACTATAATATAACAATACAAACAATCAATCTGGGACATTTGACATTCGGATCATAGCTATGGGAACATCCTAATGATCTCTATCGCTATATGGTATCACCTGAATGGTCTGTTCTAAAAATAGAACAATAAAGTGTCTCACTTTATCATCTTATTTTATAATAAAATAATCGGAATAAAATTAATATTAATTGATAGAAGCGTTTCCAGACATGGGTCATCAGTTCATATTGATTATTTTATACCCACGAAACTATTTGCTATATGAAGAGATAATCAATCTTTAAAATATATTGTTATATTGAGCAGAATTATTGCTATTTGTTTATTGACGATAAATTCGTCCCCAATTGAGGAGTTAATATTAACAATTATTTGTTGTTTAAGACATTGTGTTTTCTGAAATAGCTTGATAGCCTTGATTGATTTTTCAGAAATATTATTTGAAAAATATTTCCATAAATTAAATTATATTGAGTTATGTTGAACCCATGAGAAAATCACAAATTCAGAAAGATGACATTGTTGTTTGTTAGTTCAAATAGTTTTTGTAGCTAGGGAAAATGTCTTGTTTTGAATACCAGGAAGTGTGACAAATTTATTTTTGAAAATTTTGCCAATGCTAAAATACTGTAATGCCCTAAATAATCGACTCCTTAACGTAGCAGAATTATGGGTAATTTTTCAGGATTTAGTCAGAAATATGACTTGTTGCCATTCATCGGAAAGATCTCAGTGAGAACTTTCCGATGAATGGCAACAAGCCATATTTCCGATTATTTAGGACATTACTGTGAGTCATTTCTGTGGCACCATAACTATAACCAGCTTAGCAAAAATTAATTTACAACCCAATCGAAAGTCTTTATCAGTCAGCTTGTTCTTATTATCATCAATAATTCTGTACTAATGAGATTTCACATATCAAAACCATTGTTATTTAATAATTACTGAGAGCTTTCCGATTAATGGCAACAAGCCATATTTCCGACTAAATCTGAAAAATTACCCATAATTCTGCTGTGGTTAAGGAGTCGATTATTTAGGGCATTACTGTAGTTCAATAAAATACCACAGACCAATATAAACCTAAAGGGGTAAACAGGAAAATGTAAAAGTATTGAAAAATATTCTCAAAAACAGATTCAGACCTAAATATTTGAATTACATGCGTGATCAGCAATGTTTATTGGCAAATCCCAGTCTGGAGTAAACTACATACCCACATATAAAAAATAGTGGGTCTGACGACCTTTCGTTCAGTTTTCATTTCCCAAACCCGGGATTCCTTGTAATTACCGCCAATCAAAACTTAGCTCCAAGAAATGTGTGCCCCAATAAAAAACTAGTAACATGTCACGTGCTCTCGGTGTGGAAATTCCGAAGGTGTGGCTAAATGTTGTTAAAATAGTATCCATGACGTCATGTTATACCGGAAGAGAAATTCACAAATCGACAAATAAAGTAGATTGTTGACGAGCGGTCGAAAGTTTAAAATCAAGAATCACCGGAATTTGGATTGCAGGCAACTGTAATTAGGGTACAACTGGCCAATCGTTGGAGCTAATAATACGGCTGTGTAAGGTCGGGAGGGTTTCGGTGGGGTTGGTGGTAGAATTGTGTTGCTCTTCGCTCGTTTTTTAGTTCTGGAGTTGTTTTAGCAAATAGTCCCGACATTCATGTATTTTTTATTCGTGGCCGTTGATTTGTGTTATTTTTTGACAACATGGTCGACAAATCGCCTGGCCAATCTAAAAAATAATTCGTTCTGAGTCCAAGAGATCCACATAAATTGACATTTTTTATAATTTCAAGAAGATCTGTCTTAGATATTGTACATATTATTTTGGATCCCGGAAGTTAGCTGTTTCCCTTTATTGTCAGTAAAACAACCGCCGAACGAAAAGTCACAAACCCTGCAACTATTAATTCCGATTCTTAGAATCGGCTTCACAGGGTTGAAGCGGCCATGACGGCACTGGCACGTGACCATGTTTACGCCTGTCAATCACAACTAATTTCAGATTTATATTTAGTGCCGTGTGACGTAATTTGGGGGAAGCCCACTACCGTTCAGAAATGAAAAGTTGATGGGAATGCAATAGACTCAGTATCAGTATGAATCTGAGTGTATGTTTACATAGACTGGGCAAATCCCTGTAACAGTATAAATGCTTACTTGGTTTCAACATGGGAAATATCATTATTGGAGAATTATTTATAGTCAATATGAGAACAAAAGTTTATCTATTTCCTTACATTCTTTTTAGTGATGGTCAATTTACAGACTTTCAGGATTTCTCACATTTACACCCTGCGAATGCCTCATGTCCCTTTAACACTTCCATGTCTGGAGCATCCTGAAAATTTTTTTAAATCATGTGCCAATGCATTCTCTTATATCTGTGAGTCTCCCATACGGTTCTCATATATATAAGAGAATACATTGGCCTATAAACAATATTTACCTTGACCTTGTAAGCCAGTGCATTCTATTATATATGCTAGCCTCCCTAATCAAGGCTCATATATAAGAGAATGCTCTGGCACAGGGTCTTTAATGCTGCACAATTGCAGCTCCCATCATGAAAGGGTTAAATTGATTATCACACTGATTAGAAAGGCCCCCTATGGGTTAAAAGAATGATCTATTATAACAGTACTTGTAACGAGCAAAACATAATGATATATAAACTAGATATGCAAGAACTGATATCTCAAAATCTATAATTAACAAGAGTAATTTAGCCTAAAGATACCTACTGATAATTGATACTGATATAATTATTCTTATCAATATGCATCAATCACACTTTGATGTAATAAATTATTATCATTATTCCTATAGATCAATCATTGGGAATTTGACCAATATAATACTTAGGTGCCTTTGTCGCACAAAACTGGTGTGAATGACCAATTCAGCAGCCTATAGCTAGATGAAAGCCATGTGACTATATATATACATTTCACTCTTTAAGTTTCAAGATGAGGCCTAAGCAGAATAAGGTCCTCAGAGGGTGAATTTAGTGAATACGCACTACAATAATGGGCTAGCATCAGTAAATTCACCCTCTTGGTGACCTCATTCTGAAAATAACAGGTCATATATTTTAAGGACTGCACACAATGTGTCTTTAAATAACACATGTGTACATAAAAAATGCAAACTTTTCAGCGTCAGTAATTGTGTGGCAATATTTACAACTAAAGGACGAGTGGGCTGTTAAAAGTGCGCATCTCGTCCAATATGACTTCTCACCACAACCTGGACTCGTGCAAGAAAAACACATACTTTGCACAACATTATACAATAACCTTGTAATATTAGTTCAAGGTTTCTCATCTGCATTTTAAAACTAAAACATGTTTGTTTACCCTGTGGAATAAATTACTAAGTACAACTGAGTACAATTGTTATAACACCAATGTTTGTCATTGGGCCAAGGTACATGTAACCTGTTTTGTTGTCCATAATGCATAAACTGTTTTATACCCTGGGCCAATGAAATCTCTGCAATCCATGAACAATATATGTTCACAATGGGGAATCACGTGGTTTTGAGTTGATGAGTATCACGCATTCAAAATAGCCAAGGTGATCGAAAACACAACCAGAAACGAGGGAAAAGGTAATAAACTAATATATGACTTATTACATAGTATTTTGTCAGCTACGAGCAGATGCTATACTATTTTTCAAACAAGCTGATACCTCATTTGTGTCCACATTCACATCTGTTCGCTCTAACATTCTGACCAAAGTTGTTAGTCGAAGGATTCTCCAAGATGTATGGACTGGTGTATTCCACGCACCTCCGACTGGCAACTTTGGTCAGAATGTTATTGAAAACCACTGATAATTTCCTAACAAATAAGGTATCAACTTGTTTAAAAAAAATAAACTAGCATATGTTCGTAACAGTCAAAATGCTATGTTTTGTGTCAGCTCCTCATATATTATGTGTTTTGTGCGTTTGTACTCGCCGCGACCATTTTCTAAGCATGGTACTCACCAACTTCAAAACCATGTGATTCCGCACCATGTTGTTTGAATCTCTATTTTCCTGGGCCATATTGAACTTTAGATAAAATAATGGTACATTTTCTTAACAACCTCATCACTAATTGGCATGACCACTCAACCAGATAACGACAATAATATGATTGGAATAGTTATGTCCTAAATAATCGACTCCTTAACCACAGCAAAATTATGGGTAACTATTCAGGATTTAGTCGGAAATATGGCTTGTTGCCACTCATAGGAAAGCTCCGATAAATGGCAACAAGCCATATTTCCGACTAAATCCTGAGAAATTACCCATAATTCAGCTGTGGTTAAGGAGTCGATTATTTAGGGCATTAGAATAAAACATCAATCTCAATGGCAGTGATTCAACACTACGATAGCATGAAGGGTTTCAATGGCTCATAACATTGGCTTCAAATTATGTTGTTTTTTTGTAAATTTTTAAAACGATTTATTTTAAGACCTGTTATTTGCAATCTAAGGCTATCTTCACACATGCTACGCGATCCATCATTCAGTGATTCTATCAGAATTTTTTTTTACTGTCACACAGCGAGTGAAATGATAGAATAATAGGTTAATCGAGTAAAGGTCAACTCAAGTAGAAATCAGCAAGAAAGTATGCAAAAACTATAGGATTAAAACCAAGCATGGACATGAATCATCTCGCTCACTGTGTAACTGTCAAAACAGAATATCGATACGACCTAAATACGGTCGCTGAACTGTGGATAGTCTAGCGTGTGTGAGATAGCCTAATTTCCATGCTGCTTCAGTTGTCACTTGTTGGAATTCTTTGTAGACGTTTAAAGTTGGTTCAGAATAAATATTTTCCAAACGAAATGACCATATTGTCTTCTCATTTATTTGTCAGATGGGCCTCCCTGTGCTTCAGTTGTTATGCTGCATGGTGCATTGGGCCAACATAATATGTCCAATGATGGCAAAGATGAGCGTGGTTTTTATATACACCCATATTATAGTATGGTACACATAGTCTCGACATCTCATCATTCCCTCCATCTGTCTGCCTGTCCATCCGTCTGTCTGTAGACACTTTATCCATGGTGCGAAACATTTTCTATTTGATCGGAACCAAATTTTGTATTTGAGTTTCTCAGCCCAAAATACAGATCAAGTTTGAATATGGGTTTGATCCTTTTTATTTTACACTTATGGTCCTTTTTCGACTTAGAATTTACTCATGCTGCAATAACCAACATTTTTTATCACATCGGAATCAAATCTGGTATGTGATTTTCTCAGCCAAAATACAGATCGAGGTCGATTATTGGTTTGATCCGACGTTTTTAACAGAGTTATTAAAATATTTGAATTGAGTTGAGGAGCCCACCCATCACAGCACAAGAGTTATTCGATATCAATTTATAAATCTGTTATTTTTCACCACCGGGAATATATGGCGGCCTGGCAAAAATCAGCTGACTTCTTACAGAAATAGTACAGGCAAGCACGCACGCCGTTAAGAGAGGTCATGCCAGGTCGTGCTCCATGTGCAATCAGTGGTGACCAATATATTTTTTATTAGAAGTCGATGAAAAGTATCACCATCAACAAGAATACGGTATATTGTGATAGTTGACATGCAGATACATGCATTATACTTATTTATGAATTGGTAATCATGTTTTATCCATGGAAATATACATGTTCTATGGCACCATGCTGGTTACATGTGGAAATCAATGTGTTTACATTCGTGACAACACTTGTTGAGGAATTCCAATTTGAATTATGAATCACCATATATGGAAGTTGTAAACCACACGCGCTCATCTCCAAACTGATTACATCCCATGAACAGAAATCAATGATTTTCTATGTATGAAAAAAATATATTGAGTACTATAGAGCATTTAGGGTTTATCATGTCAGGGGTTTCAGGGGGTCCTAGCTATAGACAGGAGGCAATAAAAGGGTCATATAACACTAAATCAAATAAGTACTTCAAAAATCTTTTTCTCCAGTCCAAAATGGCAGATGTTGTTCATACTTGGTGTGGATTGTTACCAGGAACCTTATTCTTCCATTTGTTCATATTGTAATGGTTTATTGAATTTTAGGGGCCACAGAGTACTTAGAAGATTAACATTGAAGGTTATAGATTTTGGCATCCAAGCTACTTGTAAAACACTGTAATGTGTGAAACCGTTTTATTAAGGGCTACTTACTTTATCGATTTAGGGGTCAGCATCCTCATCATATTATGGCTGTATAAATATTATATAGATAACACTTTTGTATTGTGTAAACTATTTTTCTTGAGAGCTATACTGACCACTAGGGTATTGACTGTGTTCATTTATCTCAGGTTATGGGTCCTTGCTAGGGTAATCCGATGTCAAAGTGACACTACTAGTGCAATATTGATACTGGGACCCATAAATTCCAATAATTTTATATTTTGTGTTATGTACATGTGTATATACATTAACTGCTTCAGTACATTGCAGTATTATATAGTCGTAACGTAACATAAAAACTCTTTAGTAATATCCGATCATAGCTATTTACTATCGCCAAGAATGGGTTAAACATCTGCCGCGGATCGCATCTGTTCCACTTGTATGAAGATAACCTGTGTGTAGTCTTGATTGACAGTTATCTCCACCGGAAAAAAAATTGACGGGTCATTAAAATGGGTTCCGTCCATCGGGACATCCGTCCGTCAGCCTGTCTGTCCCGAAAGGTTGTCTGGGGTTATTTTGAACAATTGTCAACGGATTTCAAAGATTTTTGGTATATGAGTTCACAAGGGGAATATCTGAAACGAGTTCGCAAGTTGGGCCCAGCCGGACATTTTCACCAGAGTTGCGGCCTTTGATTGTAATTTGTTAGGCACCTACAAAAAAGTTGTCAGGGGTTTATTAATTTCGAACAATTATCAATGGATTTGGAAGATTTTTTTTTTTTTCTGAAACGAGTTCGCAAACTAGATGTTTACCAGAGTTACGGCTCTTTGATTGGAATTTTTTGGCATTGCGATATAAATTTTAAATTTTAAAACAAATATTAACGGATCTCGAACAAAACATCTTGGCCGCCATATTGGATTTTGGTGTCGTATTTTTGGCTAATATTTGCAAGGGTTGTATATTAGCATAACGAATCGAGCTGAAAGCAAGATCGCACGTGATACTATCTTTATTATAATGGCCACCAAAGAGAGCTGGTGCATATCAAACAAAATGGCCACCATGATGTAAAATGTTCAATAAAAAGACTTGACTTTTGACAGTTGACAATTATTTGATATATGATGAGATAGAAGCTGACATATACTTACTCAAAGAAGATGATATTTAGCTCATTCATGCATGCCAAGATTACGGACTATAAGTGCTCGAAAGAAAAATAGAAACATACCTCAATTTTGGTGTATAACAATATTAATTTCGCAATTAACATATATATACCACAAACGCAATGCACCGCGCACAGGGGCCTGTGATGCTGTCCGCCCCCCCCCCCCCCCCCCTTGCGCTGCCCGTATACGCCGCCGCTATATACGCGCCTGCTTCACGTTAATGGTAGTATTATAGAGACTATAATACTACCATTAACGTGAAGCAGGCGCGTATATAGAAGCGGCGTATATGGGCAGCGCAAAGGGGGGGGGGGGGCGGAGCGCGTTACGGGCCCCTGTGCAATACACATACAGATAAAGATTGAGAAAGGGGATTGGACAACAAGCTTATATATAATGTAACATGTAGCTTTTATTTCCAAGTCCTCTCCTCGTGGAAGATATCGCAAACAACAACATACAACTGTTATATATCGTGTGACGTGTGTCAACTAAAGTCCAATTATTATTCGTCGCTGGTTAAATATCTGATTCTATATAAATATAAAAATGTGTATTTCAGGACAAATTGACCATGCAAATTCTACAATGTACCATATATACACTGGCAAGTATAACATTGTGCAGCAATATCACATGAGCTATTTCATCATGTTCATATGATTCTTAAAGGGGTACTGTACGCCAAATGTTGTTGTTGGTTTCTATAGTCTCCGAGTCGGAGAATATAAGGTAACAATTTTTCCATTATTTGAAAGTCTGTTGAGTACGAAGTCATGTTACGGATGACAAATTTACCGAAATGCAAAAATACAAATTGTCGTTGTCGAGTAATTTTTGTAAAGTTTTCAACCAAATGAATCAAATAAAAGTTATATTATATGCATACTAGTCCCATTATCATTTAAGTTATTGTATCATCGCTAGTCAGTGAGTGGCTTGAGTGTTCTCCCCGTATCATCATAATATTTTAAGCGATCGGTTTAACAATCCAGTATCCCTCAATTACTGTTTTTGATTACGGTAATTCGTAATTTAATTGACGCCATTTTATGGCTCCAGTCATAAATTCAATTTATATCAAATTATTAACTTTTAAATTATTAAATTTTAAGATAGCCTATTAACCTGAGCATTTACAGAATACATCTTCGACTCAAATTACTTATGTTTCTATATATTATCGATATTAGATCGTTGTTGTCACCGGAAATTTAATGAAAATGGCGTACAGTACCCCTTTAAGGTTGTTCCACACCGGGCGCGAGAGCGATTATAACGGCCGTTTTCTAACGTCCGTAGCAGTTCAAAGCGCGCGATTTTTATGTCCACACCGAAAGCGACTGAAACGCTTCGTCGCGCGCGATAGTCAGGTTATCATTCTGTGTGTACGCTAATTTCAGGGGAGTCAGGTGGCTGCATGGGGGATACCCCCCACCCACACACTTATGACTAATGTGTAGGGTTTCTACAAACAACGTGTAGCCCTGCTACACGACCATTCATTTTTTATCTTAAACATATTTTACACAATAAATGGGTCAATTTATACACATGTATACACACTGGTGTGCATAAAATCAACACCTATGCCTTACACATGTTGTGTAAATTCTTACACATATATATCGTAGACAAGAACGTAAAGTTCAGTATTCCGAACTGTGTGTATATAGTATTCATGGCAAATGGAGATTTATATGTTAAAACTTTCATGGCGTACAATGGTACGTAATATTTTGCTCTGTCATGTGTGAGTTTTCGTTTTAAATGAACAAACCATGGTCGTGGCGTTGTCGCACGTGATTAGTATTAACGTATTACAACAATCATATAAACAAGAGTAAGAGCAGTATTCTTCATGAAAGTTTTAACAAATATATCCTCATATATCATTAATACAATACTCACAAGTCGGAATTCTGAACTTACATTCCTTGTCTACAATTTGTTTATTCTCGTCACTCAAAATTACATGGGTATTGAGACAGTAGTAAATTGTATTCCAAAACATATACTCAAACAATATCGTCGTCATGTGGCAGACTATGAAACTGAAGGCACGCAATGCGCACGATCTACATTCTTACACAAGTGTGTGTAATTAAATAAAATGTACACATTATATGTAGAACGGCACTTGGTCAATGTATTTGTATGTAAAACTACACATTGCTATGTGTATTAACCGGGTTTACACATTTTATGTGTAATCGTTTCTACACATTAGTTATAATAGTGCTCCCACCCGGTAATACGCGATTATTATTAGTTGATGAATGCATTGTCTCATGTTTACCACAACGTCTTTTGGAATGAACTAGCCTCGTTATATTCTTTATCATTTCCCCTGATTATACCAAAATATAATTCACCAGCCAATGGAGCAGATTATACGGTTCATGATTTTAGTTCTTTACAAGGAATAAACTGAATATAGTAATCTAAGGTGGAATTTCAGTCACGAAAAATAACAAAAATAAATGGTTTAATTATTTGGTCATAGAGACATACAGTCATACAGACACACATGGCATACATGCATACATACATACATGCATACAGTCATACAGACACACACAGTCATACAGACACACATGTGCCATACAGACACACATGCGTTGTACTTCGATTATTAGCCTCTCGCTAAAGTCCTCCATTATCGCGACGACAAATCAGTGTGCCGTCATCAAATAGAAAAATAACGGTCGTATAAACACCTATTTGAGAGCCGTCCAATTATCTCGCTGGTTTGCAACAAAGCGACAATTCTACGAAGCATAAAATCACTGCTATAATCGCCTCGTTGTCAGCGAGTCGGTCGCTTGCGGTGTGAACATAAAAATCGCGCGCTTTGAACTGCTACGGACGTTAGAAAACGGCCGTTATAATTGCTCGCTCGCGCCCAGTGTGGAACAACCTTTAACCATCGACTTAATAACGTGTACGCGAGTAAGGCACATTTAATTCACATGCACACACCCATACAATGCATGCTTACCCATTCCCAGGGGACCACTTGAAAACTGAATCTATATGATCAGTTTACTTCAATATTACTTGTGGCCTGGTAAGTATTAGGAGTCTACACTAAACTAAATAACAACTAAACACATGGTTGAGCAGATAGCCATGCAGTGTCTTTATTCGCAGAAGTTGGCACCTGATGGGCACACCAATTTAAAAACCGCTGGATGTACAACATATACAACATTCATTATAAATGTGCCTGAGCAGCTCAGTTCAATAGCATTTTCACATATTGTACTGTAATTCCGATAATTATATTGTAAATATTAACATGTCATTCTATGAACACGAATCCTACACAAATCTCCAGCAGTTTCAGGTTAGAATTCCTGCGATAAACCAGAGATAAAACCACATTTTGTGGGGAAAACTCTGGAAGCATTGAATGCTGCGTGCCCAATGAACATAATATTTATGTTGGCATATACAGGGGCGCCGGAAGCATCCAAGGGCAGGGGGGGGCAGAGCCTACAAAAAGGGCACTTTTCCGCAAAAAAAGGCATTTTCTCCGCAAACTCGGGAAAATAACTATAAATTCATTGTGGCAAAAATCCCTACTTTAATGGTATTTGTCGGTTTTTATGGCCGTATTGTGATAAAATTGACAAAAAAATAATATTCCTTGTGAAATTGGTGGTATTTGGACCAAAAAAGTCACATTGTGCTATAAAAACACGAGATTAAACACACAAAAAGCATTTTCTGTCTCCAGAAAAAGGGCAAGTCCTGCCCCCGCTCGCCCCCTTGGTCAAGGGCAGGGGGGTCAGCTGGCCCTCTGCCCCCCCTCTTCCGGCGCCCTTGGGCATATATATGTTATACATGTCACATTTGAAACCTATGTTTATGTGCGAGTAACGAGGCGTTTCCGTTCGCTACGCGATTATACTACGCGATTATATATAATGTTTCGTCAATTAATGTGTTATACAACTGTATTTATTAAATCTTCTTCGATGTGCAATTATTAATTATTAATTTGTACAATTATATGACCATAATTATGCTTATGTAACTATACTCATATAAAAATATATGTACTCAGATATGTGGAATTTAAAGGTACTCAATCCGATAAAACTCCTATCAATTACTATTTCAATGGCTTCGGGGGTCAAAAATATTTGATTCGAGTCGAGGAAGTCACCCATCAAAGCTCAGATTTGTTAGATATCGATTTTAGAAATCTATTATTTTTCATTATCGGGAATTCTTTCTGGCCCAGAAGACAGTCAAAATTTCGTTGTTATTACCACTTGATTATAGAGTTGTCCATCCTTGTCTGTTTGAATAGAGTTTTGGCGTAAAATCTCGAGCAGGTTACCAAATTGACGGAAGTTATTAGTACTCATCTCGAGAATATAACAAATTTCAAAAATCAATATCTAATAACTCTGAGCTTTGTTTGATGGGTTCCTCGACTCGAATCAAATATTGTTTACCCACAAAGCCAAATAAATAGTAATATAGGACCCTCTGATCGGATTGTTGTTGTTGGAATCTGTTGAGATGGGGACCCTCTTTACGGATTGAGTACCTTTAAGTTGTCACTCCTAGCGAAAAACTGGCTAAAGTGACCCAACTTTATTATGCGCTAACGAAATTTCTCACTCACTCTGTGAACTCTAATTATCGTTAGCCAATTACCTACTGATACTCTAGACAACTCAGTTGTATTCACACGATACGCTACAGACAATAGTTTTTGGCTAATCTACGAAACGCCCAAAACATGTATTCTTATGCTGTTATATCTGCATGGGGGAGGGGGGGTGTGACAAAATTTGCAGACAGGTTGAAAAACATAATTTCCGCTACCTGACCACCCACCCTTTCCCTGTGCAATTTTTCTTTTTTTCCAGGTCAACTTTTTGGGACCCTTTTGGGACCCACCCCCTAAAATTAGTAAATACATCAGATTAATTTGCAATAAAATTATATCAGCCTGGTTCTTTCTAGCAATTACTATTTAGCATATTCCAACATATTAATACAACCCAAAACAGGGTTCTAGTAGTAGCATGATCGGATGCAAAATCTTAAAATCAGTTCCATGGGTATCTGCCTCCCATCTTTTTGCCAACATTGAAATACGTTTACAGTGTTCCAGTTTCTTGGCCAATGCAGACGGGAGCGGGACGATTCGGTCCAGGGTCGATTCGGGCTTGGACTTTTCGGTCCAATGGCTTTTTCGGCATTACATGTGGCATCCTAATGGACTGGGCAGCATGTCAGCGATTGTTTGATTGCTTATGTGTGGTCTACCATCACATACAAAATAAAAACGTTTTGGTATCCACTGACTGGTGTAAAGGACTCAGAGGGCAAGATGATATGTGCAAATATTTTGTTATATTTTTATACTGTTGACATGCGGATATACATTTTGTCTTTCAAACTGGGTTTATGTTTTATTGACTTGAATATTGACTAGCATGCAAAACACAGATACAGAATAAGACCTCAAGTGGTAGCCACTACCAGCAGTACTTATATGTGATAGCACTGAGAGTAGAATTTAGGCAATATATAACATCATTAAAAAGGTGTGCATTTGAAATGAAATGATATGCATTGTTGCTTGAAGTAAGTTTAAAAATCAGCAAACTCTATACTCAATAGCTACTCAACTGGGCTGCATTGACCGGTATAATATAATTATGAGCGTCCAACCTGGTAATGCATATGTATAGTGTTCTCTAATCACTAATATGAGCATATCATTACTGTTATAATTCCAATATCTTAAGGTTTCCTGATTAATCTTTGATAAATGTTTTGATTGGGAAAAAATGTCATCACACATTATTTCCGACCTGGAACCATCCACCCATCCCCTCCCCGTGTCTGGACCTTTTCTGCAGACCCTCCTGCTATATGTGTGATTGTGTGTCTAAAATACTTATTCATGCTACAATTTCATTGATAAATACCTAATCCCTATGCCCATACAATCATACATAGCCTATATATTCTTGCTAAACAAGTACCTTACGTTGTGTGATGTGATAAATAATGGGCTGATATAATTCCCTGCGGGTTAATATGCCAACATTCACTGATATATACTGCAATTAGTTTTTGTATGTGCCCTGGGGTGATCCCAATCGGCCTGATATAAATTAGGAGAGGATTAGCCTTGTCCACTCATTTCAACTCGTTTCGTACGTTAGTGTAAAGGTGCGCGTTTGTGATCGTACTTTGGAACACCCTGTACTGTGAATACTTCCGCTTGCAACGTCACCAGCGTTGCAATTTCCTTTTCATTTCCATACGTGTATCGAGTAAACCATCACAATGGTAAGTATGGCAATTTATCTATTTTTATGCGTTCTAATTTGAAAATTGTACTAGATATAACAAAATGTTCACCAAATGTGCCGTAGAGAAGGCGTATTTCATTGAAAATCGACGTTTTATCTTTCCTTTTTTTCGCGTTGATGGTGTTTACTTTTTGCCAAACTGCTGGACAGTGACATTAAAATTTAAATGTCATTTGCTGTTTTGTGGGTCACCTGTATCAGATCAAGAGAAGACAGACTGTTTAAGCACTTATCATAATGCCAGGATTATATACTACCAGTACCCATTCTATGTCTGAAAGGTTTTCTTTTGATTACATCATTCTTTAGTGGGAAGGCTAGTGACATACTTCTGCCAAGTTCTAGGGTGGTGGGCGTAGTCACCAATTCAAATTTGTGTTTGTGAATGATATATATATCATCAATATCATTTTCAATTGATGCATGAGCCTATAAACTGGTCCGGCACTTTCCCTAATCGCTGATTGGCGTATATACTTCTACTATAGTATCAGCCTACACCAGGGAAATTTCCAGGGCTGTTTTGATACCTGTTACAGGTATGGGCGCCCAAACTTGAGAAGCCTAAATGACCCCAAACTCCTAGTGGACAGTATTGAGTCAACCTGAATTTTCAAGGCAATTCAACAATATGCGCTGTAAATAAACATCTGCAGTTGCAATACAGCCTTCATTTGCATGTTGAATTTTTAAATCAGAAATATTATGTCATATTTATAATATATGCATCTGTATCTGTGTTGGTTCGGTGTAGAAGCCGTATTTTAAAGTTATATTGGGATATCGGTACATCCTCTGCTGGAAACAGGTGTCCCCAAATTATCTCTGGATGCTTCCCTGGCCTACACACTTTCTCAAAATAAGTGTCCCTTTTAACGCGGTCCTCAACGTGGTCATAACGCGGTCGTAACGTCAATGCAACGCAGTCGTTGCGTTGATAACGCGTTGGTGATACGTTATGACCGCGTTGAAGTTAACGCAGACCGCGTTTACGTTAAACGCGTTGCATTAAGGATCAACGCACACACGTTGAAGATTACAATCACCGCGCCGAAATGTAAACAGACAATGAGTCGCGTTATTTGGTTTTATAGTACCGGTATTCAATTTTTGTTTTATTTACGATCACCTATGAATAATTTAGTGTAATTTTATCACTCACCGAAAATCGCATATCTACGCATTCGTTCCAAATAAATAAGGCAATTTATTTGCCGCTTTTGACTTGTGTTAGACTTTTTTGTGATATATACATGTACAATTTGCATGTATCAGTGTATTACACACAGAGCGGTCGTGTAGTTTTGTTTCCCAATGTATGGAGTAAAACACTATACGCACGAATATATTGCCATAAATTTCCGCTACAGAACTGCTGGAGAGCGAATATATGTACATGTCGTTGCAAACGGAACGAAGAATATATCTAATAGGCTTATTAGCAGTAAATAAACCACAACTAACTAACATTCTGGTTTCGTAGTCTACGAAACCAGAATAACTTCGTCAACTATAACAGATTTAAAATGCGCAGTATAAGCATGATGTCTGTCGTTTTTCTGCAGCAGTATGTCAGTCTCCGTTCAGGATGTGAATCTGACCAATTAGAAGATCAATTTTCAAATATGGGTGGAGTTACAAAAAAATTATCTGGTGTGGGTGTTTTTTTTTAGCGAGACATTGAATTACCGTATATATTTTGTCCAGCATCGGCATTTAAAATCAGATGGGTAAGCCATTATGTGTAGACTTGTGTTTGATTTGAAATGTTGATATTCAAGAGAATACATTTAACTCATTTGTTGTCAGTCTTGAAAAAATTCCAATTATCGCTTCTAATAAAGAGCGTCCATACTTCCACCGAAACGTGGTATGTAATAAAGAGCGTTTAAATTATGATGGTTTGTACTCGTTTTCAATGTAAAACCATAAACGTATGTAAATATAGATCAATTGTAAAACGGTGGACACTTTTGTGTGTTTTCGCAATGTCTGTGACATAATAATTGATGGTAACTATATTAAAGTTTTCTGTTAACCCGGAATGCTAGAATTTTTTTGGTCTAATTTGGTATCGACTGCGTGGGACAGCGCTTGGATCTTCAAATGTATATGTTTTGTTTTCAAATATTTGATGAAGACAAATAAATAATTCAATTTCAGTGATTTAATTCTGGTAAGAAAAACAGAATTTAACAGAATTATTAAACTTATATATACTACGGTAAAAAGAAAGTTAATATTTATCATATCCTTGTCTATACAATAGCGGACAATTACTGAAACGTACATGTAGATCTCTTCGAAGCTACATTGAATACGATTTCATTATTTCATCATCATGGAAATAACACAACCTCATTGTGACGCACGCTGTCCACTAGCCAATCAAACTGACAAAGTTATGACAGCACATGTTCAATCGAGTATTATGTTTCGATTCACCGAAGACACGCCCCCTATTGTATTGAATTCATTGACACCGCTGTCAATCATTCGCGGCAGGCTTTTGATCCGCGGTATGCATGTGTCGATTACCCACGTGCGTGTACATGTACATGTGTGTTTTAGTGTACAGGTTATCGACCTGTATTAGGAGGTGACGCTGAATATTAAATATTCAAAGAATACACGTACATGTATATTGTGACGTGAACTCAAAGTTTTTTGTTTGTTAGAAATGTCAATTGCATCTCTATTAATTCGTGCAGTGCGATCAATGTGATCTGCATTTATTTATTAGTTTTTTTTCCGGAAAAATTCTAAATGTAAATGTAAAACATTATCACCAATAAATCATGCATTACCCTAGCCAAAAACATTGTATTATATTGGCATAGTGCCATTGTGAACCAAATGTCACCGTCTCGATTGATTACAACCTTTCGTTCCGTGTCCTATCTGAAAATTGTATAAAACTAAAATTGGTGGCCGCAGTTCATTTTCTCTCTTCAATTGAAAATCTTTTAATAAAATGAGCTAATGTCTCAAATTTAGAATTCACTGTGGTGAATATTCTTGTTTACAATGTTATTCAATAATTATTATTACAGTTGATAAGCTATTCTCTCGAGCTCGTTTGTTGCGTTGACGGTTACCTCGACTGCGTTGAGAAAAAAATCACGACCGCGTTGGAGTAACGTTACGACCGCGTTGGGGTTTTTACAATCAACGCGGTCGTAACGTTACTCCAACACGGTCATAACGCGTTCGGGAGGGACACTTCTTTTGAGAATAATTGAATAGAACTTAGAAGCCACACATATCACATCAGATTTATGGGATATTTGAAGAACACGAAAACTTGTCCGCAAAACGTCGTCTAGTCTAGTTCTGGACTTAGTCAGTTAGTGTGCAGCTATATACATGTAGTCGCAATTATATGCAAAGCACATCTGAAAAAGACATAAAAACTTTTATGCAGCGAAGCCATTAATTTATTGTCCTTTGAAAATGTTTTATATATTTTGAAGCTGAAAAGTATGCTTTAAAACGTGATTAGACCCATATCTTATTAATTTAAAGAAATTAGGAGACTAACTTCACATCCTATTCCAATGACCAGATATAGTTGTAGAAAGGACAGACTGGTCGCTGATTGGTTTCATACATGTACTTTTATCACTGAGTTTTTGGTTAATATTCACATGAGATATTTGTATGGCATAACAAATTGCAAAATATAGGCCTACCCTGGCCACTATTATATAGTGTGTTTCTCACCATCGTAACTTTGGAAATCACTTTGAGAACCCTGTGCGATATATTCCATAATAGATTGCACGCAAAATACTTTACGAATAACAAAAATATAGGCCCATATATGTATATACACCGATTGACGTATATAAAGCAATTGGGGAAAGTGCCGGAACTGATTAATGTATCAACAACATACTGTGTAATTCCGTGAATATGTTGTTCATCTTCTGATACATCTATAGGTTCATAGATCAATTGAAAAATGACGTTGATGCTTATAATTACAACAATAAAACTTTATTTTCAACTTTCTACTATTAATCCATCACAGAAAATAAATTGACAAAACAGGACTCCTTGGATGATCTCCGAATCTGGTTGATGCCGAAATTAGCAATGGCCAAGCGAACTAAAGACATATTATATACTTATTTGGGTGCGTGAAACTAATAAGTTGGTATTCAGGCGCTATGCCAACTGGAGGAATGTATCATTGTAATAAAATAGCATAAAATTTCAAACAAATCAACCTTACCACTTCATAGAAAACTTCGAACTACGCACAATTGTAAATATTTACTTCTCGATTCGGGACGCAACTATCTGCGATAAACTAGCGAAAATGATTTCGACATCGAGAGTCACTGTATTTTATTAATATATAAGAATGACCGTACTTGTTGTCAATTTGGATATAATATGTATAAAATTTAGTACCGTACATCCAGTAAGATTATTCTCCATGTCTATTTGATCACCCTACCGGAGTGTTTCACATCACTTTAAATGACACAAAAAATCTTAATAATTATCAACATAGAGAGTCGAATCCAAAGCGATAGTCCCTGACTGGTTAGCAATCTCTGGTAAAATTTATAAACTCCCGATGTAAACAAATGCCCAGGTCACATCTAATGTTTTCATGACAATTGACATATCAGTCATCATTTACTAATTATACCCCCACTTTCGAAGAAAATGGGGGGTATACAGGATTGACTGCGTCTGTCCGTCACACTTTCTCCCTCTGTGTGTCCGTCCGTCGTGCCGTCCGTCCGTCCGACCTCATAACTCGAACAACTATGAACCAATTTCAATATTTTTTTGTATGCAATCCCCTTAGGACTGCCTCTCCGCATGATGCTAATTGCGGTTCGGTCCGACTTTTTTGTTTTAAAGTTACGCCTCATTTTCGACTTAGAAAATTTCTCATTTTTTCGGTTTCCGGATGATATCTCAAGTTTGGATCCTTTAATTGCAAATAACATTTTTTTGTAGATCAGTCATATCAAGATACAGGTTGAGTTCGAATTTGAGTTTGATCCGATTATTTTTTCTAGAGTAATGGACTTTTTTCGACTTAGAAAATTAAATTTTCTTCTTTTGTTTTTTATTTCCAGATGATAACTAAAGTTTGGACTGTTCAATTGAAAATTCCATTTTTGTGTGAATCAATGATATCAAAATACAGGTCAAGTTCGAATTTGAGTTTGAACCGATGATTTTTCTCAGAGTTATGGGCTTTTCGACTTAGAAAATTCAATTTTCTTGTTTTTTCTTTGGTTTCTGGATGATAACTCAAGTTTGGATTGTTTAATTGGAAATTCTGTTTTTTTTGTGGGTCGTTCATATAAAAATACAGGTCAAGTTCGAATTTGAGTTTATGTGCCTTTCGACTTTGAATTATTTTTTTTTATAATTTTCTGTTTTTCTGTATGAGGGTACCTTCATGGTGTAATCAACTCCTCCTACAGTTTTGATCGTAGATATTTGAAACTTCCTTTTTTTTGGATGCTATCACACTCGACAAAAGCCATCTTAGATGTTAAGGTTGCGTTTCATTTTCTACCCTTTTTTGGGTTTCTGCAATCATTCGAACAAATATCAAAATTAATCCAAATTTTTCTTTAATGTTAAAAATCTTTTTTGTTGGGTTTACGGATAATGCGGGTTGAATTTGCCACGGTGGGGATATGCTAACACTCGAGTGCACACCTCTTGTGTTTGTTTGCCTTAAATTTTGTACACTCTACACATGGTTCGATGTTGTAGCTCTGGTATAAAACTGGAACTAATTTTCAATTTATTTACAAACATTGGCTCATAATCTTATTCTATTTTTTTCAATAGCCAGTTCCAGCTAGTTCAACATCAGTAGGTGGAGGAAGGTCTCCGACTTCAAAATCAGTTTCTCCCAGAGGTGGCAGTGGCTCAACAGTCAGACAGAGGTATGTTTACTTAATTTTCAGAGGATTAACCATTTGATGATGGGAGCTGCACTGACGCAACTAGAGATGGGCGGTATTGACATTTCAATCTCGGTATCGGTATCGGTAAATTTTCTTCGATTTACCTCGGTATCGGTACGGTAATCGGTATTGCTATTAAATTATAAGACTAGAGCAGATATTCCCGGTAAATTGTTGTAATTCAAGTTTTTAGCTGAACAATATACGTGTATACAGGTATATGACCACGGCCCACGGATTTACTACATTCGTGACAATAGCTAAATTAGGCAACAAAATGACCTACGCAATTAAGTAATATTCACACATTTCTTTGATGATTTACACGCATGTCATTGCACTGATTTGAAAAGAATAAGAGCATGACTACAATATTTTTTCATGTCAATTTGATTTCCGTAACATTTCAATGAGTGAATAAAATTGTGATTAGTAATCTGTAATCACAATTCATGAAAGTTCGCGCGATGTCATGAAAATCGGCAAACGATGGCAATTTCCGAACTGCAGATGTCTAAACCTGCGGGTGGTTCATAATCTTCTCCTTGTAGCGTAATTTATACCATCCATGTATATAAGCGTCCCTCTTATTTATAGCTGGCAAATTACCGGTAGCACATGGTGCCAAAATGTTAATTTAAAGTTATCATGCGACCTTTTTTTGGTCAAATATAGGCACATATGTATAATATGCCGGTATAGTAAGTATATGTTTAATTTATAGTAGGATAAAAACATATTTGTACCGACATATATGTGCACAACTTTCCGAGAAGATGTGCTATTTGGAACTGACAAGATCAGTATCTGCAATGCGTATATCAAATCGTTATTGCATCACCGTCTAATTATAAAGTAACATGTGGGGGTTTCAATTTGGTGTGCACGGGGACCCCACATAACACATGCTTTCGATCCAACTTGGAACACGGAGTAAAGACTTGTGGCCTGTACCGAGTTACCCACCCATTTTTGTCCCCCGACGTTTCCGTCGGAGGACTATAGAAATGACCCTCGTCCGTCCGTGTGTCCATGCGTCCGAGATTGGGTACCTTCATGGTGTAATCAACTCCTCCTACAGTTTTAAACGTAGAGATTTGAAACTCTGGGATATTGTTCCTAACATGTTGGTGATTTGCAACATCTATATAGCTAATCAAAAATATAATTTTTTCCATATTTTGGGGGGGGGGGGGGGGGTTTCGACTTAGAAAATTTGGAACATTTTTGCCTTTTGGATGAGATTGGGTACCTTCATGGTGTAATCAACTCCTCCTACAGTTTTAAATGTAAAGATTTGAAACTCTGGGATATTGTTCCTAACATGTTGCTGATTTGCAACATCTATATAGCTAATATTTTTTTATGGAGTTATTAACCCTTTTCTTTAACAAAGCGGCATCGACTTGCCATGTTGTCGGGGGACACTGTGGTCTGCTGACCTTTTATCCAGTTTGCACGGATACCGAAATTGACACATAACGATCCAGCTATGAGTAGTCAAAGGTCATGATGTTAGTTACATTGTCATTAATATGTCGTAAAGATCAGAGATGCCGTCGGGCAGCTGTGCCCTTTATGTAACAATGTTGCAATAGACTAATACATGTTGTATCGACTTGTTACACCGAGTTATCATAATTATCCGATTCCCGTTGCTTATATACGGTGACAAGGCACACACATACGCTGGCAACATGTGAATAATTTCATTACCGAAAATACAGTATTTTTAGTTTTGATTCGGTACGGTAAATCGGTATTACGGTGATACCGATACCGCACGGTATCCGAGTACCGCCCATCTCTAGACGCAACATTAAAGACCCTGTGCCAATGCATTTTCTTATATATGCGAGGTGACCTATATATAAGAGAATGCATTGGCCTAACAATTGTTTATAATTTTTTATAACTTTTTCTTACATTTTATAACAAATATTAAAAAAAATTCTTATATTCTTTAACAATTTTATCATTCTTTCTTACATTCTTTAACAGTTTTTGATAATTTTTTATCATTACATGTATTTCTTACATTCTTTAAATTTCTGTTATCATTTTAAATTTTTTTTGAACAATTATACAAAATATTATAAAATTTGTTAGGCCATTGCATTCTCTTATATATGCGAGGCGACCTATGGTCTTTAAAGTTGCGCCAGCGCAGCTCCCGTCATGAAAGAGTTAAGTGTTATATTGTATATGAAACTTATTCATGGATTCAACCATTCAGTTCTAAAAGTATACATTGGAATGTTCTGTAGATATTGTGATACTATAGGCCTGCTCTTTTGACTATGTTAGGTCCAATCATCAGGCCATGATACATGTTTTAGCTTTTGTGTCTGATAGTATTACAAATTGACAACACAATAAAATAGGAAAGAAAGTTTTATTGGTTGGATTATTTCCAAGTTTAGCATTGTTCCATTTAATGTTTGTGAAACTGGTGAAACTTAAATTTTTTTGCTGTTCCAGAAAACCTACTTCAAGTGGAAATGCAAGGAAAACTGTTGCTGGTGGTGGTGGCGGTGGTGGAGCTGGAATCTGGAGATTCTATACGGAAGATTCCCCAGGAATCAAAGTGTGAGTTACCTGTTCCTATGAACCCAATTGAAGTTTTATCTTCTGGCTGTGGTAGAACACTTTTGGATTGTGTTGGTCATTATCTGGACAGCTCTCATCTGCCTCAAGTCTCAAACACAATGGTTATTTAGATCTACTCTCCCATTTGACACCCCTAAATTTCTATTTCATCAGATTCGGGAGTAACAAAAAAATTGTTTTAGTCAAGAAAGACACCTTTCAAAGATCAGTGTTATTAGATTTAAATTTTAGAAATATAATAATTTTATTGAATATACTATAGTCAGCTTAGCTAAAATGCTTCTGGATTCTTTTTAGGAATATATAGGGACATATGCGGACAAGAGTTTGAAAAGTCACGCAAGGTCATGGCTCGCGGTGGCATTGGTGATCTAAAATAATTTTCGGAGTAAAAGGCGATGAAAATTATCGCCATAAAAACAATTGATAGTTCGCATGATGATACATACTTATAATTATTCCGGAATCAGTAATTATGTTTTATATTTGTATGTATTATTTGTATTGCAGGGGACCAGTGCCAGTCTTAGTCATGAGCATGCTGTTTATTGCATCAGTGTTCTTGTTACATATATGGGCCAAATACATGTCGTCACCCAGAAACTAAGACCGCTGCTGGACTAGTGTTGTTAAATGGACTCTTCACATTGTAAATTATGTCACATTTTGTTATAAAGATTCATATCATCCATTTGGATGGACCTCATTAAAGTCTTAACTTATATTTACATGGTCTGATTTATTATTTTCCTCTGAAAATAAATTTTTGGTGGACTATAGAGATGACCTCCACCCGTTAGGGTGCGTCTGTCCGTTTGTGTGTCCATCACACATTTAAATGGGTACCTTCATTATGTAATCAATTTCTCCCACAGTATCGAATGTAGAGAATTGAAACTTTAGGATATATTACCCATATATTGTTGATGTGCAATATGTCTATGAAAATAGTTTTTCACCGAGTTATTCCACTTTCTTGACTTAGAAAAACAATAATGTTTCAGTTATTCTCAGTTAACAACGTTTAATTTTTTTCCGAAAAAGCCAAAATCCTAAGAAAACCTTTTTTCGTGGGACATGTGGTCAGCGACCTTTTATTATTCTTTGGTTAGACTTGTTCTGGGTGAGTCACAATTGTCTGTTTATAAAATTTGACACAATGTTAACCATCTTAAACAATATATTATGTCATCTGAGGCCAGTGTATTAGTATTCTCCATTAGTATTTATAGGTTAGTTTGATATCGGCCGAGAAGCAAGTAACTTCATATCAGCCTTAAGACCTAAGGTTGAAAGCTAATATGATGTTAATGAGGTTTGATATATCTTGGCCGTTATCAAACTAACCATGTAAGAATGCTGAATTGGTCACTCAGCACGTTTAGTGATGTTACCCAGGTTCCCAAAATTGTGATAGTTACCCAGGTTAAGCAAATCTCACAATATGAACACAATTTAAGTGTGACTGAGGGAAATACTGTCATGAAATATTGGTACCGGATGTGGTCAATTTTGATTGCAAAAAAATAATAATTGGCAATATTATTAACCTGGAAATCTTTAGTTGAAAGCAGTTTTATTCAATTATTGTTCCCAGAATAAAAATTTTCATTTAAAAAAATCCACCAGTCAACATGAGTGAAAGCAGTCAAGATAACATTTTTGTTGAAGATGTGGATAGTGGCCTTTCATTCTTTGTGTGACCCACATTATGTGAGTAAAGGGGGGATGCCCTATAGCAGAAGAGTCCACAATTAGAGGTACCATGTCTTACCCACCGGAAGCTGACATAAGCTAATGATAGGTAGAGCACTCTGCTGTATAGGCAGTTTCTGATATAGTC
This sequence comes from Siphonodentalium dalli, assembly GCA_032622095.1. Lineage (NCBI taxonomy): Eukaryota > Metazoa > Mollusca > Scaphopoda > Gadilida > Siphonodentaliidae > Siphonodentalium > Siphonodentalium dalli. The sequence continues at coordinate 108,301,674 of CP136064.1, forward strand.
ATAAAGAGTAGGAAAATAAAAGATAGCAGAAACCCAGAGAACACATACAAATTTCGTGTTATGATTTATATTTCATAATAATATTTAATTTAATCATTGTATGATCAAAGTTATGTGAAAAAGAAATGATTTTCCCCTTAGGCTTTTATAATATGCTTACCAATTGATTGTAGAAAAAGATGCAGTTGGATAAATACCCACATCCAGTTGTAACTAACAATCTGATTGGCTACAATGCCACGTTCAAATCACCATGTCCCCAGACACCCTATCACTGATTCCAATGATTGATACATTGACATTCACTGTGCATGTTCCCAGAATACTTGCCTCCATATTTAATTAAGTTATAAAAGCTTCTCAATTGTGCCATTTTGATTACTGAGAGTTGTCAAGTGAACTGATTTCCAACCAAAAGCAAAACAATCATGCAAATATATGGCTTCGGTTAAGTAAAGATGCTATAATCTTGGTAAAGTTTGAGAATGAGAACGATATAAATAGACAATAAATAATTTATTGGATAACAATAATTATCTTCACAATTTCTAAAAACAAGCATAATTAAATAAATTACATATTTTGTGGAATTATTGAGGAAAATTAACCTCAAATATTATAAACTTTGGGATATGTTTGAAGTATGAACTTCTCTCTCTCAAAAGAAGTACCGTAGGTACAATAATGCCCTAAATAATCGACTCCTTAACCACAGCAGAATTATGGGTAATTTTTCAGGATTTAGCCAGAAATATGGCTTATTGCCATTCATCTCAGAGCTTTCCGATGAATGGCAGCAAGCCATATTTCCGACTAAATCCTGAAAAATTACCCATAATTCTGCTGTGGTTAAGGAGTCGATTATTTAGGGCATTACTGTAGGTAAACAAGTTTAAATAGATCTTAAGAACAGTATCACATGACTGATTGAAATGGTCTAACATACAAGCCTTGAAATAGTGTGCCTGTCATTTGCAGAATGAGGTCCCAGAGGGTGAATTTAGTGATGCTACCCCACATAGCAGGGTATCATCACTAAATTCACCCTCTGGGGACCTCATTCTGCAAATGACAGACACCCTTCACCCTATTTCAAGGCTTGCTAACAAACAAATGGAATTTAAAGCAAATTTCAAGCCCTGAAACAGCCCTGAAACAACTTTCATAGCTTGTGCAGTTATTTTTCCAGGGAATGATAACTTACAAGATAACTGCCTGTTTCATTTCTCTGCCCGTTTGTTGAACTTATATGAACATTTCCTAAGGGAACGGAACTACTCATCAGCAAGCCTGAGTTAAGTGTGCCTGTCATTTGCAGAATGAGGTCCCCAGAGGGTGAATTTAGTGACGCTATCCCACATAGCGGGCTAGCAACACTAAATTCACCATTTGGAGACCTCATTCTGCTTAGGCCTCATCTTCTCTGGTAAGTTTCTTTTTCATCATATTTCTATAGAAACTTCTTCACATAGATTCTATTTCTCTTTTAGTTTAGTTTCTCTATATCCCCAAATGCATAATCAATGTTCCCAATGAGTGTACAACACAATATTTCCCATTTTGGAACTTCAATCTGAGTCTATGTCTCCCATAGCAGTTGAGGCCTAAGTAGAATGAGGTCCCCAGGGGGTGAATTTAGTGATGCTAGCCCACTGCGCGGGATAGCATCACTAAATTCACCCTCTGGGGACCTCATTCTGAAAATGACAGGCACACTAAACTCAGGCTTGTTCATCAGTAAATAAAGAGCTAAATATAGTATATCTCTTCCAGGCCACAAATACAACAATATATTTCTTATAAAGCCCACTTTCAAGCCTACAAATAGCCTCTTTGTGTGAATTAAACAGACAGAACTGAACATATTATCTATATATAAAGGAATACTAAACAGAATACCTATGGGTTTTGGTTGAATACCCGAATTATCTCATGAGTAGCTACAAGGAGATTCTGTATTTCCTTGTAGCCACCTGTGAGATAATTTGGGTATTCAACCAAAACTGGTAGGCGTTCTTTTTATTATATGCGCTACGTTATAAAAGTCCCCAAAACTGCTAGTTTTGTTCTATGGTTCACTGCAAATTGTTAGAAAACATAGAAGTGGCAATGTTTACATCCCATTGATTGATTTGCGAACAACTATTAAAATGACAAATATCTAGCAGACAAGCCAAAAGAAATATTCCCCATTGTTTTATTCCGAAAAGATGCGAGAAATGAATGTATACACAATTTGATGATAAAAATTTACTATAATGTAGGACAGTTTGTGTCAGTTTTTCCAGAGTTTTCTCTAAACGTCAAAATGCAAAAATAGTCTGCCTGTTATTATACGCGTTGAAACTTAATGTGAAACCGGAAGTGATCTTCGAGAGGGTAATACTATTGTGTTATCAATCGCCTCGGTCAGAGCAATTTGCCAATATTTAAATGGGGAAGCATATAAGAAAGTGGTTTATTTCTGATTCAGCCAAGAGAAATCTCTTGATTCAAAATGACTTGCTACATTCCGAATGTTTATGTAGATCGCCTGTTCTAAAAATAGCCCCTTTTACAATCCCAATAGAAGGTATGCATTATATCAGATTATATAAGAAAAATTCTAAATAAAAACAATACTAATTGAAAGAAGCTTTTCCTGACAGGTGTCCTCGATTAATATCGACTACAGTAATGCACTAAATAATCGACTCCTTAACCACAGCAAAATAATAACCGAGACAAGAAATGAGTGGGTCATGTTGATCAGTCGTCGCTTTCGAAAACATGCTTATTCCAGGCCTGATTATTATATTAAGTATTTATTGAGGACATGCCCAGATAACGACGATAATATGATTGGAATAGATATACAGTAATGCCCTAAATAATCGACTACTTAACCACATCAGAATTATGGGTAACTTTTCGGGATTTAGTCGGAAATATGGCTTGTTGCCATTCATCAGAAAGCTCTCACTGCAGAGCTTTCCGATGAATGGCAACAAGCCATATTTCCGACTAAATCCTGAAAAATCACCCATAATTCTGCTGTGGTTAAGGAGTCGATTATTTAAGGCATTACTGCTTGATACCTCAGAATTTATATAAAACTTGCTAGGAAGAGATACACTATTTTAAAAAAACAGCCAGTTGATATTTCGTGAATTGATAGCTCATGTTTAAATTTTGATATATATAGAGGCTTTTTAAATACTAAGCAACAAAAACGATTTCATATATGTAGATGTTCTCTAAATTCTAAAATTGTTCAGCTATCACTAGAATTTCAACTTATAAATCCTCTATTATTAAAGGTACTCAATTCGACCAGAGGGTCCCCATCTCAACAGATTCCAACAACAACAATCCGATCAGAGGGTCCTATATTACTATTTCTTTGGCTTTGGTGGTAAAAAATATTTGTTTCGAGTCGAGGAACCCATCAAACAAAGCTCAGAGTTATTAGATATTGATTTTTGAAAATTCTTATGTTCTCGAGATGAGTACTAATAATTGCCGTCAATTTCGTTTCCTGCTCGAGATTTGTACACCAAAACTCTATTCAAACAGACAAGGATGGATAACTCTAAAATCAAGTGGTAATAATAACGCAATTTTGACTGAGATCTGGGCCAGAAAGTATTCCCGATAATGAAAAATAATAGATTTCTAAAATCGATATCTAACAAATCTGAGCTTTGATGGGTGACTTTCTCGACTCAAATCAAATATTTTTGACCCCCGAAGCCATTGAAATAGTAATTGAGAGGAGTTTTTATCAGATTGAGTACCTTTAAGCAATTCAATATTATTATAAAAAAATAAATATTCATTGTAACTTTTATGAAACCTGTTTTGCTTTTTATTTGTACATGTATTAGACAAGTGGGACAAAGAAAACGAGGATGCAAAATTATATGTTAGAACCCTGAATACATCTTTGAATAAGGAATGGACAGACACCCATAGGCCTATGTATATGTAAAAAATAAATTGGAATGTTATAGTTCAAATGAAACAAAAATGATATTTTAGGATTCAAGTTAGGTTATCTCAGTAAGCTTGTCCGTAAATAAATACAAATGTAATAACATTAAACACATATTCGGAACATGAACCACAAGGAATGAACACAAATAACTATCCCCAACAACCTAAAACAGAAAATAAGTAAATATGTCAACATTTTTATGCAAAATTGCCCCTGGTGGAATTCTAACTACTATGTAGCAACTAAATTATAAAATCAAGTAGTACAGCAACCATTAAAGGGATACTGTACACTAAATCCGGCCATTTATGGGACCATCTCCTTTTATACTGAGCAGAATATATGCAACAAATGAATGAACGAACTCCAAAATACACTCGTGTGCTCTATGAACGATGCAAATAATATGGTAATTATAATGAAAATGAATTTATGACTCCAGCCATAAATTCATTTTCATTATAATTACCATGTTGTTTGCATCGTTCATAGAGCACACGAGTGTATTTTGCACTAATCCATGGCTCAAATTCATTCATTTGTTTCATATATTCTGTTGAGTATAAAAGGTGATGGTCCCATAAATAGCCGGATTTAGTGTACAGTATCCCTTTAAAAGCGGTGATGATGTCAAACCGACAGACATTTTCCGCGTTATTCTGATACATGATTTATGCAATAAGGATTTAAGTGAACCAGTCAGACCATATCCGACCACATAATAAATGGCAACTAGCTATAGCCTTCAAGGTATTTAATAAATATTTATTACATTCCCATGTGTGATTTACCTTGATTTCTCGAGTGATTATAAACGATAATTTAATGAGTGAATTATGTCACTTTAACTAGCGAGGTGTGTATTCATACTCGCTATTGAAATTTCTGCATCATGGGTACAATGGCGGTATTATTCCGATTTCTGCTGGTAAATAAGAACGTTGATAAATAATTGAATATAATGAACAGAATAATCACTTAACCCTTTCAGTGCCAAGTCCGATTTTTGTATCAACCCATATTTCCTTGGAAATATGGGTTGATACAAAAATCGGACTTGGCACTGAAAGGGTTAATTGAACTGGTGATGTGAAATAATTTATGAGAGGCAGGGACTCTTTTGTAGAACACTCAGTGCAATGTGCTTTCCTGTTTGAACAATGTCCCTGCCTCTCATGAATTATTTAACATCACCAGTTCAATCAAGTGATTATTCTCTATATAATAGTCTAGTGAGTTTTGATATGTATGTTAACTCAACAAGCTTTTCCAGGATCTTCTAAAAAACGTTCAAGAACTGAAGATGATGAAATTCTGTTAAGATATCCAGACAAAGCTAGGGGGTACTACAATTATTGTAATATAGAAATTAAATTGTCTTCACATCTTAGCTTCAGTTAAATTGGCCTTATCTTCTGAAAGAATCCCTTGATCTTGTTTCCACACTCATTTTACCCACAGACTAAATCTCATGGGTAATTAAAGGAGAACAATTTCTAATTCCATGACTTTTCCAGACCAGAGGTGAAGATGGTAAAACTTTATAAGTACTTTTCTATAGTGAGGTAAAAAAAAAAAAAAAGTGCCTTTTATCCATAAGAGACCACTATAGAGACACAATTTTATAATTCTATAGCTTTACATAATTGCAGATAACTATAAAACCTGAAAGCCAAGCGAAAAATAACATTGAGTGTAAATGATCTGGCTTGAAAATATAGTGCCGGACATTAGCAGAATGAGGTCCCCAGAGGGTGAATTTAATGACGCTACACCACACAGCAGGCTAGCATCATTAAATTCACCCTCTGGGGACCTCATGCTGCTTAAGCCTCATCTTCATTATCATTCAGCATCTTTACTATCACATTAACAAGTTTTTTAGTTTCTTTTAATAGAAACTTCTTTAGAAAGTTGTGTTTTTTTAGTTTAGTTTTTCTATACTTCCCCAAATTGGCAGACGACACAATGCATAATTGAGGCGCCCAATGGGTACACAATGCCATCTTCACTATCTGGGACTGGGGTAGTGTCACTAAATTCACCCTCTGGGAACCTAATTCTGCAAATCTCCGGTACCATATTTGCAGGCCTGGTGAAGATCATGTCTTGGTGGTTCACTTTTCACGTATGCTCAAGAAAATGGATACAAATCAGGGTTCCCACAGCGACAGGTCAGAATTAATGAAATTCAAGGTCATTAAAGGGCATTTTCGGCAATATTCAAGTCTCTCAAGACAATCAATTAAAGACCCACTTAATTTTTGAATGACAAGACACATTAGACACAACATTTTCCATATCATATTCCATTTGAAAGAAGAACCAAAAATATATATATTCCACAAGAATAGGGAAATGCTGCGGCCTTGGATTGTCCACCAAGTGATAGAGATTCTCACATTCACCCCAAGACTTCCCCCATTATTTAAACCATAATGCATCATAATTCGCAACTAAGAGATAGAGTTATTCCCCTTCCATTGAGAATAATAGACAGACCAGATCTAAATTAAGCACCGGACACACATCGGTTTTGGAGCTTCCTCTTTCACTTGGAATATAATATGGAACATTTTTTATATAATATGATCAAAGTAAACCTGCTTTACTGCGCATCAGGCGCCAGATTTTTCCTTGAGCCAGATGCAGATGGTGTTCTTCTTGACCTCTGTGACCCTGCTTTCCCGCGGTCAGGCTCTGCATCCCCATTGGCCTGATCACCGCCGCTAGGAGTTTTACCCCCAGCCGATCGAGATGGTGTTTTCCTATTGCCGTCATCATCTTGTGGCACATTCCGAGAACCAGATCGTGATGGCATTTTCCCTTTCTCATCTTCTTCGGCCGCAGGTGTTTTATTTCTAGGTGACCTTGATGGTGTCTGTGATTTTGCTCCGCCTGCTTCAGACAATCTTCCACCTGGTGTCTTTTTGCCATCAGATTCATGTGGTTCATCATCATTCTTTGCAGGTGTCTTTTGGCTTCTCTTTGATGCTGGTCTGTCATGTTCTTGCTTATCCTCAGTTGGGTCCTGATTGGCTGCTTGCTGACTCTGTTTTGACGGAGGTCGGTCCACATTTTCTGGTTGCTGAGACAGTTTGCTTCCTCGTCGTGAAGCTGGGGTTTTTGATTTGTTCTCCTGTGGGCTCCTGGTGTCAGTAGCATCACCTGCAGCTTCTGTTGGGAGAAATGAGAGTTCATTAGAAGAGCAATCTTTAGGGCTAATAAATCGATCACACACCCCTGGTTAAGTGGTCATTCTAACTTCCAATGATGATAATGTGTCCTGCTGAATTGCTATGATGGTGGGGCAAACCAATGCTGTTAAGAAAAATTACCGTTATTTTTCTCAAAATCTAGAAAAACCAATTATGTGCATAAAACATTAAAAATCATATATGTTGAAAATATTTCAATAATGGCACTTTTGTTTGTTGAAAACTGACCACAATAAAGATGGCTATTCCTGCCATTTTGCTAACACCAAAGATTAAAACATGATTAAAATATATATATGCTCATGAATGTTTCATACAGACACTGTTTTGTTTCTCAAATTACCTGTATTAACCAAACACTGCGGAAATAACTTTAGACAAAATAATGGTATATTTTCTTAACAGCATCACTTTGCCCCACCAGCATCATAGTAATTCAGCAGGACATGTCAGCATCATAGCAGGACCACATAACCAGGGGTGTTCCACTTACCGGTATGACATGAAACATTTCATTTGAATAACATTTGAGTGATTCTTTACCAAGTATAGGATCTCTGAGTTTTCCCTGAGTTATAAAATTGTTCAAAGTGATATATGGATGAATTTAACTAGATACTCTGTTACATAAGCACTGACACACTGGGACTATAAATCTCATCTTAATTATTAAATATTTAATAAAAGGCTGCTCGGCCACAGTGTTCCCCAAAATGGTGGCTTAATTTGGAGCCTTAAAGTTGAAATATAACCTCAAACAAAATCAATAAAATTCGACAAGGAACATAACTCTGACAAAAAAGGGCAGTCAGAACCTAAATTCAAAATGTATCTGTATTTTAATATCAGTAATCCATATACCAAATTTGAAAACAAGCAAATAACTATAACTAAAGCTATCACCTGGAAAACAAAATAATCGTCTAATTATAAGTCAACAAGGAACATAACTCTGGTAAAAATAGGCCGACGGAACCCAAATTGAAACTTGACCTGCATTATCGTATGAGTAATCCATATGCCAAATTATTTAAATAATAATCCATATGCCAAATTTGAAAACAAACAGATAACAATAGCTAAAGCTATCATCCGGAAACCATAATAATCATCAAAATATAAGTCAACAAGGACCATAAGTCCGGTAAAAATAGGAGGACCGAAACCAAATTCGAACTTTACCTGTATTTTCAGGTGGGTAATCCACATACATTATGAAATTTGAAAACAATCCGATACATGTAACTAAAACTAAAGTTATCATCCGGAAACCATCTGGAATGGATGGATGCATGATCGGATAGATGGACAGACACTGCTGATTTCTATAATCTGCTAAAATGTTTTTTTGGGTGACAAAAAATAAACATGACATCAGGTTCTAGACTAATTTTTACAAAACATTTAAATATAAGATCTCAATATTGAACAAGATAAAGCTGACATGATAATAATTTCCACAATGTGTCCACAGTAATGTCCAAAATAATCAACCCATAAACAGAAATATAGCTTGCTGCCATTCATCGGAAAGCTCTCAGTGAGAGCTTTCTGATGAATGGCAACAAGCCATATTTCCGACTAAATCCTGAAAAATTTCACATAATTCTGCTGTGGTTAAAGAGTCATATACTTCGGGCATTACTGTATATATACTTAAATAAAACACAATCATTTCGTAAAGGGACTCCAGGTCTTTGACATGGGTTCATGCATAACAAAAGCTGGGATGTCATCCGGTGCATACCCTCATGTGGCATACCACCCAGTGTGGGCATAACTATAATCTATGGCTCAAGATACTCAGGCAGACGGACCAAACAATCAACATTTCCAGATAAACAAAGATGAATAACTCCAGAATGGAAAACCCTAATACAATGTTTGAACATTCCTCTGAATGTCCTCTTAGTGGTGAAGATCCATACCACATTTCATTGAGATCCGACAACCTGTGGCTGAGATATCTGCTCGGACAGACAAAAAAACCAACATTTTCAGATAAACAAAGATGAATAACACCCGAACAAAATGATTGAACACGCCATTGAATGTTCTCATAGCAGTGAGCATTCATACCAAATTTCATTGAGATCCGACAACCGGTGGCTAAGATATCTGCCCGGATGGACGGACGCGGGCCGGACGCATGTAATCCAGTAAACCCACGATTTCCTTCGGTTATGGGGGGTATAATAACATAAACTTTGTGAAACAACTCTCACTAACAAGTAAAAATAGATCTAATTTGTTCTTAATTTCATTATTAACTAGAATGCACTCACTGGAGCTGCCTATACTTGTGCCCATCACACATTTGGCATGTTGTGTGGTGTCTTGCCAACAACAGTTTGAACCACGGGTGCTGGCCCCTCGTTTGAGAGATCGATAACAAAATTCTAGATATCAAATCTCTGTTCATCCATCGCTGAAATAGTTGTGTGTACGGACATAATATCCCTGTTAATATGATGATATGGACCCCAGTTGGCTGCATATTAGGAACGATAACTCTATCCGATCTAATTACAGGTGAGACATATTGGTAGTGTTTTTTACCTGTTAACCAACTATCAGATTTAGGCCACTCCGATGCATGGTGTATTATCTACATGTATATTACGTGAGGACCTTGATGGGGATAGCTTCAGTCTTGAATGTTAAAGTGACACACTGCGCTCGCTGAACGAAGTCTCTCCATGTGAACGATGTATTATCTACATGTATATCACGTGATGACCTCGATGAACGATGGGCAGCTTCCGCCCTGAATATTAAAGGGACAAAATGCACTCAGTATTTGAATATTAAAGGGACAATAGGCTCTCACGGGGGATGATTGTTAAAGTGACACAAGGCACTCACTATGGATGAATGTTAAAGTGACACTAGGCACTCACTGTGGGATAATGTTAAAGTGACATTCGCATTGAAAACTTCAAAAACTTCAAACGCGTTGACGTGCGCGTTACTAGGACTGACCCGCAGTTTATAAGGGTATATGTCTTGGATGGTAATTTGGCGCCTATAAAAATTACTAAGTTTTTTGAAATTTGTGAAATTTGTGAAGTTTTTGAAATTTGTGAAGTTTTTGAACTAACTGCTTTTATTAACTAACTGCTTTTGTATGGATTTGAAATTTTTGAAGTTTTTGAAATTTTTGGAAGTTTTTTGAAATTTGTGAAGTTTTTGAAATTTTTCAATATTGTTCATTTATGAACGATTTATTACCAAAATAAAACCAGATATTAAACAATGCAAATTAAGTATATATGTGGATTTAAATTACAATTGATGCAACCATTTCATATTAGCGTGTGTTCATTTTTTTACAATATGTACTTCCGGTATGACGTAACATATTCACGGAAGGACAGACAAAGATCCGAACCGAAAACATTACTTGCGTCCAGCATGGACTGGCGCAAGTAATAACTCTCCAATAATGAGACTTTGCATATCAGATACGCTGTTTTGTAAGCATTACTGTTACAGTGGAATTAATGATAGAAGTCCAATTAATCCAATAAAATATCAAGTTTAATCACATCTTGACACTGATCTTGACGGCAAAAATTGAAAAAAGTCAAAGTATTGAGAAAATATTTGAACTTACTACGAGATTAGCGATATTTGTTGACAAATCACTGTAACAGTTTTGTTTACATAGCAATGGTTTCAACATGCAATATTTCGTTGTTGGAGAGTTATCAATAGTTAATATAAGAAGAAAGTGTTTCTATTTCTCCTTGTTCTTCATGGGGTGATCCTTTTAGACTTCTATAATTTTTGCACATTTAAAACTACGAGTTCCTTGGGTCCCTCCATTGAAGCTTATTAAATTTCAATGAATTTGTGAACTGAAACAGTCATTTATGAATTTAAAGCCACATGGCAGTTTGTGCTCGAAAATACACATAATATTATTCACTTATGAATTTTTCTCAGTATCGAAATAGGTCGATAAATATCTGAACTACCTTTCTATGAGCATTATGTAATGCAAAAAGACGCATTGAAGTTATGAAAAATACGGTGTTTGGGTCCCAAACACAAAACAGCCATTTGCATGACATGGAACAGAAAAGATTGTTCCGTGGTAGTCTATTCCTGATATATATGGTAGCAATAAAGAGTGTTTGTCTGACTTCTGGCGAAAAGCTGAAAACTGCTGTGACTTTGGCAAGTGTTTTTCAGAGCACATGAAGCTGGTATATCAATTTCTTTTATTTATCAACCTATCGTATCCGTCGCTCCAAATTACGTATAACAAAAAAATTGGAGGTTCGAATGAGGCATGTCCGTTTAAACCAGTGTCAGATTGTGCAGATTTGTGAATATCATTTTAACTTCTGGCTAAATAATTAGGCACTACAGAAACACTCTTATAAAACAAAACTATCGGTGCAAAATGAAGAATCACATGGTATTAAAGATAGCTAGTGTATCCCTTCTGGGGCACAATTACAAAAACAACATAATTTTTATAAATCCCGATTTCAAGACTACAAACATGCTACAAATAGCTTTTTGTGAATAAAATACAGATAAACTGAAGATTGGGTATATTATTTGTCTATAAATGCATAATAAAGTTATTTATTTCTGATGCAGCTGAGCATAGTTTGCGACGAAATCTCTTCATTAAAATTAATTTTGGCTCGATTGTGGGTGCAAATAACAAATAATTGGAACAAAATTGGGTGTGGGACTTAAAATGAAAACACATGTTTACTCTAACTCACAGTTGTTGTAAATTCTTATCAAAATCTGCCAACAAAATAAACTATCATTACTATAATAATAATATAAACAAATATGGAAAACTCCTGTGTGAGACTGGTGAGTCGCCATCCAAGATTGTAACATCATAACCAACCCTTACTTCTAATGGTAGCCTGTGACTATGATGGCGACTCGTCTAGAGCCCGAAGCCGCCATCGTACGCCGCCACCGCCAGCCATATTGGCTACAAGCCGCCGCCAGCCATATTATTTCTAATGCCAGCCACATTTTAAAATCTCCGCCGCCGGAATTGTATAAAATGGCTGAGCCGCGTGCATGGGCTTATATGTCAAGCACAACTGTACAGTGAATCGCAAAGATCTAAACCGCATTGCCTAATATTGGCATACTCGCATGGACACGGCATGGTTGTTATATTATCAGAACACCTGGCCCCTTAATGTGGAATAGACTATCCCAATGCATGCTTTCATATAACTGAATGGGCGCATCCATTCGGTATTGAAAGGGTTAAAATATAAATTGTTTATATCGACAACACCCAGTCTCAGACATCACTGGCATTTGTCAATATATACACATAAGAATAGAAAATAGTTTGAAATATTATATAACATTACTATCGGGTTCATCATTCAATGATGCATGCATATATCGCAAGATGGCAGTGATGATAGCAGTTTGAATTCGACAGAAGTCCCAATGTTACTACTTATACCGATCAGATGGGAAACTACATAGTATATCCATGCCAGTCCTTCGTGAATTTTCGCCATAATGGAAAAGCCCAACATCAAAAGATTACGTGTGGTCTGGAATTCTACGGGTTCACCACAAACGCTAAAAAACGGCATCTATAACCGGTAACAGGGTATTAGGAACATTATGGAAACGAAAATACGCTGAATGATAACATCTCAGCCGGCTGAGCCGCCATATTTCATCAGCCATGAACATCGTGACTGAGCCGGCTTAGCTAGCTAACCAGCCACGAAAATCGGTTGAGCCAGCCATGAAAACTATTTGTCGTGGCTTCGGGGTCTAGACTCGTCACATTTTCAAATGGTTCTGTTAGGAATTCAGTGTTTCTCTTGAATTCTCATTTCTTGGAACTTGTTTCTCATGTCATGAGGTAATGCTCAAAATCTCCGGTCCTCGTTTAACCATGGCGTCACTACAAGTTCATGCAATAACGTTATCCAATTCAGACACATGTGTCATTATATCCATTTATCGATGGAATTGGATAAAAAATTTACAACAACTGTGCTCTTACTTTACTGCTGTCAATATGAAGATTACTCTTTATATGGACAGTGTCATGCCCACTGGGCCAAAATTAAGCTCAACTCAAACTCAAAAGACATCAATGAGACAATAGAAATCAGACTTACGATCAGTATCTGTGAATAAACATGAACAAGCAAGAAGTGAGTGAAGCAGAATTAACCCTTTCAGTGCCAAGTCCGATTTTTGTATCAACCCATATTTCCTTGATCAATTTTCAATTTATTGATTATAATAAGAGCTCTTTCCATCAATGTATCACATTATTATAATCAATAAATTTGAAAATTGATCAAGGAAATATGGGTTGATACAAAAATCGGACTTGGCACTGGTTAAGACATGCTGCGACAATAACAACAGTTGAAAATGGACTGTTTTAGGTAAATCTTTCAACAGAATTGCATATAGGTGTTAATGGCTATCAGTTTATAGCATGAATGTGATACATAATGATATCATTGAGCATTAAAGATATGGTACTGGCAGTGGGTATTGCTGTTAAAATAATCACATCGGTTAAAACCACCATAAACAGAAATAATATTATATTATAGACAAATTTTGTTCTTATACCAATCATAAATTTCGTGTAAATTGCATGTTATTGTGATGTTAGTTACATGTATTATGTAAACAAACAGTACGTAAATAGTATGCGATAAGCAGAACACTCAACACTGGGGAAACTTTGGTTATAAATGCCACCAAGATCAATTTGTTTACAATATAACGGTATATCGCTTGCTGATCCACACCTCTCAAGATTTCAGTGTTGAATTGGTCACCGTGAATCACTCTCCTAAAAAAAAATAACCACACTGTTGAGTGTTTTGCTTATCGCTAACTATTTACATGCTGTATATAAATAAACGGTCGGATGTCGGACACATAGCAATAGCTGAACTTTGTTAAGTTGAGCTAAAAACAGAATACCTCATAGCGCATGTGTTTGGTGACACCATATATTTAAACTCAGGGATATAGTTATGGCACTGTATATGGAGACAAATTGTATAAAATTTTGCAGTTATTTCTCAATTTCTTAACCCTTCCATGACTAGTACAGGAGCTTCCTGAAATTTTACGAAAACCCGGTGCCAATGCATTCTCTTATATGGTCATGTCTCCCATATATAAGAGAATACATAGGCCTAACAATATTTACCTTGACCTTGTAAACCAGTGCATTCTCTTATATATGCGAGGTCCCAATGGGAGATTCACATATATAAGAGGATGCACTGGCACATGATCTTTAATGCTGCACCAGCACAGCTCCCATCATGAAAGGGTTAATAATATAGAACAGTTATTTCTTGAATCTGTCTAGAGTACACCCAAACTATTGAACAGCTACACGTTTGATAGTCTGAAACATTCTGATCCATTAAGTATCATGCAATACCAGATCCCATTTATAAAACCATTACAATGAGAAAGTATTATATTACCATTAATATAATCAGTAAACACACCTTAAATATTTTGTTTGGCCACATACATACTGGTACATGAGAGAGAAGTCACTTCTCCCAAGGACAATATAGGGAGATCAAAATAGGGAGAAGTGGCAGATTTCAGGGACAAGCCTTGAAATAGGGTGTCTGTCATTTGCAGAATGAGGTCCCCAGAGGGTGAATTTAGTGATGCTACCCCGCATAGTGGGCTAGCATCACCAAATTCACCCTCTGGGAACCTCATTCTGCTGAGTTGTAAGCAGAATGAGGTCCCCAGAGGGTGAATTTGGTGATGCTAGCCCGCTATGCGGGGTAGCATCACTAAATTCACCCTCTGGGGACCTCATTCTGCAAATAACAGACACCCTATTTCAAGGCTTGTTCAGGGAGAAGATATCTCCCAAGTCACCATGTAGTTGTTCAATAGTCAGGTTTCAATCCGACCATTCTTGTATAAATTAGAATGAACACCTTATATTGTTTGCAAGTTTTGGAATGGATGTGAAAATATGATGTATAGAAAAGAGTTTGAGAAGCCAGTCAGTCTGAACGACTCAAGTTTATATGCTTTATAGAGCTATCTTACCTGGGTACATCAACCCTTTCTATACTAAATACTCATTGATGAGTAGTCATCCCTTAGGAAATGTTCAGATAATAAGTTCAACAAACGACCATTGGCAACAAGCCATACCTGGATGGCAACAGTGAATACTTGTGGGCTGTGGAAAAACTTGTATCTAATAACAGCGATTTACATGGGGAATTGACATTAATTCTTTTTATTCTCTATTTTCAAAATTTGTTTTGATGAATTGAAAGATAAATTTGTTATCACCACCCAGTAGGTTCCTGGGATTGGTATTCAAGTCTCGCTACCCTCTTTGGGCTGCATACAGAATCACCATGGCATCGATTTACTGTCCAGCGAAGGTCGTGAGACCTTAATATGGATCTCGGAAACACAAATGATATTGATAACCTATAGTGTATTAAATCCACATTCTTGATTGTTTGAGAATGGCCGGTTACCAAGATCGAATACCGCATGTTGTGAACAAGTTCTTGGCGATTGGAAAACCCGAGAACAAATCAAGAATATGATCTCGGTTTTGGATTCTCACTCCCTGAATCGGGGGAACAAACCCACAAACATGTTCTCAGTTTGTTCCTGGCCCATTCTCTGTTGTTTCAAATTACCAAGACATGTTCACAACCTGTTTGAGGTATTTCATCTTGGTGGTCTTCCGATGAACACAGAAGAACACAGATTTGAATATATGTATCCCCCAAGAGAGATAACTCTGCAAAACATACAAACTTGAGTTCAGCAGCAACTAGATGGATTATAGGTCAAGGATTAAGTAGTTTAATACATTGTATTTATACTGAGAGGTTAGTAGAATTGACATTGTATTTACATTGAAAGTTTAAGAAGTGTAAAGTGAAACATGCAGAAATTTACCATAACTGTGACTCTACAAAATATCATTACTCATGCAAAAGTTAGAATAAATTGACTCATGACGATTCCAGTATATATAGAAGTAAAAGTATTATCCCTTCCATGACTGGAGCTTCCTGAAATTTTGTGAAAACCCTGTGCCAATGCATTCTCTTTTATACGCGAGTCTCCCATAGGGAGCCTCGCATATATAAGAGAATACATTGGCCTAACAATATTTACCTTGACCTTGCCAGCCAGTCCATTCTCTTATATATGTGAGGCTCCCTATGGGAAACTTGCATATATAAGATAATGCACTGGCACAGGATCTTTCATGCACAGTTAGAATCCATTACGTATACAGACAAAAGTTAAATAATCTCAATTAAAATTGTTAATCTCATGTGGAGACTTTTTTCAAACTCAATATTGGTTGTCAGTGGGGCACACTCACGATTCCTAATCAGTCTTTCATATTTGGAATTTAGAGATTTGAACATGCAAACTAGATGAATTGTGGCATATTTTACAATATTAAGTCAGCAAATGATTCTAAAGATGTGATCCTGGCTCTTAAAGTGATGTGAAGCACTCCGGTAGGGTGATCAAATAGAAATTAAGAATAATCTTGCTTAAAGTTAGTTATTTGTTATGAATATTAATCCACATTGACGATATACCCCTTCATTCTTATATATTAAGTAAATGCAATGACACTATATTGGCGAAACCATTTGTGTTAGATTATAACCGATAGTTGCGTCCCGAATCGAGATGTAAATATTTACAATTGGGCATAGTTCAGACGATGTTTTTTATGGAGTCGATTTCTTTGAAATTTTCGGTGATGTTAGTAGAACTCTACTTTCACCAGGTTGGCATAGTGCATGAGTACTAACTTAACAATTTCACACACTCGAACAAGTCCATAATATGTTTTTAAACTATGACGCTGGTCACACAATTTGTGACCACACTTAATCATGCAATAGATTCCAATGATTAACGAAACCATCAGGAGCATTTAGCATAGCAAGACATGATTACCAAAAACTGGTTAATTCATAGAGAATATTAACTGCATGCAAGATCCAGTAGACATTATCCCTTTCTTTACTAAATATTCATTGACGAAAATTTCCTTAGGAAATGTTGAGATAAAAAGTTAAACAATTGGCCATAGGCCGTTTTTAAACTTACTAGTATTCACTCAACATTTCCCACTAAAGAATATGGATCCTTCAGCACTTCAATTATCTGTTCTCATTCTGTTGTCAGCTCATTCATTCTGAGCACCCCCTCCAAATAAATAAACCATTCCAATATATACTTTTATAACTGAATGGGAGAATCCATTTAGTAAAGAAAAGGTTAAGCATGCATTAGTAAGCTACTATTCATATATTAGTCAGTTAGTTAGTATGAACTCGATTCTTCATGCAAATGATATCTGCATTACTTACAAATCACATTCTTTATTGTGCTATAAATGGAAGGAGTATAATAAAAATAATTTGTGACATAACTTCTACAATGATTATTTCCGAATTGCCCTTGTCCTTGTCGTGGTTATTTTAGTTTTTGTGGACATAATCAAACATTTCCTATAGAGCATAATGGCAATAACAATAATGTCCTGGTATGAGCAGGGGATGGGGACCTCTGCACGCAACTCGCATACTCCTTACGCACATTAAAATTGAAACACCTCATACTTTTTTTAAAACACAGACTAAGTTTATGAATGGAGGATCACCAGAATTTTTTAATATCCTGGTTATCTTGCACTGAATCTTGCAACAACATATGCTTGCAACATTATACTTTTTCTGTGCCAATGTTCCACCATGTTAGCCTTAAAATTGATCCAAAAAAAAACAGGGTAATGAATTTTAGACCAAGAATAAATTCACTGATTAACCTTAATAGTAGAGACTATAATTGTCAAAGGGGTGTATTTTTTTAATTGTGAGTTTAGCTTTTAAACTGTTTAATCATATACCCAATTGATAATTTAACTAAAAATACATGAATTCTGGAACAGGAGGATGAACAGATAAATAGACATTTGGACAAGTTAATTCCAGGTGATCCCCTACAAATGGTTAACTTAAAGAGTTCCAACACTTGTTATAAAAATACACATATGTGTAGTTGACTGACAAGAATCTCGTCAGATATTAATATGTCATAATCATAACGCAACAGCAATTTTATTAATTTGTTTACGAACATCAGCAAAAAAAAAACGTCTTGATGGAGGAGGGGAAAAATAAAACCCAGAGAGGTCTTGACATACCGATTAGCCTTTATTCCATATGAACACTTGTGAATGCAAATCTTATATATTCACTTGAAATATAAATGAAAATAAATCAAATCAACACAGTAATATCTCAATTATTCTCATTTTCCCATACTTATATGAATAATACAACGGGTTGTGTGAGTCTAATACAAACTGTAATACAAACTGATAACCATGGGCAAAAAAAAAAAAAAAGCTAAAAAAGTTATCAGCGAGTTCGTATACCAACAAGTTCAATTCTGGAGTTGCCTAAGTATATATTACAGCATCCAGATATATATGCTTTAAGTATAATTATGTTTATATATTTGGTAGAATTACTTATAGCAGAATACCCACCAGATTTTCCTGCTGAACTTGGTCTCGGTCCTGAGTGGGAATATTGAGGCTGTGGCGGGATAGACCCACGACTTGAGGGCCTCTTTAAGCTACCGGATTCTGGTGTCCTTGGAATCTTTGGTTTCGAGCCGAAAGCGCTCCTATATTCACCAACCCTGGAAACAATATACAACATACTTAACCCTTTGATGATTAAATACATGCTGATGAGTAGCACACTAGGGAAATGTTCAGATAATAAGTTTCATCCCCTGTGATGTAACAGGCTAATGCTGTTTGTTGAAACATTCCCTCCAAATTATTGAATAGGAATCCTATGTCTTCAGCACTTGTATTGTCAAAACATCCCTCCACCTGAATAGCACTTATCAAGCAAATAGTGTGTCTGTCATCTGCAGAATGAGGTCACCAGAGGGGGGAATTTAGTGATGCTATCCCGCACGGTGGGTTAGTGTCAGCAAATTCAACCTCTGGGAACCTCATTCTGCTTAGGCCTCAACTGCTATGGGAGACTTAGGATCAGATTGAAGTTCCCCAGTTGAAGTTGGTGAGGTTCACCTGTTGGGCACCTCGATTATGCATTTTATCTTCTGCAAATTAGGGGATATAGAAACTACCCAGAAGGGAAAAACTAAAAACAATAATTAGAGACTATAGATACTTCCCAGAAGATGAGGCCTAAGTAGAATGAGGTCCCTAGATGGTGAATTTTGTGATGATAGCCCGCTCTGTGGGATAGCATCACCAAATTCACCCTCTTGGGACCTCATTCTGCAAATGACAGACACACTATTTACAGGCTTGGTACTTACACCATTCCAATATATATTTTTATAACTGAAACGGGAAAATCCATTCATTAATGAAAAGATAACTCTCCATCATAGGAACGACACGAAAATCTTTTCCAATTTATTTCTATAAACAATGTACAAGCTTTACATTTCGGCGCTGCCTGCAGGCCCTTTACGCTTAAGCTGAATGTTGAACATGTGAAAAATAAACTACGGAAATAAGTTCCACTGGGTCAACTTCCCAAAACTTATTACTTCGGTAGGCTACTTACACGATTAATGACCTAGCTATGTCTCCCATAGCAGATGAGGCCATGTAGAATGAGGTCCCCAGAGGATGAATTTAGTGATTCTAGCCCCCTGTGCAGGGTAGTGACACTAAATTCACCTCACCCTCTAGGGACCTCATTCTGCAAATGTCCGGCACCATATTTTGAGGCCAGCATAAGATGGTTCGTTTCAGATTTTACTGTCAAGAGTCTGTTGACAGACTTTGCTTAGAAAAAAGAATAGAGCTGTCACACTTGCGATTTAATTTATCCTACCATACATAATGTCACACTTACTTAGCAGTAGGTCCTTGCGATTCTAAAGATCTTGTTGAAGGTCTTATTTCATCTCCTGGCTGATCGTTACCTATAACAGAAAATGTGTTTTGGAATTCATATACAGTATATAAAGAATGTTCTGTAAACCATTTACCAAATATCAAGAATTTTTTTAAAACATTGTTCAAGTTATCATCCGGACAACCCATAGATTAGTTATTTTTTAGCAGAAAAAGGGATGTAACTCTGTCAAAACTCATTGGGCCACGACCGTTATCGAACTTGACCTAAGTTTTCTCAACTGTGAACCATGTACCAAATATAAAAAATTCTGATGAATATTGCTTAAATTACCATCTGGACAACCCAAAAACAGCGATTTCTAGGTCGAAATAAAAGGGGCATAACTCTGTCAAAAATCATCGGACTGTAACCAAATTTGAACTTGGCATGAATCTTCTCAAATGTGACCCACATACAATATATAAAGAAACTGTTGAATATTGCACAAGTACCATCCAGACTAGTATATGAGCTGTGGAAATTCACAATGCACATTCAAAAATCAGTTATCGTTAAAAACTCATATTTATAACTGAAATTTACAAGGAAGATAGGTATTGATTGTGAACATCAAACACACTCCACCCATTAAAATAGATGTTCATAAAATGCACATAATCCCTTTCACTCATATTAAAATACAATAACTTCTGTAACAGATATCTAGATCATCTACTGCATGAGTTGCAGATGGCAGCTATCCGAACATCTGAAGCAATGGTTTAGAGATTACATTAGTGACATAGATTCCTGGCCCTTATACCCCACACATTCGTTTCCTTTTACAGGCCTTATCCATTCATACAATTCTACCTCAGGCTACAGAAATTTAACCCTGTCATGATGGGAGCTGCACTGGGGCTGCATTAAAGAGCCTGTGCCAGTGCATTCTCTTATATATGCGAGTCTCCAATAGGGAGCCTCCCATATACAACAGAATGCACTGGCTTAGAAGGTCAAGGTAAATATTGTTAGGCCATTGTATTCTCGTATACAAGCGAGGCTCCATATGGGAGACTTGCATATATAAGAGAATCACTGACACATGGTTTTTGTAAAATTTAGGAAGCTCCAGTCATGAAAGAGTTAATAGCATGGTTTACGAACCAATACTACAACTTTTTTCCAATATTGTAAAAAAAAATTAAACTTTTTATTGATTGGTTCATGTTCTCTAGGATATGAAGTATTTGGTGAAGAAAATAGTAGATGGCATTTAAATTCTTTCCATTTGTGTTCTCCTTTTTCCAATTATTTTGAATATTTTAATATGGGAAGAAATACCGTAGTTTATTGTAAAAATTGAACAAAACATATAGTTTCCAAAAATCTTGTGAAATTCATATACAATTCCATTATTTGCCTATCGTTGAGGTGGTGATATATTTCCAATATTTATCAATCATTAGAGGTGGTGATGAATATTTTTTTTTATTATTTTTTTTCCCTCCTGCTTCTTTTTTCCACCCGAATGTTTGTAAAACAGGATAAAATATTGGTGTGGCCTCAATAGGAATGAAAATTCATATTTGATGCAATTTTTTCAGTCAGAAATCTGTTAAACTGTGCTAATGGATGAAAATTCACATGTCAGCACTGTGGATATAGTTTGATGACACTTTATGGAAGTGGAAAACCCTGATTGCCATTTATAGTATCAACAGAAATTTTATTGTTTGAATGACAATGCAGCTACAATAATTTGCTTCAAATTTCTATTAAATTGATGTAAACAAACGCATACAAACCTTTTTTTTTAAGGCTTTAAGGAATTTTCAAGGATAGCTGTTGATATTTAAGTACTTTTCAAGAACCAGCATCAACTTAACACTTTTAAAGGAGTGGGTTGACATTTAAGCACTTTTAATTTAGAGTATGAACCCTGGACTGATGTTTGATGTTCTTGATCTAACCACCCCAAACCGCTGTGTACCATCATCCATATAGAGGATCTCCAATGAGTTATGCTGGGATATAAGATTTTGATAAATTTGATTCACCAAGAGTCATAAGAGTTTCATAAAATCTTATATCCCAACATAACGAGTTGAAAATCTTGTAGATCACATGAAAAAAACTAGAGCTTTATGCCTTTTTAACATATCAAAATCTTGAAAAAATTTGGCTGAACCGATTCACATATGTATATGACAGTATTGGGCTTTTGCATTGTCTGGTGTTGGTGTCATGCACGGCTTTTCGAATATAAGAGGGGATTCATGTGATATAATGCTTTATTACTGAAAGTTTGCATATGAACTTTAGTTATACACTAGGCCCCTGCGAAGCTTCGAGAATCGATTCGATTCGCTAATCGGTCGTCCTGATTCGATTCGATTCGAGTGTCCGATTCGAGTATTTTCGAATCATTCATGATCAGACATCATATATAGGCAATCAACTCATTCAACTGTCATAACCCGATGAAAACAACCCAATTGTTATGCCCTATAAACTCAGAAATAATCGTGAGGCTCAAGAATTCGAGATCAAACGGATCGCCGCGTCGACCAATAATCTATAAATAGAACCAAAGTAGGTAATGTCGTAATGACTATTGAAGTGACGTAATTGGGAATTCCTGAGGCGTGTGTTTTCAAAATAATACAAAACCAAAATGGCTGAGTTTCGTTGCCTATTGAATTTATTAAAAGGCGAGAACAAATATGCGTGTAAACTCTGCACCACGCTTTTGTCTGTTCAACCCACGGGTACAACAACACATCTTAGGCTGCATGTCCAGCAGAAGCACCCTGCTCTGTTAGAGAGAACGACACAGACAGAAAATTCAAAAAAGCCTAAAGTTGAACTTCTAGAAAATTCGCAAGTAGGTGATCATGATTCTGCACCCAAGAAACGGTCCACGATGGGCCAACATTTCGTCCCCAAACACATAATTATGCCAAACACAAAAAAAAAGTTTGATGCAGCCCTTCTAACATTTGTTGTCGTTGATGGGAGACCTTTTGAGTCTGTATCGTAACGTTGTTGATTTTTTGGTCGAGTTGTTTATGATTTACACGAATCTAATGGTGTGTGTTCAACTTTTCTCCATAACAATCATGTTACATTTCGATGTCTGCGAAAGATGTAGATTCGATTCGATTCGCGAATCATTCTCGTGATTCGATTCGAGATTCGATTCGAAAGGAAATCCCCGATTCGCAGGGCCCTATTATACACATGAGTCATGATTCCTTGGGTACCTTTAACCCTTCCATGACTCGAGCTTCATGAAATTTTGCAAAAACCCTGTGCCAATGCATTCTCTTATATATGCGAGTCTCCCATAGGGAGCCTTGCATATATAAGAGAATACATTGGCCTAACAATATTTACGTAGACCTGTAAGCCAGTGCATTCTCTTATATATGCAAGGTGCCCTATGGGAGATTCGCATATATAAGAGAATGCACTGGCACAGGATCTTTATGAAAGGGTTAACAAGTAAATTGCTTACTATTCTGTGTGCCGGGTCGACTGCCGCTTCTTGTTGGAGGCCGCTGAGTCCCATTCATTTGGAGCCCAGTTCCTGGTCTGCTTGAACTGAAGAGAAATATGACTTATCACAGACATTTTTCAGGAAGTTGAACTCGCGGAACTGGTACAATACTAAATCAAGATTAGAACTTCTGTTTTAGTTATGACAGTCGAGCTAACCTTGCTTACCATGTACAGTAATACCCTAAATAATCGACTCCTTAACCACAGCAGAATTATGGGTAATTTTTCAGGATTTAGCCGGAAATATGGCTTGTTGTCATTCATAGGAAAGCTCTCAGTGAGAGCTTTCCAATGAATGGCAACAAGCCATATTTCTGACTAAAACCTGAAAAATTACCCATAATTATGCTGTGGTTAAGAGTCAATTATTTAGGGCATTACTGTATTTATTGACCATGCTTCTATACCCACATTTTAGCAAAACTGGCACTGATACAATTGTAATGGAGCCTTTCTTAGAAAATAGTCATATTAACTGGTTAGTCCCAATAAGTGTCCCTTGCATTGCAATATTTCCCCAGTAGGCACCATCGGTATCACATATGTCACTTTCTGTGTTAGTTTTAGTGAGTGTTGGTCATTCAGTAAATTTATCGAAAAAGCAAGTGATCAACGTTTTCAAGCCTTGAAATAGTGTGTCTGTCATTTGCAGAATGAGGTCCCCAGAGGGTGAATTTAGTGATGCTACCCCGCGTAGCGGGCTAGCATTACCAAATTCACCCTATGGGGACCTCATTCTGCTTACACCTCAGCAGAATGAGGTTCCCAGAGGGTGAATTTGGTGATGCTAGCTCGCTATGCGGGGGTAGCATCACTAAATTCACCCTCTGGGGACCTCATTGTGCAAATGACAGACACACAACTTCAAGGCTTGAACATTTTATTGGGAGCTGATTTTTAGCAGGAAGTGTGAAATCACCAGCACATCACGCAAAAGAATTGTTTTGTTTTTGTTTGTTTAAACATATTTTATTTGTTCATAATTTGATATATGACAAAGGGGATTGGAGGACAAGTTCTGTAATCACTTAGAATACCCTCCACTCCCTAGTATAATACACTGACAAATGTTAACACTGAAGACGAACAAACACAAGGTATATAAATATACAAACATATAATGAACAATATATGGAAAAAAAATTTAAACAGAATGGCGATTGTGGAGTAGAATCGGAAGTTCGGTACAGTGACGTGAGGGTTGAGTGTGTGTATGCTTCATCAACACGTTGGTCCCGTGCAACAAGTAAAATACGATAATGCAGGCATGTATCAATTATTCAATGCCTTAACATGGTCATAACTGGGATATATATTACATAGCAAACAAGGTACAAATATAGAATATATTCTATTATAAGTAGATTTTAAGTGTAAATGGCATGGGCAAAGTGTTGGGTTCTCTCAAATCGACCGGAATCTCTGATATATTTTTGACAATGACCCTTCAAGATAAGAACGACCCTTTGCCGCCCAGAGACTACAACAATATAACCTAGATCAGATTGGCCGGAGTGATGCACTTCGCAAAGAATTCATGCCAACCTTTATTCAGAAGACATGAACAGTTTTACCAGACAACTTTGATGCTGATTCCGTGTAGAAATGTCATTACATAGCCAAATTTCAGCGCGGGCAAAATATGTAGGTTGGTAATGGTCAGTGATTGACCATAGTACATGTGATGAACATTTATACCTCAAACCGTTATTTCTTATGTGCCGATTTTGTCTCAAATTATGACCTGTGGACACATGTTGCACTGGTGGTACTGTCACATAGGGCCCTGCGATATTATTTGAGATTTGATTCGATGTCACCGGTATGATTTGGAGTTGACACATTTTAATATTTGATAACTGATTTTTAATTGTGTTATAAGGATGGGTAGAACATATTATTTGAAAACTGGTCGATTGTGGGTGTACATGTAAATAAATCACTAGTTTATAAAGTTGTCATCATGACACGAAACTGTCTGCAGATTATGAGGCAATGTCACTGTAAATATATAAATTTGCATTTAGATTATTGTCTAACTTGCATTTTCCATATAAACATAATCTAAAATAATTACTAAACTTAATTGGAATGAATATAATGGATACAACCGGAGAATTGCACATGCATATGATGTCATTTTCTTTCAAAATTACTTACACTGAAATTCCTGGACGCATCATAGAAACAAATCTGTGACCACATTTGAGGGCATACACTTTATGACTGTGGATAGCCTATTTGATTCAAGGTTCGATATCAACATCAGCCTCCCGATTTGGTATCGGATTTTGAATCTGCCGTGGTAATTTCAACAATGGGTCATAACGAGTAATCCATATGTCAAATTTGAAAACATTCATAACTAAAACTAAAGTTATCACACGGAAACCAAAAAAATAATTGGCAAATTCTAAGTCGACAAGGACCATAACTCCGGCAAAAATGGGCGAACCGAATCAAAATTTGAATTTGACCTGTATTTTCATGTGGCTAATCTACATACAAAATTTGAAAACAGTCAGACAACTAAAACTAAAGTTATCATCTGGAAACCAAATTAATTGGCAAATTCTAAGTCGCCAAGGCCCAAAACTCCAGCAAAAATTGGCGGGCGGAACCCAAATTTGAAATGGACCTATATTTTGGGCTAGTAAACCATATGCCACATTTCATTCCATTCAGTTCAGACTTACTAAAGTTATCATCCGGAAACAAAAATTTGAGTACAAATTCCAACAAAAAGGGCCATAACTCAGGTGGAAATTGGCGGGCAGAACCCGAATTAGAACTTGACCTGTAATTTGTGCTAGTAAACCCACATACCAAATTTCCATTCAGTTCAGACTTACTAAAGTTATCGGACAGACAGATGGATTGACGAACCAATAACATAATATATTCTGTTTTTTTTTTAAAACAGTGTATAAAAACTGCTGGCAAAATAGTATAGCACACGGCTTTGCAGCAATTGCTTTGCAGCGGAGAGATGGCAAAGTAGTTTTAACATATGGCGTATTACCTAATGAGTTAAATAAGTGACTTCATAAGAAAACCTTGGATAGATGCATGAGTGTCACATAACATATGCATTCTCTCCCTTTGGGAGACTCGCATATATAAGAGAATGCACTGGCATAGGGTCTTTAATGCTGCACAAGCGCAGCTTCTGTCATGAAAGGGTTAAATTAGAGAAAATTGTGTTTTATACACTAACCTAGGATCATTCCCCCTCCGTGAGCCTGGTGTAGATGGTCGTTGCAGCAAGTCACCTTTGGCACTTTGCCCAGACTGAAATTAAGGAAAAAATGTGAAGGTGAAATAATGAACATACTAGATTTTTAACCCTTTAATGATGGGAGTCCTTACAAGGTCAAGGTAAATAGTGTTAGGCCAATGCATTCTCTTATATATGTGAGGCTCCTATGGGAGACTCGCATATATAAGAGAATGCATTGGCAAAGGGCTTTTGCAGAATTTCAGGAAGCTAGTCATGAAAGATTTAATAATATAATAAAGGATGCATTTGACTGGTTGTTGTTGTTATTGTTGGCAACTAAGTGGACTATTTGAACACCACAAACAAATAATATGCACGTATTTTTTATCATTTAGTCAAAAACTTGAAAAATCATGAAAATTAATGAAAAAATTATTTTCTGTAATTCAAACAAAATTTATTCATTCTGAAAGCATTGATACTGAAAAGTGAAAAAGATACAATAGCAGTATTTTTGAAACATCTTCTGAATTTGACATAGAGAATAAATTCTTCACTAAATAATCACTGATGAGTAGTTCCTTTCTTAGAAAATGTTAAGATAATAATTTAAACAAACAGCCTGGGCCGTTTGTTGAATTTATTATCTGAACATTCACACCAATTAATAGGATTCCTTCTGTACTTGTATTACCTTTTCACCTGCCTGTTGTTTGCTTTTATTTTCAATACATCCCTCCAGATGTATAATAGACCATTTCAAACCATACATTTATAACTTGGTGGGAAAATCCATTTAGTAAAGAAAGGGTTGAATAGAACTCACTTTCTTCCTATCTCTGGCTGAAGCAGAAGAAACTCGATTGTAGGCATGAAGTAACTTTTCGCCGCTTGGTTCTCCAGTCTGTGGACGGATTATCTCATCCTTGTCCAGATCTCCCTCTAGAGAATCTTGATCCTCCTAAACATCAATAGAATAATTTATCGTAAGAGTGATCTAAAGGGACCTTTTCAGTGATGGAGGAATTGAAACACTCTTTTTCCAATAAATGTTCAGTTTCTTGACTTTCATCAGCTTTATTTATAAGCAAGATTATAGTTTAGCAAGGGAAGCCTAACTATCTTAGTGTAGTATTTGTCGAGTTGAGTTCTTGTAAGTTGCTTGTTAAGTGTGATAACTTAGGTAATAAGTATTTGGTATACTAGTACTATGTTTATAGTTTAGTGGGTTTACTGATTTCGCTTGGGTTAAGCTCTTCATGTGTTTGTCACGATCAGCAATCGGATGTTTTGTCTGAATAAGTGGGACGAGGTCTTGTACTGTTTTGTTTATATAGAGAAATTCTGGGTGTCTGGGTTGTGACCTTTAGGTTGACCTTGGGTTGACCATGACCTAGATTTATTTGGTAAATGTTACATGTACTTTTATTTTTTAGTAAAGGTTACATGTACTTTTATGTAAGTGCATGAGTTCACAACAACTAGAGTTCGTGGAGGTTTCACATGTAAATGTTTGTTTGTGATGTCACAGTAGATTAGGGTATATAAGAGTTGAGTTTTTTGTATCTCCGTTAGTTTAGAATGACTTTGTTGGCATTCAGGTTCGGCAGTCGACCAATCTGACACAGGTGAACCAAACTCGAATACGGATAATAGGAACGCCAAACAAAGGCGTGTCCTGTCACATCCCGCCAAAAAACACCAAAAAACCTCACGAGTGAAAATAAATATCCCCCTAGACAAAATTCCTTTATACAAGGCCAGATGAAATGTCCGAATTAAAATTGTCAAGCGGAACAACACATAAAATTCCTAAAACTCTGCTTGACCGAACGACTTATACCTCTTAAAAATCTACAAGTTAGTATCCAACGAACTAATATCTGCACACAGGAGCCATACGCACAAAGACAAAAAGAGAAACACTCCTTGAAGCTTCACTTAACATTATACAAATCAACAAAGAACTCACACAATCCCGACTTGACCACAACAAATCGGAATTCATTGCCAAAAGCACTGAACTCAATGCCTCATTCTCACTTACTGAAAGAAACGAGGCAGAAGAAGCAATAGACACACTCCTAACAAGACTCAATTTGGAGCTAAGACAGAGGAACATGGTCAGACTAGAATACCTAAAAAAGAAAAAGGTCAAAGACCCCTTCTTCATTTCAGTCACTGAAATCAGACTGAAAAAAGATACCCTACCACGCAAACACCCTCTAAAGGCCAAAACACGTATAACACATCACAGTACTGATGAACCAAGCACAAATAATTTAACTAATATACTCAACATTGCCAAAGCCCTGGCCAGTATACAACTCCCAAATACTGGGCAATAACCTTATGGTACACCCCCCTGAAACCCGACAGGACATATACCTCAAACACTTGACACAAGCACTCAACAAATAATTTATAAAAAATAAACCCCTCCCAACAATCTTGTTAAACTATTACAACAAGAATCCAACAACACATTAGGGATATATCAAATGCTCACAAAAAGCTAGTCAGTAAACACAACTACCACTTATATCATGTCACATATCTCACATACTGACTTAGACATCGAGAACAACACTCGACGTCGGTTGAACCATAATATAAAACTGGATGTTCCAACTAAGGACGAACTATCCAGAGGGCATGAACAGGTCAGACACCTTAGGGTGAATAATATTAATCTCTTTATTTATAAGGAGTTGGTTACATTCTAAGAGGACATCATAAACACAGCTTTACATTAAAGGCACACTTAATTTTCGAATGCCCAGATCAAAATACACACAACATATTCCATATTATATTGGAAGAGAAACCAAAAATATATATATTCCACCAAAACAGCTGTGGCCTAGGCATGTCCCCCAATGATAGAGATGCTCACATTCATTCCAAAACTTCCCATAATGCATCAGAATTCAAGCTAAGAGATAGAAATTTAGTTGGTTTTGTATCTTCACTCTAGGTACACTTGAGACAATGATTCAATTTGAGATTTGATGTGATTTTGAATCTTTTGACTGATTCACAGAGCCCTAATACATACTGAGAATGGCTTTAAATTTGTTGGTATAAATTTTTGTGGTTCAGCCATTTATAACTTTTTCATGGGTTCATAAATTTGTGGGTCCGCCGGTACAAACCGTCACCTCTAATTCCCCAATAATAACAATCATATCCAAATAATAAAATTGTAGCCACCTTGGCGAGCCATCCAAAATTGCGCGTCCGCACTGCAGGCATAATTATCAAGCATTTGTTGCCGACCATCGAGAATGTTAAAAATAGGATTTTAATTCATAAGCAAACATAATCTAGGTGAAACTATTCTTTTCTCAAAACAATAAATGCAAGAATGGGAATTTACCGAAGTCCACATCTGATTAATCTGCACCATATAATCCCCCCCAAATGGCCAACTACATAATGCATATATGTCTCTTTAAAAAGCTGGTTACGTGTAAAAAAGTAGACTTGTGATTGTGTGTGGCTTCACAAAAGCTCGACTATGATATGTGACTGTTAATAATTAATAAGTGAAACATGTGTTATTTATTTGTATGAAGTTAGATCGATTAAACATTATATTAGACCATAGCTACTCTTCCATTAATATACTCCCATATCGATAGAGTTACCTCCCTATGCTTTGAATGTACATCAGGTCAATAGAGTTACCTCTCACATGACATTTCTCAAAATGGCAACTGCGATAGTTTTGAAGATAATTTATTCGTGGGTTTTTTAATTTCATGGTTATCAACAACCATGAAAACCACAAAAATTGGACCACCACGAATAAGTGTACTTTTACAGTATTAGGATTTATAATAAGGACAATTCTAAATGAAGGTATTTTATATCATAAAATAAATTGACAGACAATGAGTTTGTTTACACAAATTCAGCGTATATTATTATCTTATATCTAAGAGCTCTTTCCATCAATGTATCACATTATTATAATCAATAAATTTGAAAAATTATCAAGGAAATATGGGTTGATACAAAAAACGGACTTGGCACTGAAAGGGTTAATTAAAGATCACTTACTTCCTCATCTTCATCTTCTTCATCATCTGATTCATATTCATCTCCATTCTCATCTACAAAAAAAAAATTATTTTCATTGAACACGTTTTATAAATTTTATATTCTATTGGCAGCTCACAATGTCATTCTAATATACACAACGCAAATTGACTCTCGTTGAAGGAATCATTGTTGTTTGTTTCTGATTATCAATACTGGCAAATAAAGTACTAAATTGTGCGAAGTTCAGAAATTGTCCTCTAAAATGATACAATCGATGTGGTTGGAATTTTTGGCAATAATAAGTGATTAACCCTTTGGAGTGTAGAACGACATATATGTTGTCTATCGGTTGAGGAGTAGAACGACATATATGTTGTCTATCGGTTGAGGAGTAGAACGACATATATGTCGTTTCAGGAAGTGTTATTTTATGTAGACATAAACTTCAATACATCATCTGATTTATAAATGATTTGTATAGGAGTTATTTAGATTAATTTAATGTCCCAAATGTATAAGTGCAATCGATTATGATAACACACGTTAACAAAAACATAAACATAAATTAAAACAAATTATTGGAGCCTTTTGACCCGAACTTGTTAATAATTATTGCTATGACGTTGACATTAAATTTACTCATGATGTCATGTATATGACCTTACAGATACTCTCCAAAGGGTTAAGTACAACATTCAGCAGGCACACTGATTGGCTATTCATGTTTGAGATTCAATTCAAAAGTGAATATGTGACCCGCCATATCAAATCCAGTCGTAAGCCGGGATTTTTTTACCCTGTGCCAATGCATTCTCTTATATATGCGAGTCGACCATAGGTCGCCTCGCATATATAAGAGAATGCATTGGCCTAACAATTTTTTATCATTTTGTTGAAATAAATGTTTCTTACAATTTTTAGGACATAAAATAAAAAGCATCCATTACCCTGCAGGGAGCCCCACACATATATAGAAGCATATAGAAGAGTGTCGTCTGCTCATGTTTGTCTGGGGTTCTGTATGGGTGAAATTATAAAATTGTTAAAGAATACAAGAAAAAATTATTAAAATTGTAAAAAATTGTTAGGCCAATGCATTCTCTTATATATAGGTCACCTCGCATATATAAGAGAATGCGTTGGCACAGGGTAAAAAAATCCCGACTTACGACTGGAGTTGATATGGCGGGTCACATATTATTAGGTGTATTTTGTAGAGCAAATCACTATTTGGCTTTAACTTACTGGAATTGAGCTGTTTTATAATGAATTCAATCTGTCGGTTCATGTCAGCATTGTCTGGTTTTATGAAGCATTTTAGGATCTCCTCCATATCCTGACAATAAAAATGGAAAAGTAAATGACACCGAAGCTTATTTTGACATCATCAAGGTACTGCAAAGTTTGTCAAACAACAAGCAAAAAACAGAAAGTGTGATAGCAGCCATGATTCTAGGTTGAAGGTTGATAGCTAACAATAACATTTGCAAATTTGTTTGATTGCTTTTTTATATGATTGATTCAAGAGTTTATTTGACTAATGCCCAAATCAAAAACAAAAATGAATCTCATCCAGAACTGCAGTTCATACCTTTCTTATTAAGAAGTTTATAAATGTTTAATATTGTCAAAAAATAAAATAAAAAAACTTTTAATATCATAATTTCATAAATATATTTTGGATTTTGATTGAAACAATAATTAACTTCTTGGTAGAATGTCTGTAGTTAGTTAGATTATAGACTGAACAAAAATGCATACTATCAATAGTACAAAAAGTAACAGCTACCAACTATAAAGATTAATCATCTACCTATTTAGTCAAGATAAGAGCAACTGTGCAGTGTGACACTAATGTTTTTTTGTTATATTCATTTTACAAATTATAACAAAAAGAAATAAACATTATAAAAAAAAACTTTTGCAACTGCTATTTATCCCTTTCTATACTAAATACTCATTGATGAGTACATATACAGTAATGCCCTAAATAATCGACTCCTTAACCACAGCAGAATTAAGGGTAATTTTTTTCAGGATTTAGTCGGAAATATGGCTTGTTGCAACAAGTCATATTTCCGACTAAATCCTGAAAAATTACCCATAACTCTGCTGTGGTTAAGGAGTCGATTATTTAGAGCATTACTGTAATTCCCTTAGGAAATTTTAAGATAATAAGTTTACCTCTTGTTGAACTTATTACCTGCCATTCACGAACAACCGAGAAAGTGGTATGGAGTTTTGAACCAATCCAACCAGAAATGTAGTCAGTGGCCACATTATGTCACACATGCAAATTTGAAAGAATATTGATAGAGTAAATCTATTTCAGGACAATAGTTAGCATATAAATGTATATAGACAACTATAAGAGCAATGAATAAATACAGAAAATAACTGAGCACAAATAAATATATGCAAACAATAAGTTAGCACAAACAAGGACAGGCGACACCAATTAGAATGTCTGGTTTACGAACACCGCCCACAACTTTTTTAACAAAGTTGCAAACAAAAAACAAAAAAACAAAAAACATTAAATAGTATGCTTAAATCTGAAAAAAAAACCTCAAAATGTAGATATTCTAACTATTTATCAATAACACTTTTAATAAATGTGTAAAGCAGCCATTCCCGCTCTGTTATTTGTATGCACAGTTATCTTTATCTTTAACTTGGAACAAAAACCGAGGTAATACGAAATTAACCTACAAGCAAGTGTCGGGGGGAAAACTGAAATAAAATGTATTTTCGCAAATCATGTAAAATTTCACGCAATTTTCAATTTTTTTTATTGTTGGTTGATTAGAAACTTTTTTATATTTGTTTTATTCCCTCCTGCATCTACTCTTTTTCTGGCCAGATGTTCGTAAACCAGACTTTAAAATTGGTGTCGCCTTATTCAGAAAATATCTGAGTTGGAGTGTCAAGTTGAGATAAACATACTCTCATAAAGAGACAGAACAAAGTAGAAACCTACCATAGCCTTAGCATCTTCACGGATGGACGGCATTGCCAAGATGCTGTATAAAGCACCATTCACATATGGACGAATCTGGAAACAACGGATAACACTTAGATTATAAACACACCAATAAGTCTATTTTAGACCAATTCAGAAGATATAATGTGTAACAGGTTCAGTAATGCCCTAATTAATCGACTCCTTAACCACAGCAGAATTATGGGTAATTTTTAAGGATTTAGTCGGAAATATGGCTTGATTACTTAGGGCATTACTGTATAGTTAGGTAGGTATACAGTACAATAATATAAATATGAACATGGAACCAAGTTAGCATCTGTTGAATATATGATAATGGTTGTTGTATAGCGCATGTGCTTCATCAAGGGAGGATTTTTGCAAGGTTACCTGGGATATGTTGAGATAATCAGTCTGTTTGTTTCCTCCAAATGATTGAATATGAATCATATGACTTCTGCACTTGTATTATCAAAACACCTCCAAATGAAGAATGGATCATTCCAATGTATAATTTTATAACTGAATGGCAGAATCTATTTTGGAATGAAAGGTTTAAAAGTAAGGACCCGGAACACTTACCTCTTCATTGTCATGTCCCAAGAGATCACTGAGTACCTTCAAAATATTTTTGGCAGTTTCCTGACATCGCCTTTTACCTAAAATATTAAACCAAATTTTCTAAGTATACATCTCTTCCACCATGCCTCTATCAATCTAGCAGTCTAGGAAAGCTTTCTGTATATAGAGGATCTACAAAGAATCCCCAGTTCATAGCAAAATTTACAAAACGAGTCCAGACCTAATTTACTGGATGAGTTTTGGAAATTTCACTATAAACTGGGGACGAGTTGTAGATTCTATTTATTACTTGATCCAAAACCTCAATAAAACATACTTAAATCAATAAATGAGATGTTAAAGTAACAGTGGCTTCTATAAGGCCTGCGATGACATTTCTCATGACTATTCGTTGTTTGCCTGCAAAAAGAAAAAGTCAAACCCATGGTTGAGATATATGAGCAGCCGGACGGAATTCCAACATTTTCAGAAAAACAAAGAGGGATAACGCTTAAACGGAAAATTTGCACAACATCAATGATCCCTCTTTTGAAAGCCCTCCTGACGCCAAACCTGCATACCAAACTTTATCGAGATCGGATAACCCATTGTTGAGATATATGAGCAGACTGACGGAAATCCAACATTTTCAGATAAACAAAGAGGGATAACTCTCAAACAGAAAATTTGAACAACATCAATGATCCCTCTTTTGAAAGCCCTCCTGATGCCAAAACCTGCATGTACCATATATCATCTAGATCAGATAATCCATGGTTGAGGTATATGAGCAGGCAGTCGGTATGACGAATGGACGGATGCATGTAATCCAGTATACCCAGGTACACCCCCATCTTTTGGATGGGGGCATAATAATAATTTTACTCTACTGTGAGGATAAAAAAATGGCACTTATTGGAAATTGTAATAGTTTGTCATCGCTGGATGGCTTAGTTTATGGCAGCACAATGTGCTATGCAACGTACTGACTGAGGAACTCACCTGCTGTTCTTAAACAGAGATTCATGAGGAGTGCTACAGAGTACTCGAGTGTGTAATCTGACAGGGAATCATTGTCCTCCAGCATCGCCACGAGCCATTCAATCACACCCTTATCAATCATAGCCGCCTGTATGTTCCTCCTACAATAAATCATTATTACATTCAATCACACCCTTATCAATCATAGCCGCCTGTATGTTCCTCCTACTATAAATCATTATTACATTCAATCACACCCTTATCAATCATAGCCGCCTGTATGTTCCTCCTACAATAAATCATTATTACATTCAATCACACCCTTATCAATCATAGCCACCTGTATGTTCCTCCTACAATAAATCATTATTACATTCAATCACACCCTTATCAATCATAGCCACCTGTATGTTCCTCCTACAATAAATCATTACATTCCTATGTGTGTTTTTTTTGAAGAATTAAGTATGTACTCAGTAGTTTTGCTTGCAAAGCTTTGTTTACTAAATACTCATTGACCAGCAGTTCCCTTAGGAAATTTTCAGAGAAAAAGATAGGTCATTTGTATAATTTAATAACGAACATTTCCCAAACAATGAATAGGATTCCTTCTGCACTTATATTTTATCTGTAGCCTGCTTATATATCCTGAACACCTCTCCAGATGAATAATAGACCATTCCATTGTATACTTTTTTAACTGAAGGGTGAATCTATTCAGTAAAGAACTGTTTAAACACTACACTGATATCTGTTTATTTAATCAGAGTTTGTCATTGTTTCAGCTGCTAAAAAATATGATGTTGTCAGTTTTATGAGTTAAAGAAAGACTGTGGTGAGGGTTAGTTTCATAAGGATATCATATGAATCCTTCTGAACTTGTATTATCTTTTCGTCTGGTTTTATAAGTTGAACATCCCTCAAAATAAATAATAGACCATTACCATGTATACTTCTGTAGTGAAATGGGAGAATACATTTAATAAATAAAGGGTTAAGTATGTACTCAGTAGCAGGGTTTCCGCCAAGGGGAAATTAATGAGTCCGTATTGGGGAAACACATAACGCGACGGGACGACCATTTTGTTATTTGACACTGAAAAGTAGCCATTTCCTTGCACCTGAGTGTCCCACAAAGCAATCCAAAGCTACGTATATTACGCAAGTCGATCATTTTCCGTGGGTGCATTAATTCTGTTGATGGTATCCAGATAATTAATCATGTAATTACGCACGTATTTAAAGACTGCCGTCTGATTGAAGACTATATCAAGCTACAAGTTACAGTGTTTAAAAATTTATAACTTACAATAAGATTAAGGGTCCTGCGAATATTCGATATTCGATTCGAGATTCGATTCGAAAGTCAAATTCGATTCGAATTCGAGTCGAAATTTCCAACTCGAAATTTCGAATATATATGGATGAAATTATTAGCTGCTTACGAACACGTATACACGTCGATCTTAGCTGTTTCTGTGCCATTTAATTCCCTAAAATTATGAATATGTGCGCTTTATAATTCTTATTGTACATCACGAATGTACGCATGCTATTAAATATATTTATGGCCAGTAATTAGCCACCAGATTAGGACCACTAAATACGTCTGAATTCTAGCTTTGAACATGGTTGCCAAAAGCTGTGAAATCGCCGTTGGACCGACGACGCACGTAAATTATAATAACTATGAGACTGAGCAACTGCTAGCGTTATCTGCCGACTGTCTCAGGTTCCGCGTTATTTGTATGTGACATCGTTGATGATGTAAAGTTCACGTGTTTCAGGGGTCGAAAAGTGCATGTTGTTGGAGTTTTCATTTGAAGTTGACTGTCTGTTTCGGAGCGTTCCTTTGGCACTTGACAATAAGTCGTCCGTTATTCATGTTTATTTTAAACATGATAAGCTTCTCAGGCAGTGCAAGAACTTACACGTGTGACGAATACAACATGGTGTATAAATCGCAAGCATCTGGGACAACGACCCATCTATGGAATCATCAGTTCCAGAAGCACCCAGTACTACATAAACAGGCTATCCTGCAGCTGTTGTTGCATCTTCAAGTTTACAACAACGGGTGTTTCCGAATGCCCATTTGCAATTTTGCATGTGCATGCAAACTGTACAAACTTTGCGTGATTTTAGTTCCGATAGGCCGGTTATATATTAAATTATTAATCATCGTGACGTCCGCATGGACGTTTCGATCATTTTTTTTTCTTCTCGACAATAATCAATTGAAGTTAATAGTATTGCGATTGACGGTTGATCGCCACATAAGTTATGATGGAACTTCATGGAAGTTCATAGAACGTTTCAAACGTCATCTAATCCTTGGCAAAACATGCCTAATTGAGAATGCAACACACACGTATAATTCGATTCGATATTCGATTCGAATTCTTCAGTTCGATTCGATATTCGATTCGATCAAAATCTCCAATTCGTAGGACCCTAGTATAATGAAACTAAACACTAAAAAGCATCTATGCATTGTCCATAATACCTCGCTGGGAGAATTGAATTAAGTATTTCCTAGAATTTCAAGTAGCTTCCGTGAAAATGAAACTGATATATTCCATGTATTCTGTCAATCGTAAAACTATTTGTGCGCTGTGACGTCAAATATACTGCAGGGTTTGTCTGCAGGAGATATTTATAGTGGCGAAATAGGAATGGTATAGCGAAATCTTTCAAACTCGGAACGCGTAGCTTGTCAATAGTCTGTATTAGTCCAACAACTGATGACCGCTGCTATAGAGTTTTAGCCAACGTGTTATAAAATATAATTGAGTTTTGGCGGGAAATGGGAACATGTGCGCCGTTGTTTATGTTTGGGGACCCAGGCGGGACAACGAAACTATTATTGACCGTACTTTGACTTTATCTCCATATTGGGGGGGGGGGGGGGGGTAAATATTTTGTGTTTATCCTCCATGCATGT
Organism: Siphonodentalium dalli; assembly: GCA_032622095.1. Classification (NCBI taxonomy): domain Eukaryota; kingdom Metazoa; phylum Mollusca; class Scaphopoda; order Gadilida; family Siphonodentaliidae; genus Siphonodentalium; species Siphonodentalium dalli. The sequence goes on from CP136064.1 coordinate 108,340,100, forward strand.
AATATGGGTCAAATGAATGGTGTTGTCACTATGAATTCCTGCTATAAAGACTGATTTGGGACAGGTTCCATATTATAATAGTACGATAGCACGGGATCTCGGAGGTAGATACCTCCTTTGGTAGGAGAACCGCCTGTTGGCGTATGTTGATCCCTACTCTGCCTAACTCAGCAATTCGGCATTCTTTGATCAAATTATGTAATCGTACGATAGCACGGAATCTCCGAGCGTGAGTAGTTTCAACCACATAAATCCCGTGCAAAATAATATCCGTACTCAGCAGTCCGACATTCTTTAATGTTACCGCGACATTTATTACGCTGTATATAACGTCGCTATTTCAATGCACACCAAACATTACGTTATAGTTTTGGCGCTTTGATTTCAAAGGGTTACACTGTACCGGTAACACACCAGTTTCACCAGTATTCTGTTTAACCCCCAGAACTCCCGTTGCAGACGGATTTTTTATGACATATTGCTACTGACTTTTGGTACATGTATGAATCAAACAGATCATCTGCGAGGGGAATGGGTCCATCCGACCGCAGCTGGCCTGGAGGAAACCCTGTCAGTAGGGACAAAAAGCTCTGCTTATAAGTATTCTGTAACTAGTATGGACATATTCTGTATCAAGTACAACAATTTCAACAAACGATTGTACCACAAACACTGGCATACCTCCACAGTGGCAAATTGAAACATGGACAGGACAGACCCATAAGTCTGAAGAATCATTAAACAAATCCAGGATTGAATGTTGAGCCAATAAAACAAGTTTGGTAAAGATCAACTAACCCTCACTGAAGTTTCATCCGGAAAACCCAAATTTTAAATTTGAAAAAGGTCCACAACTCTGGTAAAAGCGGGCAGATAAAAAATTCCATTTAATTAACATTAACTGAAGTTATCATTTGAAAACCAAGATTAAAGTCGAAAAAGGTCCGTGACTATGATAAAAATCTGCAGAAAGAACCCAAAATCAAATTTGACCCATATTTTATGGTTGTAAACCTGCATACCAAATAGTAGAGGCTCTTATGTCCATTTTTAGCTCAACTTACTTTTGTAAGTTTGAGCTATTGCCATGGTTTGGCGTCCGTGTGTCTGTGTGTCCGTGTGTCTGTCAACAATTTCCTTTGGCGCGGGCTACAGGTCGTACCTTTGGTCTGATCTTTATGAAATTTGTCATGAATGTTGACATTGACATGTAGATGGGAAAGAGTCATTTTGGGGTCATACGGCCAAAAAACATGGCCGCTGGCAGCCATCTTGGATTTCAAGATTCAATCCATTGGCGCGGGCTACAGGTCGTACTGTTCGTCTGATCATCATAAAATTTGTCATGGATGTTAATAATGACATGTAGATGCGAACGAGCGATTTTGGGGTCGTTCGGCCAAAAAACATGGCTGCCAGCAGCCATCTTGGATTTTACTCTTTGCATGACTAAATCCTTTGGCGCGGGCTACAGGTCGTTGCGTTGGTCGGAAGTTTATGAAATCTGTCATGGATGTTAACACTGACATGTAGATGGGAACGAGTGATTTTGGAGTCGTTCGGCCAAAAAACATGGCCGCCAGCAGCCATCTTGGATTTTACTCTTTGCATGACTAAATCCTTTGGCGCGGGCTACAGGTTGTACCTTTGGTCTAATCTTTATGAAATTTGTCATGAATGTTGACATTGACATGTAGATGGGAACGAATCAGTGTGGGGTCATTCGGCCAAAATAACATGGCTGCTGGTGGCCATCTTAGATTTCAAAATTAAATCCTTTGGCGCGGGCTACAGGTCGTACTGTTAGTCTGATCATCATGAAATTTGTCATGGATGTTAATATTGACATGTAGATGGGAACGAGTCATTTTGGGGTCGTTCGGTCAAAAAACATGGCCGCCATCAGCCATCTTGGATTTTACTCTTTGCATGACTAAATCCTTTGGCGCGGGCTACAGGTCGTAGCTTTGATCGGAAGATCATGAAATTTGTCATGGATGTTAACAATGACATGTAGATGGGAACGAGTCATTTTGGGTTCATTTGGCCGAAAAACATGGCCGCCAGCAGCCATCTTGGATTTTACTCTTTGCATGACTAAATCCTTTGGCGCGGGCTACAGGTTGTACCTTTGGTCTAATCTTTATGAAATTTGTCATGAATGTTGTCATTGACATGTAGATGGGAACGAATCATTGTGGGGTCATTCGGCCAAAAAACAATGGCTGCTGGCGGCCATCTTAGATTTCAAAATTCAATCCATTGGTGCGGGCTACAGGTCGTACTGTTCGTCTGATCATCATGAAATTTGTCATGGATGTTAATATTGACATGTAGATGGGAACGAGTCATTTTTTGGGGTCGTTCGGCAAAAAAACATGGCCGCCAGCAGCCATCTTCGATTTTACTCTTTGCATGACTAAATCCTTTGGCGCGGGCTACAGGTCGTAGATTTTATCTGAAGATCATGAAATTTGTCATGGATGTTAACAATGACATGTAGATGGGAACGAGTCAATTTGGGGTCGTTCGGCCGAAAAACATGGCTGCCAGCAGCCATCTTGGATTTTACTCTTTGCATGACTAAATCCTTTGGCGCGGGCTACAGGTCGTACCTTGGTCTAATCTTTATGAAATTTGTCCTCAATGTTAATATTGACATGTAGATGGGAAAGAGTCATTTTTTGGGGTCGTTCGGCCAAAAAACATGGCCGCCAGCAGCCATCTTCGATTTTACTCTTTGCATGACTAAATCCTTTGGCGCTGGCTACAGGTCGTAGCTTTTATCGGAAGATCATGAAATTTGTCATGGATGTTAACAATGACATGTAGATGGGAACGAGTCATTTTGGGGTCGTTCGGCCGAAAAATATGGCTGCCAGCAGCCATCTTGGATTTTACTCTTTGCATGACTAAATCCTTTGGCGCTGGCTACAGGTCGTAGCTTTTATCGGAAGATCATGAAATTTGTCATGGATGTTAATATTGACATGTAGATGGGAAAGAGTCATTTTGGGGTCATTCGGCCAAAAAACATGGCCGCTGGCAGCCATCTTGGATTTCAAGATTCAATCCATTGGCGCGGGCTACAGGTCGTACTGTTCGTCTGAACATCATGAAATTTGTCATGAAAGTTAATAATGACATATAGATGGGAACGAGTGATTTTGGAGTCGTTCGGCCAAAAAACATGGCCGCCAGCAGCCATCTTGGATTTTACTCTTTGCATGACTACATCCTTTTGCGCGGGCTACAGGTTGTACCTTGGTCTAATCTTTATGAAATTTGTCATGGATGTTAATAATGACATGTAGATGGGAACGAGTGATTTTGGGGTCGTTCGGCCAAAAAACATGGCCGCCAGTAGCTATCTTGGATTTTACTCTTTGCATGACTAAATCCTTTGGTGCGGGCTACAGGTCGTAGCTTTGGTCAGATGGTCATGAAATTTGTCATGGATGATAACAATGACATGTAGATGGGAACGAGTCGTTTTGGGGTCATTCTGTCCAAAAACATGGCCACCAGCAGCCATCTTGGATTTTACTCTTTGCATGACTAAATCCTTTCGCGCGGGCCATTTTGGATTTCAAAATTCAATCCATTGGCGCGGTCTACAGGTCGTACTGTTCGTCTGATCATCATTGTAGGTCGTAGCTTTGGTCAGATCTTCATAAAATTTGTCATGGATGTTAACAATGACAAGTAGATGGGAACGAGTCCTTTTGGGGTCAATTGGCCAAAAAACATGGCCGCCAGCAGCCATCTTGTATTTTACTCTTTGCATCACTAAATCCTTTGGCGCAGGTTAGACATTTCAATTAGCACCTTTCCTATTCCTCCATTTACTGTCAACCATTAAATTATTCCCCTACCTAAGTTGAGCTACAGTGTCATTGACACTTTCATTTGGCTCCCGTGTGCATTTTGTGAAGAAATATAGCCACTATGCTCATGATGTTGCTTGATATCTCGGGCACCAGAAAACAAATGTTAGACACCTGGGGGTCGCGACTGGGTGGATTTATGACGTCATCAAGATGGCCGCCATCCAAAATTTCAGAGTAGGCACTGAATCAGTTTGATTAATAGCTAGTAGTGAATTTATGGTAGGAAATATAATATTACTCTACTGTTGTGATACTATGATAACAGGCTTCACTTTGACAGAAAAATTGACCACATTTAACCAAGATGGCCGCCAAAATGGCGACCGAAGTTCGGGAAAATGATGATTTTTCACAAATGTCTCTTAAAACATTCACGGTTGTTTGAAATCGGTGGCTAATAGCAACTTAATTTTAAATAAATTTGAATACCTAATCATTTGAACATGATAATATGTCATACTTTGGGTCTTATTCCTACAAAAAAAGGTCGTCAAAATGTGAATTCATAAATATGCTATGAAATTTTACCAAATATCGATTTTGTAATTCGAGCCAAGTGTTAGCCATAAAATAGCTGAATTTGATGACAAACATTTGCAACAGGTTTAAACATATAGATTGCCATATAATTACAACCAAAAAAGTGCATCTGTAATCAAGATGGCGACCAAAATGGTTGGCAAAATTGATAAATCACTCAAATTTGTCAAATTTTCTTTGATATCACTCCTAATGATCGATTTAGTGAATATATTTGCTCCGTGTTGGCGTAATAACATGGAGATATGAAACAATAAGAATAGTTTGTGAACAATGGCTGTTTATACTCAAGAATTCGAGAGAATGAAACGACGAAAATGAGATGAAATCATCAAAATGACAACCATGAACAATTTCAGAGTTGGCATTGAGTCTGGGAGGAAAATTTAGATAGTGAAATGATTATGTTTCGCGACGAATAATACCATTTGGTCACACTTCCTCTTGACGGTGCAATTTGGACCTCAAAATCCAAGATGGCTCCAAAAACGGCGACCGAAATTCTAATAATTGATGATTTTTCACACTCGCCTCTTAAATTATTCACAGCGGTTTGAAATCGGTGGCTAATAGCAACCTTATTTTGAATAAATTATACTATCTAATCATTCGACAACCATGATATGTTAGATTAACATATTATTATCCATATGAATCTAAATTCAGGATGGTGACTCAGATGGTTACCAAAATGGAGAAATCATCCAAATTTGCTAGTTTTCATTGATAACGCTCCGAAGGTGGGTTTCAGTGACTACTGGTAAACACATTTGTTCCCCTGTTGACAAAAGTGCCAGGAATGCTGATACAATCTGATACAATATGAATAGTTTGCGAACAGTAGCTGCTTATATCCGATTTCATGAGAATGGAAACAGAAACCATGAAAAGTAGATAAATTCATCTGATGTTTACCTATTTGAAAATATCCAAATCTGAATTTATGCTGATTACATCCATCATTACATGTACATCGGAAATGTCCTGATTGGGTGACTCGACTTGAGAAAAATCCCTACCTCAACAATAAGGCTGTCGGTATTGCGCAACACTTTAATTTCTTCCCCTTGATATCGACCCCCTTATGGGGTTTGGATAAGAATTTTTCACTTGACTCCTGTATTGATCATGTAATGCCATCATACTAAGTCAATTCTACCGAAATTCAGCTGCTCACGGAAATTAATTGAATGGACATCACACAATGCAGTACCCAAAAACAGTAGTGGCATATAATGCGTTGACATTACAGACATCTTCCATGTTAACAAGCTTAATAATTAGTGTATACTAAATCCAAATATAAGAATAGGAGCTAATATTTGTGTGATTCGTTCTTATTAATATACATGTACGAAAACACAGGGTATACTTTTGTGAAACTGAGAAAATTTACAATTGCTTGTCCTTGAATAACATCTAGTTGCTTTGTCGCAGACTACCAAACGAGAGCGTACAGATGTGCGCTCTATGTGTCTTCTGTGAAGAAGAATCCCATTAGCGGATTTCTACCAGACCTCTGCTTATAACATGCGATCTATAGCGACTAGAGATAAAGTATGTTCAGGTTCGTACCAAAACAGAAACTGCTGTGGAGCTCTGGACAGCTCATAGGTCAACTCACTGACTCCACACCCAAGATTTGCGAAAGCGTGGCTGATTTTGATCGAGCTAGGATATGAAGATAGCCTCATATAATGAGTTAAATTGGTATACATGTGTATTTGAGTTCCACAGAGATAGTTTTCTGGACATCGCATATACTGCAAGCAGTGTTCGCGCTGGACCGAAAAAAACTTTAGCCAAAAGTTTAGCCAAATGAAAAAAACTTTAGCCAAATGTTTTTTGGCCAAATTAAAAAAAACTTTGGCCAAATTAAATCATCGTTTTCTGGTCGGTTCACAATTAATGACTAAAACGTAAAATCTAACATACACAGGTAAAATACACAATAATTTAAATAATTTTGATGAACTGGAAGTATTTTTATATATATTATTTATTAAACATTTATTAATCTTTATGTGAAAGAGTGATTGGGGGGGGGGGGGGGTGTAACCCGGGATTGTCCTTCTTAGTGTCATTATTTTTTTGTTTTATATCAATATCTTTTTTAAATCATTAAATATTTATCCTTGCGAAAATATCTAAGTGACATCTGGAAACTAATAACTTAATATTGTTACGCCATTATCAAATTACAATCTGTCATAAAAGCATGCATATTATTTTGACTGTATCGGTATTGACAACAAATAGCCACAAAATATATGTCGTGATTCACATTGGCTGATTAAGCTATTGTCTTACACTTGGTGCTCATAAACCTCGACCGTCATAAATACAATGTCATCATAAACATGCATTGTGCAGGCGCGCCGTGAGTGACCAGACAGACAATGGGCTGAATGGGGGATTAGGGGATTAAATGTAAAAATTAATAATGACCTTTTGCTGCTTCGTGCAGAGTGACGTAATCTTTCTCCAGATTAAAACAGCCTGTTACGAACAAATAGCTTATATACCGGCGTTAATGCACTTTACAAAACATTGCTTTCTTCACATTGTCATAATTCAACCACGGTCGGTTTAATGTCCATGCGTCTTTGATTGTCCGTCTTGTGATAACTAAAGATGATTGCATATCACTTTGTGATCGCTTGGTTGATAGAGTTGTCGATCGGGTTTCCCTTTGTACGATATTTCATAAGTACGAAAATAATGAAACACTTTCGTCGCCTAACTTCGTCTTGAATGTCGATCTATTGAGCGCTTTTATTAATTAGCTTTCTGACTCCATGCTTTCAGTCTCCATTTGGGTTCAAAAAAAGTTTAGCCAAAAATTTAGCCAAATGAATTTTTTATTAGCCAAATTCGAAAAAGATTAGCCATTGGCTAATTTGGCTACCGACAGCGCGAACACTGACTGCAAGTTCGTTCCGTGTATGATCTCCACCTTCCTGTGCAGAATTTATGCACTCATCAAGTTTATATTAGATACACCCATGTCATATTTGTCACAAGTGCCATCGAAGTTCTTTCATGCTTGCGTTATGCGGTCTCATCAAAATGTCATACAAGAAACATATTCACACCAAATTTTCTTTAAATGCCTGCAATCTGTATTATTATTGGGTGGAAAGTTTGTAGTAAACTTTCCAGATGTTTTATACAGGAACATTTGATATCCCACTACAATGAAATCAGGTCTGCAGAAAACTCAGGTCGTTAAACGTTGAAATCATATACCTTCCTGAGCAATAGTTGAAGTCAATTTCAGTTATGGACTCTTCAAATAGCTAACAATCCACTATCTTCTCTCAATTCAACCATAACATTGTTATCTATTACTTCCATCTTTTGCGCAGTATCTATATTCCAAGCTTGTAATTGGCCTACTTGTGGATCCGACTATTATGGGTGTACGGTTTGCCAGCAAATTCTATAAACTACATTTGTTCGATGGACACTTAAAGGATTTTGTTCGAGATTGCGGGGTTCCTGTAATTCGAAGATCTTTACTTTATGTGAACTAACAGTTGATGTATAATGCTAATGACTGTCCCCATGTGGACGTTTTGCAAGAAATCTTAATAAACGTTCCATTAAATGATCTTGATGACCCGTCACTGTATTCATTACATATGGCATGGACCAAAGATGAGCTTCTGGTGTTTCGATGAGGTATTTCATCACTAAATATTCAGGCACTAGGCATAGGCATTTTGATTTCACGATATTTTTTCGCTGACAACCAGGAAGAAGCAGGGTTCGCGCTGCCGCTTGCCAAATTTGCCAATGGCAAAAAAAAAATCTCATTTGGCAAAAAAAAATCTCAGTTGGCAAAAATTTTGGCAAGTGGGTTTTCAATTCTGTGATGTGAAATATCTAGTCCGGAAACATCGAAAGTGGGAATATATCGCCGACTGTACAAAGGGAAACCACATCGCGGACACTACAAAGGGAAACCCGGTCGACAACTATTAACCAAGCTATCACAAAGTGAGATGCAATCGTCTTTAGTTTTCACAAGACGGTAATACCTTATTTCATTCATAATCAAACTCACTGATGGGAGTTCATTAATGCTCGCGTGTCAGGTGGTGTTGTTACAGAAACTGTGTTTATTTTAGATTGCTTAAATAGTGACTGCGATACCAAACGCCAAATCATTTCTAAAATGAGTCTCAAACGAAAACGTTCCGAGTGCGACGATACCGTGACGAAAGGTAAAAAACTGACGGACTTCTTTGGACGCAAAACAGTTTTGCCTACGTTACCTACATCTGACTGTGTATTGACTGACATACAAAAAGACGACGTACGACCTGCAGATGTAAGTGTTGTTGACGATGTAACAGACGAACGTGTGATTGATTTACATAGACGGACAGACATTAGTAACCAGACTCCGACGACGCCTTCGAAATTGACTAACAGACCGACATTACTGACAAAACGGACCTTCAAAGACGCGTGGACATTAAACCGACCGTGGTTGATTTATGACAATGTGAAGAAAGCTATGTCTTGTAAAGTGTGCACCGACGCAGGTATACGCAATTTGTTCGTAACAGGCTGTTTTAATCTGAAGAAAGATTACGTCACTCTGCGCGAAACAGCAAAAGGTAATTATTTTACATTTAATCCTCTAATCCCACCCATTGTCTGTCTGGTCACTCACGGGGCTACAGCACAATTCGTATTTATGATGACATTGTATTTATGACGGTCAAGGTTTATGAGCACCAAGTAAGACAATAGGTTAATCAGCCAAATGTGAATCAGACATATGCCGCATATATTTTATGGCTATTTGTCGTCAATACCGATATAGTCAAAATAATAAGTATGCTTTTATGAGATTGTAATATGATAATGGCGTAACAATATTAAGTTATTAGTTCCCAGAAGTCGCTTTGATATTTTTCCAAGGATAAATAGTTAATGTTTAAGACAAAATTAATTAATAATGTTTTTAATAAATGATATATATAAAAATACTTCTAGCTCATCAAAATTATTTTAATGATTGTGTGTATATGTGGATATAATTAATTTTCAGGCATAAATTCTCACAACATTGCCGTACAAATGATCAACGAATCAAAAAACATGAAAGAAGTCCACAAAACTGCCGTCGTCAAAGCCGAGAAATCCGTTGTCGCTGCTATGAAAAATGCTTACTTCATAGCAAAGCATCAGCTACCCAACAGCCTATTAGGTGACCTCAACGAACTGTGCATCGAACAGGGTAACAGCGACTTGGCAGCACTAAAAGTCGACAAACATACCACGTACACCCATCACCAAAGTGTCGCTGAATTCCATGACGCCATTGTTTCTGTGATCGACACAAACTGCATCAACGAAATTCGACAATCACCCGTTTACAGCATCATGTTAGACGAATCTACGGACATTTCTTCATCCCAGAATGTTGTTGTTTTTGGGAGATATCTGTTGAAATCGGAGGGCCGTTTTATACCCAAGAGTGTTTTACTGGGAATTCACGAGTTACAGGATTCTGCCAATGCCGAAAACATTACCAACATTGTAACGTCTGTGCTTGATAGTTATCAACTCGATGGTGACAGGTTGTGTGGCCTCGCTACCGATGGTGCATCAGTCATGACTGGTCGGAAGAGTGGTGTCAGCCAGCGGATTAAAAGTGATTTCCCGCAAGTTCTGAGTGTGCATTGTATTGCTCATCGACTCTCGCTCGCTAGTTGTAATGCTGCTGATGACTTTCCATACATGTTAAAATACCAGGATTCTTTAAATTCCATATTCTCATTCTTCAGTCGGTCACCAAAAAACCAGAGGAAACTAGAAAGTGTGCAGAAATTCTTTGATGTGAATTCCATAAAAATTAAACAGATGTGTACTACAAGATGGCTGTCATTCGACGGTAGTGTAAGCTCCATACTCAGTAACTATTCAAGTTTGTTAACTGTTCTATTCGAGGATTCTTCGGCCAAATCGACTGGATTATATAAAACCATAGCATCATATAAGTTCATCTACATGAAGGATGTTCTTAAGGAGTGCTCTATCCTCTGCAAATTATTCCAGTGTTCAGTAATAGACTTCACGGACATCAATCCATTGATCACAGCGACTGTCACTAAGCTTGAGAAGTACTCAAAATCACCTGGACCCTCCCTAAAACAGTTCCTCTCCGAAATTCCGAAAACTCCACAGCACGATGATGATTCCGATTTTGACTATAGTTTTCCGATGGCAGGCCACAATATCAAAGACGGCACTAAGTTGAGAAAGGACAGTTCTTCTGTGACCACTGCTTTTGCAAAGAAGTTAGTTGCGAACTTGAAAAGTCGTTTCGCAGACGACAACGATTCCGACGTGCTCATCGCTATGACAAAACTGTTTGACATCACAACGACAGAGAAAACCATGAAAAAACATCAGCCAACACTAGTGCAGTTTGCCAAGCTTATCAACGAAACAACTACTGACGACGATATAATCGACGAGATTAACTCATTCCGATCCTTCATCAAAGCAAAGAAAAGCATCAACGACGTCGATGATGGATGCCAGTGCGCCCTGAAACACAAGGAACTGTTCACGATTGTTGGTCAGTTTGCCGAACGGCTCGTCTGTGTTCCCGTATCAACAGTCGACTGCGAGCGAGCCTTCTCCATTCAAAACATTGTTAAAACAAAATCGCGCAATCGATTGTCTGTTCGTTATCTCAATGCTCTAATGAAAATTTCTATCGAAGGACCATCTGTGTCTGAGTTTGATTTTGCCGCTGCATTTTTGAAGTGGGTTGATGTTAAGTCTCGTAGAATTGTTCATGTTTAATATTAATGTGCATTACCATACTATAGGTTTATGTATACTAGTATTTGACAATTGCTTGTCTAAATGTATTGTGTCTTCTATTAACATTTAATATTGATTTGTTGTCATTTTACCTGTGTCTGTTTACGTTTTATATGAATAAAGATAAAAACGCTAATTTTCCTTATTTTTCCCCAATTTGACCTTCGATTTAATTTGGCAAAAAAAAATTTCATTTGGCAAAAAAAAAATTCATTTGGCAAAGATTTTGGCAAGAGAAAATTTTGGTTCAGCGCCAACCCTGGGAAGAAGTTGAGGAGCCGTTATTGTCACTTGCTGGACTCGACATGGAGAATGACAAACCTTAGGCTATTTTTGTGCGATACTGATGTTTTGACATATTCTAAAATAAACTGACAAGCATTAACTCGATTATGTGCACAGTTCTGTCAGACTACATCGAAGTGAATATGCAACGTACCTGCTATGAGGTCAGCGGCCGTATTGAAATTTATTTATTAAATCTGTATTATGAACTCTCCATTCCAAGCAAACATTCTATATGGAGTCTCTGATATGCAGTCGGAGAGTTTTGTGGTGAGCTCTGTTAGCTTGCGAGATGAGTTGGTAATTCAACTGTAGTTGTACATGTGCTGACTCACGTCTTGAGAAGTGTGACAATGTCTCAACTATTCAAACGAATTTCGGGTGATGAAACACAGGTATGCTGAAAACAAGAAACTGAACAATGCAATCTCCCCTTATTTTATCTTATTAGACACAACTGTTTCATAATTAGATACGAAATAATGTTTGCACTAACATGTAATACCTGTGTATTTCTAAGTTGAGCAATTATATTTCCCGGTGGCAGTATGATAGCAATGCAACTTCGACTTCGATGAAGTCAATGTGTGATATTGTTCCTGAATCTTCTAAATTTTTGTGGCCGGCGAAATCAACGTGGTCAACAATTTGTCAAGAATAGGCAACGAATAAAGCAGATCTACCCCAAACGAAATAATATATCCGGTTTGACTTCCTACCCAGGAAACGGGGAGGATCGTTTAAATTATATTGGGCAATTTCATGTTAGGTTTCTAAGAGTCCAATCTGATATATTCTCGATTATAAACAAACTATGTTTGGTCAAACATGTCACAATATACCTTAACATGATAGTATCTAATTTAGATTGGGCGAATATATCCACATCCTTTGCTAAATGCCGTTTGAGAATATAAACATTTGTCACATTTTATAACTGTGATTTTGGCGGCCATTCTGGCGACCATCTTGGGTCAAATAGATCAATGTCGAGTGTAATTGAATGACACTAACGATATTTAAAACTGTACACTTTTGTTTATTTTATTATGCGTATTTCTGTCTAATGTTAATCTAGAACCTCGAGAAGCAAGTTTATTTGTGAAATTGCATAGCGAATTATTTAATTTGCATTTTTCGGAGTATGGACAACAATTAGACACAAATTACAGCATAATATGTTTTCCAAAGTACTTGGTGTGATCACTGATAAAAACAAAGACAAGTCCTACTCGCCACATTTTACAAATAACACATGAGTGATATTAGGGTGACTTCACGGGAAGTGTAGCACGGAAAGTGCCAAATGCACTCAAAAATGAAGTTTCTTCAATCACTTTCATTTTGTTTTTATTTTGTAGCTGGAATACAGGGAACACATCTCCACAAAATTTATAGCATGGGAACCATTGTTTAAAAAGTTACATCATACCATAGATATGGCATCACTATAACATCTTTAAATTAAAGATGAAAAAACAGCAGCAGTAAACAGGGAATTCAACTGAAAATTTCAGATGAGATCTCATTTACCACAATATGTCTGAAGCGGCAGAGGAGAGCTTCTAAAATATAACAGTTTTTACAGAATTGAAAAATTTTATTCGGTTCCAAAGTTATTCCACTTTCAGTGTTTGGAAGTGATCATATTTTGTCAAAAGCCTTGCTGTTACTTATGACAAATTTGAATAAAGTGTCAAAAACAACCCAAAAACACTACTTTTGTGTGCCTTCTACAAAATTAAAAATCCACAGAATTATAAAAAATACTTGAAAGGTTTTTGAGAAATTTGATATGTGTTCCCAAGTGATATATATTGCACTGGTGATTACAGGTGTTTTTCCTCCGATATATGACCTCAATGCATATTGTCAAAAATCGTTCAGGAAAGGACATTTTTTTAAACAATGATAAATAATTTTTGTTTACATTACTAGTGTGTTACATACTAAACTTTCTGACAGTTATGTCTGTCATGCCATCTAATGCCATTATTAAAATTTACTTTCCTTGTTAAGGTGGCTGGTAATGAGAAAATTTCAGAAAAAGCCATGTTCAGGAAAGGACATTTTTTAACGGAATTTTTGTCATCACTAATCAAAGAACTAAAAAAATCACTAATTTTTAATCACAGAAATAATAGCACATCTATATTAGATATCATATCCTTATTGTTGAAAATACACCATATGTGACATATTTAATGGTGTTTTCTTCAATACTGGCTGTAGTTGATTTGATTTTGGTGTTTTTTTTATTTTTTTAACGGAATGTCTCCAAAATAAAAAAAATTGACATAAAATTACATATTTTTGACATTTTTACATGAAATTTTCACTAATAAGAACAGAATGTCTTAGATTATAATTACTGTATGAAACTTGTTTCCTTTGTACTATATATTTTCTTATAATCACCTTATTATTGAGACCACTTCCTGTTTGGCACAGAGAAAATGGCAAAAAAATGCACATTTCTGGTCATAAAATTGCAAAAAATAGTCATATTCAGCTGAAATTTGCTGCGCCGGTCACATGAATATACCTTTATATGATAAAAAATGAATGGTAAGTTGGTCATACACTGAACATGAATTTAAGGGAGATATGTGTCCAATTCCTTCATGCTACACTTCCCGTGAAATCACCCGATATCAATAAAAATTGGACAGATTTTGGTGATTTCTCCATTTTGGCAGCCATCTTGGCCGCCATCTTAAACGAAAATGCACTATTTTCAGTGTAACTATATGGCAATTCACATATTTAAAACATTTTTACATTATCTTCATCAAATTCAGTTATTTTCTGTTCAACTCTTGGCTAGAATCACATAATTGAATTTTGGTTAACTTTCATAGCACATTTTTGAATTCACAATTTAAAGATAGCTGGTAAGAACGAGATCCGAAATATGACATATTATGTTGTAGAAATGGTTGGATACTAGAATTTATTCAAATTTAGGTCTTTATTCCTTACAAATTTCAAACATTGGTTAATGATTCAAGAGGAAAGTGTGAAAAATCATAAATTTTCCGAATTTCGGTCGCCATTTTGGCGGCCATCTTGGTTTATGGTGGCTACCTTTTCTGCCAAATGGAAGTATGATGTATTAGTTTCACGTCAGTGGTGAGATAATCAAATTTCTATAATAAATTCACAAGTAGATATTAATCAAACCGACGCAGTGCATAATGTGAAATTGTGTATGGCGGCCATCTTGATGACATCATAAATCCACCCAGTCGCGACCCCAAGGTGTCTAACATTTGTTTTCTGGTGCCTGAGATATCAAGCAACGTCATTGGCATAGTCGCTATATTTCTTCACAAAGTGCACATGGGAGTACATAAGAGCCTCTACTAAAATTTCATTCTATTCAGTTAAATTACCTAAAGTTATCAGCTGGAAATGAAAATTGAGCCAAAATTTCAACAAAGGGCCATACCGGGTAGAAAGAACAGCCGGACCCCAAAATCAAACTTGACCTGTATTTTGTGGTAGTGAACCTACATACCGTACCATATTTCATTCCATTTAGTTCAGAAGAACTAAAGTATTCCAGCAAACGAAATATGAATCAGACAGAACAAAAACATAATACGTCCTGTTTAAAAAAAAAAACGGCATATAAAATTAGGGGCATAAGAATACAAATTTTGTCAGAATAAAAGAGAAAAAGGAAGAAAAAACAGACCTTAGGCTAAGTTTCTGTAGGGCACCGAGAACCATATCTTTAGTCATGGAATCAGACTGTGTCTCTTTAAGATTTCCCATCAGTGCTGGCAACAAATCAGGATTCTGTGCCAGGTATGTTCGACCTGGAGAAAAGAATCCCCAAAAAAGCTTACATTAAAACAATAATTTATAGTTCTGCTACAATATAATGGAGAATGGTGAAAAATGGTATGTTGTATTGAAGGCAAATTATCTGGGAGATTATCTGGTGCATTATATTCATGATCCATAGACTGCATCAGCAGTATCAGACAAATTTATTCAAACTTAGGAATTCTCAGCTAATAATCTGCTGATATATCATTAACCCTTTCATGACTGGAGCTTTCTGAAATTTTGTGAAAACCATGTGCCAATGCATTCTCTTATATATGCGAGTCTCCCATAGGGAGCCTCATATATATAAGAGAATGCAGGTCCTTTAGAACAATATGTACCTTGATCTTGTAAGACAGTGCATTCTCTCATAAATGCGAGTCTTCTGTAGCTCGCTCCCTATGGGAGACTCACATATATAAGAGAGAATGTGCTGGCTTAACAATATTTACCTTGATCTTGTAAGCCAGTGCATTCTCTCATAAATGTGAGTCTTCTGTAGCTCGCTCCCTATTTGTGACTTGCATATATAAGAGAGAATGCACTGGCACAGGGTCATTAAAGCTGCACCAGTGCAGCTCCCATCATGAAAGGGTTAAATAAGGATGTTTGTTGAACTTTTTATCTATACACACCTCCAAATGAATGAACGGGAATCCATGGGATTATTCTCTGAATTCAGTCTGCTTATATAACCTTAGTAATTAGTTAACTAGTTACTTGGTTTAACTGATTCATTATTATTCACAATGACATGTTTCTAGTGTTGCCAGTTAAGTCAGGAGGTGGCTTAGCTGGTGTCAAAGGGTAGACACCTCCGAAAGATTTTTCTTTTATTTATTTAACTTGATCGCCATCTCGCAGTTATATATGCATTTTTACCTTCTTTGCCCCAACAGTTCCAGCCACTCCTGATGCATGCTTATGATTTAATAATATTTATTGTTCATAATTTTTTTTCCTTTTATAACCATAACTTAAGCAACAGAAAAAACTTTTTCAGCATTGTTTCTTCTTGAGTTCACTAGTGGGGAACCAGGGCAGGGGATATCTTTGGATCTGTGCTGGAGTAAGTGATCACTAATATGATATGTGAGAGTTCGCCATAACACCAATATAAAGCCACTGAAACAGCACAGAACCTTCTGGTCCTAAACCATGGTTTCTCAAATTAACTTGGCATAACAGATCCATTTATACATATATGTACTGGTACTGATTCTGTATTGTGTTTATCGTGTATATATAAACATGTGCAGATGTTGTCAAAATAATATATCATATGAAAGTGTCAATGACACTGTAGCTCAACTTGGAAAGGGAAAAATTTCATGTATTACAGTCAATGGAGTGATTAGGTATGTGGAAAGTTGAAAGGCCTAGTTAAGGAAATAGTAAAATCCAAGATGGCTGCTGGTGGCCATGTTTTTGGCCGAATAACCCCAAAATGACTCGTTCCCATCTAAATATCATTGTTAACATTCATGACAAATTTCATGAAGATCTGACCAAAGCTACGACCTGCAGCCAAAGGATTTAGTCAAGCAAAGAGTAAAATCCAAGATGGCTGCTGGCGGCCATGTTTTTTGGCCAAATGACCCCAAAACGACTCGTTCCCATCTACATGTCATTGTTAACATCCATGACAAATTTCATGAAGATCTGACCAAAGCCACGACCTGTAGCCCGCGCCAAAGGATTTAGTCATGCAAAGAGTAAAATCCAAGATGGCTGCTGGTGGCCATGTTTTTTGGCCGAACGACCCCAGAATGACTCGTTCCCATCTACATGTCAATATTAACATCCATGCAAAATTTCATGATGATCACACAAGCATTATGACCTGTAGCCCGCGCCAATGGATTGAATTTTGAAATCCAAGATGGCCGCTGGCAGCCATGTTTTTTTGCCGAATGACCCCAAAATGACTCGTTCCCATCTACATGTCAATGTCAACATTCATGACAAATTTCATAAAGATCAGACCAAAGGTCCGACCTGTAGCCCGCGCCAAAGGATTTAGTCATGCAAAGAGTAAAATCCAATATGGCTGCTGGCGGCCATGTGTTTTGGCCGAATGACCCCAAAACTACTCGTTCCCATCTACATGTCATTATTAACATCCATAACAAATTTGATGAAGATCTGACCAAAGCTACAACCTGTAGCCCGCGCCAAAGGATTTAGTCATGCAAAGAGTAAAATCCAAGATGGCTGCTGACGGCCATGTTTTTTAGCCGAACGACCCCAGAATGACTCGTTCCCATCTACATGTCAATATTAACATCCATGACAAATTTCATTATGATCAGATAAGCAGTACAACCTGTAGCCCGCGCCAATGGATTGAATTTTGAATGATCCCAAAATGACTCGTTCCCATCTACATGTCAATGTCAACATTCATGACAAATTTCATAAAGATCAGACAAAAGGTACGACCTGTAGCCCGCGCCAAAGGATTTAGTCATGCAAAGAGTAAAATCCAAGATGGCTGCTGGCGGCCATGTTTTTCGACCGAATGACCCCAAAATGACTCGTTCCCATCTACATGTCAGTGTTAACATCCAGGACAAATTTCATGAACTTCCGACCAACGCAACGACCTGTAGCCCGCGCCAAAGGATTTAGTCCTGCAAAGAGTAAAATCCAAGATGGCTGCTGGCGGCCATGTTTTTTGGCCGAACGACCCCAAAATGACTCGTTCCCATCTACATGTCAATATTAACATCCATGACAAATTTCATGATGATCAGATGAACAGTACGACCTATAGGCCGCGCCAATGGATTGAATTTTGAAATCCAAGATGGCCACCAGCAGCCATGTTTTTTGGCTGAATGACCCCAAAATGACTCGTTCCCATCTACATGTCAATGTCAACATTCATGACAAATTTCATAAAGATCAGACCAAAGGTACAACCTGTAACCCGCGCCAAAGGAAATTGTTGACGGACACACGGACACACAGACGACGGACGCCAAACAATGGCAATAGCTCAAACTTACAAAGTAAGTTGAGCTAATAATCTATCTGAACATGCCAGCAAATGGAGAATAGACTATTACAATTCATACATTTAGAACTCAATGGGAGAATCCATGTGGGAGTTTTGTGGTCAACTAATAATTCTTCTGGCCAATCAGCAGGGTTCGCGCTGCCACTTGCCAATGGCAAAAAAATTCACATTTGTCAAAATTTTTGGCAAGTCACTTTTGATTCTTCAAGATACCGTAATAATATTTGTCAACCAATACCACACATTTCAGGAAACTGTTTCATTAATGGTATTAGTGGAGATTTATAAGGTTATGAAAAGTTAACACCTCCTATCAAGATGTAATTAATATGATACCATTAGTATCGATGGGTGGAGGGATTGGTAATATGTCTGGTGGTTGTGTTTACATAGCTAATCCTCTTTGTTCCGGTGTGCATTTCTGATGAAGAAACCCTTCTACAATTTCATGGTTATGTTGTTGGTTTATTGTTCTGTGATAAACCCAAGTATTAATAATTAACTACTTTCCTATCGATATCAACTGTCTCCGGATCGCTGGGCGGCAGGTCGCACTTATACGTTCTCCGTGCTAAGCCATGAGCGATCCGTGAATATTTCTGTCGGACTTGGCGGAATAAATTTAATCCCCCGTCAAGTCTGCCTCGTGCTGAGCGATATGCAGTCGGCCCATTGTGTTGGATGGACTTTGCACGCGGGCCGGCTGCAGGTGATTTTGGATTACCAAGTCACCCCAGTGGAACCCTCCACTGGCCGTGGCTTGGTAGGGGCTTACCAGAAGACACAGTCCGGGAGGAGAAAGACGAAGACCCTGCCGCAGCGCCGCAGGGATGCCGATAGGAGGGCCAAGTGGAGAAGAGGGAGAACTGAGAGACGACCAGTTCCCCCCCGCTTGGCCACTCAGCAGAAAGATCAGCTGACGGTTGATGATGTCACCATCAGACGGAGCAGGGACGCCGATGTCACCCCGGAGGTCCCCGCCGCTGTCTTCGATGTGGAGATGGCAACTCCACCCAGCCAGACTCCACCAGGGGCGAAATCACCACCTCCGCCCCTGCGATGCCGAAGTACGAGGAGAGGCCGCGTTGCCAAGCAGAGAAGAGCGGCAACTGATGTATGATGAATACCAACAAATCAGGACAGCGATTAGTACACACCACTCAGCAGGAAAAACATATCAGCTAAACAACTACGAATTCTTCCTGCTGAGGGATCGCAAGATCTACAAAGGGCCAGATCAACACAGACCATCATCTGGAAAACTCACTGTCAGAACGACAAAGGGCAAGATCGAATCGGCTGTTTCAAAGAACCCACCATTTCTAGAAGGAAGAACACCGAAAAAAAAAAAGAATTACAAATTGCTATCTGTTTTTTTCTGATTATTTATTAATAAAGCTAAAAAAATGAGGGGTGAAGGAATATATCTCGGTCTATTTGACCATCCCGGGGTTAGCCCCCCAAATCAATATCCTCACAATCGATATCAAAGATTGCGATTGTCGAAATAGTCAAAATAAAAGACACAATGTTGTAGAAACTGGCAGCATGGTTATTTTCGGGCAAGCACGGACCCTGCAAATCAATAAGCTGATCATTTATTGATTGATACATGGAGAATAAATATAGCTTACCAACACTGAGAGAAGCAAATGCATTGAACAGCCTGGCTGTGTACTGTCGTACTGTTTCATTGTCTGAAGACAGCAAACTTAACATTGTTTCCTGAAAATATACAGCACATATGATTATTAACCCTTTCATGATGTGAGCTGTGCTGGTGCAGCATTAAATATCAGGTGCCAGTGCATTCCTTATATATGCGAGTCTCCCATAGTGAGC